>CP115865.1:18427251-18522251 GCA_027920645.1 Caenorhabditis nigoni | reverse complement strand
AATTTCACAGTTAAAATGCAAAAAATACTGTTATTCATGCAAAAAACCGACCTAAACTGAAATTTTTTAAAGTTATGAATTTTTGTGGAAACAACGAAATTTTCATAGAAACATCCGAAAAACTTCGAAAAATTGGTAAATCTTAACTTAGTCCACATTTTTCAACTTGGGCCCCCCCTTTTCACTTGGGCCCCCCTATTCTCATGGGCCCCCCTTTTGACTTGGGCCCCCCTTTTCCCATGGGCCCCCCCCTTTTCTCATGGGCCCCCCTTGTCATAAAGAGCCAAAAATTCTAAAAACACATATCGTGAAAGTCAAAAAAGTCAGAGAATTCTTGCAAATTAACAAACAGGCTTAAAAGCTGGAATAAAAATGCAAAAATCTGGAATAAAAATGTAAAAATTTTCACGGAATCCGAAATCCGGACACCTCTGGTGTTTAGGCTTATTTTGAAGCTCTCATCGTATGAAACACAATTTCAGACTCTACATCGTTTCTCAAGTCCCTGAATTTCGAAAAGTTGAAAAATCCCTACCACTAAATTTGGACACACTTTGCATTTCAAGCAGTGGAATACGATTAAATGAATCCGATTACCGTCTATCCCCTTGCACACCGGAATTACGAAAAATACTCGAAAACCCACCGTATAATCTCACTTCATTTGGTTTCGGAGACAGTAATAAAACCCACGTGGCATTCAAAAAAGTGATTCATCAGCTGATTGGAGATCGTCCGATGATATGCACAAGGGAATTGGAACTTTGCGATTTATCACAATGGGAAAACAGAGGAAGAAGGGATTTGAAAATATATCAATTGCCAATGGATTTGAAGCTTCGAGCGGAAATGTTGGAGACCAGTGGGATTTCTGTTAGCTATGGTGAGCATTCTTGTTCGAGGACCCAGGACCCAGGACCCAGGACCCAGGACCCAGGACCCAGGACCCAGGACCCAGGACCCAGGACCCAGGACCCAGGACCCAGGACCCAGGACCCAGGACCCAGGACCCAGGACCCAGGACCCAGGACCCAGGACCCAGGACCCAGGACCCAGGACCCAGGACCCAGGACCCAGGACCCAGGACCCAGGACCCAGGACCCAGGACCCAGGACCCAGGACCCAGGACCCAGGACCCAGGACCCAGGACCCAGGACCCAGGACCCAGGACCCAGGACCCAGGACCCAGGACCCAGGACCCAGGACCCAGGACCCAGGACCCAGGACCCAGGACCCAGGACCCAGGACCCAGGACCCAGGACCCAGGACCCAGGACCCAGGACCCAGGACCCAGGACCCAGGACCCAGGACCCAGGACCCAGGACCCAGGACCCAGGACCCAGGACCCAGGACCCAGGACCCAGGACCCAGGACCCAGGACCCAGGACCCAGGACCCAGGACCCAGGACCCAGGACCCAGGACCCAGGACCCAGGACCCAGGACCCAGGACCCAGGACCCAGGACCCAGGACACAGGACCCAGGACCCAGGACCCAGGACCCAGGACCCAGGACCCAGGACCCAGGACCCAGGACCCAGGACCCAGGACCCAGGACCCAGGACCCAGGACCCAGGACCCAGGACCCAGGACCCAGGACCCAGGGACCTAGGGATCCAGGACCCAGGACCCAGGACCCAGGACCCAGGGACCTAGGGATCCAGGACCCAGGACCCAGGACCCAGGACCCAGGGACCTAGGGATCCAGGACCCAGGACCCAGGACCCAGGACCCAGGGACCTAGGGATCCAGGACCCAGGACCCAGGACCCAGGACCCAGGACCCAGGGACCTAGGGATCCAGGACCCAGGACCCAGGACCCAGGACCCAGGGACCTAGGGATCCAGGACCCAGGACCCAGGACCCAGGACCCAGGACCCAGGGACCTAGGGATCCAGGACCCAGGACCCAGGACCCAGGACCCAGGACCCAGGACCCAGGACCCAGGACCCAGGACCCAGGGACCTAGGGATCCAGGGCCCAGGGACCTAGGGATCCAGGACCCAGGGACCTAGGGATCCAGGGCCCAGGGACCTAGGGATCCAGGACCCAGGACCCAGGGACCTAGGGATCCAGGACCCAGGACCCAGGACCCAGGACCCAGGACCCAGGGACCTAGGGATCCAGGGCCCAGGGACCTAGGGATCCAGGACCCAGGGACCTAGGGATCCAGGGCCCAGGGACCTAGGGATCCAGGACCCAGGGACCTAGGGATCCAGGACCCAGGGACCTAGGGATCCAGGGACCTAGGGACCTAGGGATCCAGGGACCCAGGGACCTAGGGATCCAGGGACCTAGGGACCTAGGGATCCAGGGACCTAGGGACCTAGGGATCCAGGGACCTAGGGACCTAGGGATCCAGGGACCTAGGGACCTAGGGATCCAGGGACCTAGGGACCTAGGGATCCAGGGACCTAGGGACCTAGGGATCCAGGGACCTAGGGACCTAGGGATCCAGGGACCTAGGGACCTAGGGATCCAGGGACCTAGGGACCTAGGGATCCAGGGACCTAGGGACCTAGGGATCCAGGGACCTAGGGACCTAGGGATCCAGGGACCTAGGGACCTAGGGATCCAGGGACCTAGGGACCTAGGGATCCAGGGACCTAGGGACCTAAGGATCCAGGGACCTAGGGACCTAGGGATCCAGGGACCTAGGGACCTAGGGATCCAGGGACCTAGGGACCTAGGGATCCAGGGACCTAGGGATCGGCATGCGCCTTTAAACCGGAAAATTCAAAGCTGTTCAAAATAGGTCGATTTTGGGCTCATTTTGAAGCTCTTGTTGATAAAGTATATTTTTTCAGCCAACCTAGACTTGGTTTCCAATATTCTGGGGTCAAAACCACTAAAAGAGTTGTCAATTCGACTCGACAACTATCAAATTATCCAACATCCCATTGTTCGAAACTCCCAAAAACTGGTTTTATGGAGCGGTCGAGCGGATTTCGATCGTCAAAGAATCCCGCATAAGAACATTTATCTGAAGGATAATAATCAATTCTTGGCTTATTCAGACGAATGGATCCGAAATCAGAACGAGATTGGAATGGAATTTTCTGGAGACGTCGGATACCGTTATCCAGATACTTGGAAGATGGTGTCAGAGGAATCGATAAAGAGGATCATGTATTTGAAAAAGTGCCAAAGCGGTGGAAGAAGTGTGAAGGCAGATGAGAGGTTCGTAACTGAGTCGTTTTAGAAGGCGACGTTTTAGAACTGCGACGTTTTAGAACCACGACATTTAAAAACCGCGACATTTTAGAACCGCGACTTTTTAGAACCGCGACGTTTTAGAACCACGACATTTAAGAACCACGACATTTCAGAACCACGATATTTTAGAACCACTAGATAAAAAAAACAATTTTCAAAACCATTTTTCATTTTCTGGATCTTAAGTGAATTTAAAAACCGTATTTTGTGGGTCCACACAAAAATCAAAAAACTTTAACACCCACAGGAATCGAACCCTTGGTCTTGTGAGCCGTAAATTCTAGTCGAAAAAACCACTGAGCCATCTGGTACCCTTTTTTGAAAATCGCTGTTTTCAGGATTTTTGATGTTCCCAGGGTGTTTAAAATAGTTTTAAATGGTTTTTCATTGTCTATAGTGTCAACAAAGCTAGATGAAACCAATACGGTATGAAGCGAAATAACCTATATGTGCATTTTGAGATCAATTATCACGGTTACTGTAACAGATATCAACATTTTGTCAACTGAAAAAGTATTGTTGATATTATGATAACCATTTTGTTAGTTGGAAACTTTTTGGTATCTTTTGAAGGAACCGAGATAAGTTGGACCAGCCACAGTAGTCAATTCGTTCGCAAATTAATTTTTTCAGATTTCCCAACACCGTATACTCAATAGCCGTGCCACGGACCGACCACCCAAACACCGAAATTCAAATTTCCCTCCTCAAAAATGAATCAAACGCATTTCCATTACAGATGCATCTGAAAACTCAAACACCTGCAATCCCCAAACGATCTGTTGATCTAGGAAAGTACTCTTGTTTGGGCTCCTTGGTACTATTTTTTGGCTTTCTTTTAATCATTTTCCTTTGTTTTTCTGTTTTCTCGCTTCTTTGGAAATGAATATTTTTTTGCTTCGGCTTTTTTGTAAACCACAGTCCTCACTTTTTGAGGGAGAGAGAGAGAGAGGGAGAGAGAGAGAGAGAGAGAGAGAGAGAGAGAGAGAGAGAGAGAGAGAGAAAAGGGGAGGGGTCTTTTTTGTGTAAATGAGACACCACCCTCACAGATCGGGGAATAAGGATCACTAGGTCTTGCTCTTCTCCAGTTTTTGTAATTTTTCTCTAATTCTCCTTATTTTCTACACTATTTCCTCTGGAAATGGACCCACCGGAAGTGCCAAAAATGCTGACCAAATTGAGTTCAACTTGTGTTCTGGAATATTTGAGTTTTGAGAAACGGTGAGTTTCAAGAATTTGGGTCCTCGACTCTGTAGGAGCTCTTTCGGGTTCTTGGAGTCTTTATCGTGTTTTTTGGGGCCTTTTTTTTGGTCCATTGAAGTCTTTTAGGTCCCTTAAAACTCCTTGGGGCCCCTAAAAAGTGCTAAAAATTGATTTGGATGGTTTATTCACATCACAATGCCCACTTTTTAGTTTAATCTGCCCCGGACCACCCATCGGTCAGAAAACGACAGGCGTTCGGTCACTCTTCTTACACAAAGCTTGATTTATTATTGGTGTCCAACTCTATTCAAATTTCGGGGGTCCCTGAGAAAAGTAGGGAAGCTAAAAATCTTTTTTATGGAGAAAAAAGAAAAAAAGAGACCTTCAAAAATTAGGAATCCTCGAAAGGGACGCACTTTTCGAGCTCAACATCACAATTTTCAGATTTCTGTGGTTTTGAGCTTTGAAATGAGCCTAATCATGCCTAGAATTGCTCAACTCTCAAATTTGATGCCTAACACGCGACGCACGACCGCGACGCACCCAAAAAACCAAAGGAGAGCAAATCTAGTCGTCTTTAGACTCATTTTAAAGCTCTCAACGCAAGAAACTCAAAAATTTCAATTCCATAAGATTTGGACAAGGTTGAAAGAAGATATTTGAAATTTTCGGAAACATCACAATTTTTATTTTACGCTGAAACTGAAAAATAGGTAGCTTTAAAAGTTCGGCGTTAAAATATTCAGATTTCTGATGTTTTCAGCTTTGAAATGAACCTAATAATGCCTAGAATTGATCAACTTTCGAATTTGATGCCTAACACGCGACGCACGACCGCGACGCACCCAAAAATCAAAGTAGAGCAAATCTAGTCGTGTTTGGGCTCATTTTGAAGCTCTTTGCGTGAGAAACCCGAATAATCTAAATTCATTAGATTTCGTCAAATTTGGAACATCTAAAAACCTGAAATAATGGGGGATTTAGGCTCATTTTACAGCTAATTCAATTTTCAGGCAATACATCTGCTCTCAAATTCCTGAAATTCGAAACTCCGAAAAATCGTTATCACTTCATTTGAATTATCTTGCCATTTCTGATGTTAAAATTCGATTGGATCAAAACGAATACTATTTGGACCGTAAAGGAGCCTATTCCATTTGGACACCAGTGTATGAATGGGATTGTGAGAAAAGGAAGGAAGTTTTGCCCGGTGATGTTTGTATTGGGACCCCAGAGCCTCAAGAATTGCCTGGAAATGCTGAAATTGATCCGCCAGGACTTCCAATTGAGCTGAAAATGAAGAGAATTCCACCACCCTCTGAAAAAGAAAACTTACTTCGGAGATACCTGAAAAACCGGAGAGAAAACGCTGGAATGACAGATAACTTATTTAAAAACCTACAAACTGATAACGATAACAAAACCTTGGTACTCTTTCCTCCAACCTATGACAGTACTCCAATCCACGTGGCATTCAAAAAATTGGTTTTTGACTTGATTGGAAATCGACCAATAGTTTACACCAAGAAATTGGAATTCCCAAAGATCAAAAAGAAGGAATTTTGGATTTATCGCTTTCCGGAGGATCTGAAAATTCAAGCGGAGGTTTTGGAAACCGATGGGTTCAGTTTTAGTTATGGTGAGTGGTTATTTTGGACCATAAGTTTTAAAAACTTCTGAATATCTGAAAATTACTGATAAAAATGAATTAACCAAGTTTTGACGATCAAAATGAGCCTAATCATGACCTATTTTGAACAACTCTGAAAATTTCAGACTTTCAATTTCCACCATGCGCCTTTAAATCCGAAAATTCAAAGTTGCTCAAAATGGGTCGTGTTTAGGCTCATTTTGAAGTTCTTATCGTGCAAAATTCAGATTTTTCAAGTTTCCAGCTTCAAAATGAGCCTAATCATGCCTAGAATCGGTCAACTTTCAAATTCCGTGCCTAACACGCGCCGCACGACCGCGACGCGGCTGAAAAATCAAAGTAGAGCAAATCCAGTCGTGTTTAGGCTCATTTTGAAGCTCTTTTTGTGCTGAGTGAAAAAATCAGAATGACTATTTGGTTAACCTTCAGAAATAAAAAAAAACGGTGAAAAACATTTTTTTTTCAAAAAATTCAAAATTTTGGAAAATCGACCGTAACTCTCTTAAAATTTCGAATTTTCCGGAAAAATCCTTAGTTTAATGAATTCAGCAAGTTTAGACAATCAAAATGAGCCTAAACACGGCATGTTTCGAACAGTTTTGAAAATTTCACATTTTCAAATTTTCCTATGCACCTTTAAATCCGAAAATTCAAAGTTGTTCAAAATAGGTCGTGTTTGGGCTCATTTTGAAGCACTTATCGCGTAAAATTCAGATTTTTCGAGTTTCCAGCTTCAAAATGAGCCTAATCATGCATAGAATCGGTCAACTTTCAAATTTAATGCCTAACACGCGACGCACGACCGCGACGCACCTGAAAAACCAAAGAAGAGCAAATCCAATCGTGTTTGGGCTCATTTTGAAACTCTTGTTAAGTTGAGTAAGAAAATAAACAGATTTTCTGATTAAAATTTGGAAAATATAAGAAAATTGAATAAAGTTTTTTTCAAATAAAAACAGAAAATTTGGAAGATCGACCATAACTTTCTTAAAATCTAGAATTTTAAAAAATATCACGATTTTATGAATTTACCAAGTCTTGACGATCAAAATGAGCCTAAACACGGCATCTTTTGGAAAATTTTGAAATTTTCGATTTTTCAAATTACACCATGCGCCTTTAAATCCGAAAATTCAAAGTTGTTCAAAATGGGTGGTGTTTAGGCTCATTTTAAAGCTTTCATTGCGCTGAGCAACAATATCAATACATGTTAATTAAATTTACATTTTCAGACGATCTAGACCAAATTTCAAGAATTCTGGGACCAAAACCACTAAAAGAGTTTACGACTCCACTTGATAATTATGAAATTTTCCAACATCCAATCATTCGAAACTCCAGAAAACTGGTTTTATCAGCTGGTGAAGTGGATTTTGATCATCAGAGAATCCAGCATAGGAACATTCATTTGACGGATTCTAAACAATTGATGAATCATATAAATGCATGGATCAGAAATCCTAAAGATATTGGAATGGAGTTTTCTGGAGACGTCGAAAGTCGACGTAGTATTAGGATTGCGATGACATACGATGTGGATTTGGAGAATATATCGAAAGAGGCAAGGATAAAAGAAATAATGTATGGGAAAAAATGCAGAAGCGGTGGAAGAAGAGTGAAGGCAGATAAGAGGTTTGTTATTGAAAAGCTTGAAATTCTGAATTCCAATGAGCACATTCTCCTAAAACCCAATTTTTCGATTTTCTTACGTTGAGTGCTTCAAAATGAGCCTAAACACGGCTAGAATCGCTCAACTTTGATTTTTTGGGTGCGTCGCGGTCGTGCGTCGCGTGTTAGGCATTAAATTTGAAAGCTGACTGATTCTAGGCATGATTGGGCTCGTTTCAAAGCTCAGAATTTCAGAAATCTGAATATCAAAATTTCGTGCTTGTAACGTTTTCCAGTTTTGAGTTTAAGCATAAAACTAGATTTTCAGAATTTCCGCATATTCAAATATCTCCCTTCAAAGTCTACCAAGTTTAATGAGATTGGAATTTTTGGCTTTCTCGCGTTACGAGCTTCAAAATGAGCACAAACACGACTGGATTAGCTCACTTTTGTTTTTTGGGATGCGTCGCGGTCGTGCGCCGCGTGTGAGGCAACAAATTTGAAAGTTGAGGAATTCTAGGCATGATTAGGCTCATTTTAAAGCTCAGAACTTCAAAAATCTGCATATTTTAACGTCAAACTTGTGAAACTGCTTAGTTTTGAGTTTAGTCATAAAATTCGAATTTCAGAATTTCTACATTTTCAAATATCTTTTTTCAAATTGGGCGAAACTTCATGGAATTAAATTTTCTGAGTTTTACACATCAAGAGCTTTAAAACGAGCCTAAACACGACTACGTTTGCTCTACTTTGTATTTTTGGGTGCGTCGCGGTCGTGCGTCGCGTATTAGGAACCAAATTTGAAAGTTTACCGATTCTAGGCATGACTAGGCTCATTTTGAAGCGCAGTACTTTAGAAATCTAGATATCCTAACGACAAGCTTGGAAAACGACTTTGTTTTGAGTTTAGGCAAGAAAAATGAGCATTTCAGAGTTTTGAAAATTCAAATTTAAGTCATTTTTCAGATTCCCCAACACCTTATACTCAATATCCATGCCACAAACCAACGCCCAAAATACCGAAATTCAATTTTCTCTCATAAAACAAAAATGCTATGTATATCCATTCCAAATGCATCTGAAAGCTCAAAAATCTGGAACTGCAATCCCTCACCTCTTCGATTCAATGTACTTGGAATTGAAAATTCGAAATACTCAAATCTCAATCGGCGTATTTTATCGAAATTCTCGTTTTTGGCTTTGGAGATTTTTTCATCGTCTTCATGATTGCTACCATAATAATTATAGACGTCGACAAAGTATTTCAGAATGCATTCTTGTAGTTCTGGTCATTGGAATTTTGGCTTATTTCTTGGTTAAATGGATTTCGGGGTCTTCTTCTGTTTGAGCTTAATTATCTTGGTTACTGTACCAGTTATCAAAAAAGTGTTAACTGATAAAATGTTGCTGATAATGTGATAAACATTTTATCCGTTGACAACTTTTTGATATCTTTGATGGGGATTGTGATAAATTGGCTCAAAGTTGGGGCTCTTGTTTTTTTGTAAATATTGTGCGTTTTTTAAAATTTTTTGAAATTATAATGAAAATGAAAATTTTCAAAAAAGTTAAAAATTTTCAGAAAATTCTGGAACTTCAAGAAATCAGAAATACAATAGCGAAAGTGTAGAGAGATTTAGAGAAAAACAAATGGGTGGTCCTTCTTGTGTAAATGAGGACACACACACACCACTACAGATCCGATAGGACCACTATCCGACCGATTTCCTATTTCTTAGCTATTATATTTCTCTGATTCTCCTCTGTTTCTATACTCTTTCATCTGAAATTGAATCTATATGATGTTCTAAAAATGCTGACTCGATTGAGTTCAATTTGTGTTTTGGAATATTTGAGTTTTGAGAGAAGGTGAGTTTTTTGAACCTTTAAATTCCTGGTAAACTCAAATTTTGAGGATAAAAAATCACTAAAAAATCGCGCTTGCTCAGCGGTGACTATTTCGACTACGGTATATAGACTGAGCACTTGAAAATATCGTCGTGCCAAAAATGATTGATTTTTGGGTCGTTCATCCACACCTCATTTTCCCAAGGCCATATACACAGTGGACCCTTCGTTTTACCCCTTTTCTATCTGTTCACGATTTGGCATGGACCACTACAGCCAGAAAAAACTGTCTCTCTTTTTACTGGAGGTCCCTCTGGACGGTATTATTGTAAAGAGACAGTGTACACCGTACCACAGCGGCTACAAACCAAGCCAGCTACGGGGCGGCCCATAACTTGTTTCAAACTTTAAAGTTCTGTCCGAATCAAACAGTAAAATGTAGAACTTGAAAAGATCTACAAAATAATACCTATTTTCCCTATATTCAAATATTTTCAACAGATTTTGAAGCCCAATTTTCAGACAATACGTCGTTTCTCAAATTCCTGAATTCCGAAAAGTCGAAAAATCCCTACCACTTCATTTGGACTCGTTGAACATTGAAATTGATAAGATACAAATTGATCAATGCGAGTATTTTTTAAAACGATCAAACTTGTGCATAGACGGATTGTCAGTAAGGCAACAGTGGTTTTATTTTTATAGTCCGCTTAAAATTCCGCCCGTTGATTTCAACCAGACTCATTATCCAACTGAAGATCTTTGGAACGCCAGTCCAATTGGATTACGGAAGAGACAAATTCAAAATCCACCGATTGACACTATGTTGGCTTTCTTTCCTTCAGTTTATAAGAATCAACCGATCCAAGTGGCATTCGTAAAATTGGTTTTTGATCTAATCGGAAATCGGCCAATGATTTACACAAAGAAATTGGAATTGCTGAGTTACATAGGCCATCTAACACGAGAAGAAATGAGTGAAATGATTTTTATATTGCCACTTGGTCTGAAAATTCAAGCACAGACGATTAAAGCGAAATGGAATGAATTGAGTCATGGTGAGAAGTGCTAATTTTGAAAAGAAAATTTCGAAAATTCATTTTCAGGCGATCTAGATCGCATCTCAAACTTTTTGGGACCAAAACCACTGGAAGAGTTTTCAACGCAACTCTGGGGTTTTGAAAATTTAACGCATCCAATTGTTCGGAATTCTCAAAAACTAGTTTTACATAGTTGTGGACTGGTCGTTAACCCTCAAAGGATCAATCATAGAAACATTCATCTGACGAATTTTGGGCGACAGAATTTCCTTAATCATATGAATGCATGGATTGCAAATGTTCAAGAGGTTGGAATGGAGTTTTCTGGACACATCAAGACACCACCAGAAGAATTTTGGTGGTCTTTGAAATATGACATTGACGAAGAAGAGGTTTCAATAAAAGAAATGATGTATTTGAAAAAATGCGAAAGTGGTGGCAGAAGAGTCAAGCCGGATGAGAGGTAGTGCATCCGCTTTGTGCACATTTATCTCGGTCGCTCTGAGAGATATCAGAAAGTGATCAACTGACAAAATATTGCTCATATTATGATAAATTTTTTATCAGTTTGCCACGTTTTTATATCTCTTACAGGAACTGAGATAAATTGGATCAGAGATGTCCGGAATAAATTTTTTGAAAAACGGAATCCGGAATCCGGAATAAAATAATTTTCTCGGAATCCGGGATCCGGAATCCGGACAAATAAAAATTTCCCGGAATCCGGAATACGGAATCCGGACTGAAAAAAAGTCCGAAATTCAGAATCCGGAATACGGAATCTGGAATTTTGAGTTCTCCAAATGGGTAGAAAAGTTCTGAAGACACATATCTTACTATATTTTTGCATTTTTAGAAGGGGAAGTTCAAAAAAGTCAGATAATCCTTGCAAATTAACAAAAATGTTTAAAACCAGAAATAAAAAATTTCTCGGAATCCTGAATCCGGAATCCGGACGTTTCTGAATTGGATCAAAGTTAGGGGTTACGGTATCCATACACCGAAATTCGTTTATTCGTTTTTCAGGTTCCCCTACACCGTATACTCGATATCAATGCCACGAACTAACAACCCGGATATTGAAATTCAAATGTCTTTTATAAAAAATGAATCAGATGATTCTCCATTCCACATTCATCTGAAAGTTCAACCCTCTGGAACGGCAACCCCTGAACAATCCGATTCAGTGTATTGGGAATTGAAATTATGGGAAATTCGAAAAATCTTGAAAACTGGTGAATGTCAAAGTCGTTTTGGACAAATGTTTGTATGTTTCATGTACCTTCTATTTTGTTTCTTCTTGATTTCACTTTTCCTCCTATTGCCGTCTGAAAAATCAGAACTTTAAAGGCACATACTCCTTTTTTGAAAATCTTTGTTGTCATTATTTTTGTATATCATTTATTCTTGTCATTTCAAAATAAAATTGTATTTTCCCATTTTCGGAGGGTCTAGAGAGTCCAAAAACGTGCACGAAAATTATGAGAAGTTCAGGAAACAGCTCCAAAACTGCAAGCAATTAATGAATTCGAAATTCCCAGCAGCAAGATCGAGAGATGGTAAAGAAGAAGAGATTTAGAGAAAACAAGGTGGAGGGAACCTTTGTGGGGCACACACACCACATACAGAGCAGATTGGTCCACTATTCGATCAATTTTTTAAATCTCAATGTTTTTCTCAAATTCTACTCCTTTTTCTACACTATTTCCACAAAAATCAAATCCACTGAAAATGCCTAAGATGCTGAGTCAATTGAGTTCAATTTGTGTTATGGAATACTTGGAATATTTGAGTTTTGAGAAACGGTGAGCTTTTTTTTCAAATTTTTTACAATTCAGTTCACTACGCTATGTACATTTAGCATTATAGCGCACTTTTGTTGCTATTCAAAATAAAATCGCTCAGAAAAAAACTATCGATTTTTTAGTCGTTTATCCACACCTCATTTTCTCAAGGCCTCATAGACAGTTGACCCCTTTTTTTTGATCTGCACACCATCTGTCAGGGTCCATAACAGTTGGAGAAGACATCCTCTTGTACACAGGACATGTACAATTGCAAGGGTCACTCTGTACGCTCTTCGGTACTCAGATTAACCATCCATAAGCTTCTATGAAACCTACTTTTATATACAACCTTGAAAATGAGTAGTTTTTCTAGGTTGACGTTACCATTTTCAGATTTCTAAAGTTTCAAGCTTTAAAATGAGCCTAATCATGCCTAGAATCGGTCAACTTTCAAATTTGGTGTCTAACACGCGACGCACGACCGCGACGCACCCAAAAAATCAAAGTTTAGCAAATCTAGTCGTGTTCGGTCTCATTTTGAAGCTCTCGTCGTGAGAATCACAACAAATCTAGTTTCATGAAATTTGGTCTAGTCTGAAAAGAGATATTTGAAGTTTTCGAAATTCGGAAAATTGCAATTTATTCAAACTTCCAACCTGAAAAAATGTAAGAAAAATAACTGGAAATCTACATTTAGGCTCACTTTCAAGCTCAATTTTCAGACAATACATCGTTTCTCAAATTCCTGGACTTCAAAAAGTCGAAAAATCGCTACCACTTCATTTGGACTATCTCAATATTGCATTCGATAGAATCTGAATAGACCAATACGAGTACTATTTGACCAACAAAACCTCCGGATCAATTGAAATACGAAAGAGACGAGTTCCATATCCACAGAACGATCTATTGGGATTAGAATCTCCAAACTATGAAAATGTTCAAGTTGTACTTGAAAAATTGGTAAACCATTTAATTGGAAATCGACCAGTGATTCACACAAAGAAGTTGGAATTTTGGGATTCGTGGATTTTTCGAGTACCTTTTGAGCTGAAAATTCAAGCAGAGTCAATTGAAGCCAGGTGGTTTAATTTGAGACATGGTGAGATTTGCTGATAGTTGATTTGATTAAAAAAAACATTTTCAGGGGATCTAGACCGGATTTCGAACTTTTTGGGACCAAAACCACTAAAAGAGTTTTCAACCCAACTCAATAATTGTGAAATTTTCACACATCCAATTGTTCGGAATTCCCAAAAACTGGTTATATGGAGGGGATCCATGGATTTCGATAATTGGAGAATCAATCACCGAAATATTCATCTGAAGGATTATGATCGAGAAACTTTATATAAACTTATGAATGATTGGATTGCAAGTGACCCAAAGATTGGAATGGAGCTTACCGGAGACATCAAAAGAACATATACTTGGGAATTGATAGAGGAAGAGATTTGGATAAAAGAGAGGATGTATTCGAAAAAGCGCCGAAACAATGGGAGAAGAGTCAAGGCAGATTGGAGGTATGCCCAGCTTGGAATTCGAAAAAAATACCGTAACCCTTGTAAAAGACGAGACTCAGTATTGTCTAGTTAAAGCTAATTTATCTCGGTCCCTGTAAGAGGTATCAAGAATGTGTCAACTGATAAATTGTTTATCATAATATCGCCAACATTTTATCAGTTGACTACTTTTTGATATCTCTTACAGGAACCTAGATAAACTGAGTCAAATATAGAGGGTTGCTGTATTCAAGCACCGAAATTCATTATTGTTTTTCAGATTTCCCAACACCGTATACTCGATATCCATGCCACGCCCCAACGGTACTGCATATCAATACTCTCTTATCAAGAATGAATCAGAAATCATCCCATTCCAAATCCATCTGAAAATTCAATTTCCTGGAACTGCAATCCCTGAAGAATCCGATTCAATGCATTGGGAATTGAAATTATTGAAAATTCGAAGAATATTTCAAACTGTTGAATGTCAATGTCTTTTTGGAATGATTTTCTTATATATTTTCTTGTTTTTTATCAATATTTTTTTCTCAAGGTTGTCTAATTTCCCTTTGAAAAATTGAATGTTTGAAGGTATTTGTTGATAATTTCATTTGGAATAAAAGTTATTTTGAAAGAAAAAAATCGAAGAAATACCAATATTCTCAGAAGGATCATAAAGTTAAAAGTACAATAGCGAGAGAGAGTAGAAAGAACAAGAGATTTAGAGAGAGAGGGAGAAAAAGGGGGGGGGGGGTCATCTGAAGAGGAGGCACACACACACCACTACACATTAGGTTGGGTCACTATTCGCACAGTTTTCTTTACCCTAGCTGTTTCTTTCTCTGATTCTCCTCTGTTTCTACAGTATTTCCTCTACATTAGATTCATTCGATGTCCCAAAAATGCTGACCAACTTGAGTTCATTTTGTGTTTTGGAGTACTTGAGTTTTGAGAGAAGGTGAGGTTTTTTTAATTTACATTTATAAATCCAATGAATTTCACAAAATAAGGTCCAGTTTTATTAAAGTAGCATTAGAGCGCATTTCCGCTGCTTTTAGAAAAAAAAACCCTGAAACTGTTGGTTTTGCATTGAAAACCGTAACGTCGATATTTAATGAAAAATCAACAGGTTTAAATAGCACTAAAATGTCTTGTAACCTAATTTTCTCGAAGCTCACCGCCGTTTCGCAAAAACAGAAAACGTATTCCGAATCAGAATTTTATGGGCTTTCTAATGATATAGGTCACAAAGTGTAACTTGGAATCACGCTCAGATAGTTTCCTATTGAGATAAATCTATCGATTTCGGGTCTTCAATACAAACCTTATTCTCCCAAGGCCACACAGACAGTTGACCCTTCTTTTTACCTTTTTTAAATCTGCGCACCATCTACCACAACAGTCGGAGAATACAGCCTGTTTCATACAAAGACATGTACAATTATGATGGTCCTCTTGATATAAAAATAGGTAGAAATCCCATGTCCGGCTTGCCAACAGACCGATGACAGCCGGACGGCGGAAACTTTCATTTGAATCAAAAAGAAAAATGTAGAACTCGACGAGATCTACAAAATTATACTTAATTGCGCTATGTTCTAATATTTTCGACTGATTTTGAAACCCAATTTTCAGGCTATACATCGTTTCTCAAATTCCTGGATTTCGAAAAGTTGAAAAATCGATACCACTTCATTTGGACTACATTACGATTTGGGATAATAGAATACGAATAGATGAAAACGATTACTATTTGAAAAGATTACGTAACCATCAAAATGAGAACTCTCCAGCTTCTTGGAGAATTGAATTACGAAAGAGGACAACTCAATATATAGTGAATACCAGTACTGTATGTGGATTACTGTCCCCAATTCATGACAATCTTCAAAACGTATTCAAGAAATTGCTCTTCGTTCTTATCGAAAATCGGACAATGATTTACACAAAGAAATTGGAATTTAGCGACTATATTTGGGACTATCCACTGCCTGTTGATCTGAAAATTCAAGCACAGATAATTGATGCCAGGGTTGGTTTGAATAATGGTGAGATTTGCCAATAGTTAACTTGAAAAAGGAACAATTTTCAGCTGATCTAGACCGCATCTCAAACTTTTTGGGTCCAAATCCACTGAAAGAGTTTTCAATTCACCTCAATAATTTTGAAATTTTCACACATCCAATTGTTCGAAATTCCCGAAAACTGGTTTTATGGCGTGGCTTAGTGAATTTTGATCATCAAAGGATCAATCATAGGAACATTCATTTGAAGGATTATGATCGACAAATTTTGATGGATCATATGGATGAATGGATTGAAAATGGTCCGGAGGTTGGAATGGAATTTTCTGGACACATCAGACGTAACATGCATTTTTGGGAATTGATAGGGCAAGAGATTTTCGAAAAAGAAAGGATGTATTTGAAAAAATACCAAAGAAACGGGAAAAGAGTCAAGCCAGATGCGAGGTTTGTTATCTAAAAAGTTTATCTCGATCGAGATATCAAAAATTGGTTAACAGATAAATTATTCATCATAATATCACCCACATTTTATCAGTTGACTACTTTTTGATATCTCTTACAGGAACCTCGATAACCTGAGTCGAGGTTAGGGGGGTTCTGTATTCAAGTACTGAAATTCATTATTATTTTCCAGATTTCCCAACACCCTCTACTCGATATCCATGCCACAAACTAACAATCCAAATACCGAAATTCAATATTCTCTCATCAAAAATGAATCAATTAATCCTCCATTCCACATCCATCTGAAAATTCAACCCTCTGGAACGGCAACCCCTGAACAATCCGATTCAATGTATTGGGAATTGAAACTATTGGAAATTCGTAGAATATGTGAAACTGGTCAATGTCGATGGGTTTTTGTAGTGATTTTTATTTTTTGCATGATTTATGTGCACTCTTTGTTGCATGAATTTTGCCCTTTTCTATTTTCGTCACCATATCCATGAACATTTGTAGCTTTGAAGTCACCGAATCCTTTTTTTTTCTTCCCTTTATTAAAATAAAAAATAATTTTTCAATTATAATATTTTCATTTTTTTACATTTTTTACACAAGTAGAGGAAAAGTATGAAATCTAGAAAATGTAGGAAAAACTTAAGATGCTTCTGAATTTCAAAAACTTCAAGATTGTCAGAAGCGTCATAAAGTTGAGAGAGAAAGAGAGAGAGAGAGAGAGAGAGAGAGAGAGAGAGAGAGAGAGAGAGAGAGAGAGAAAAGGGGGAGGGGGGAGAGGGGCCTTTTTGAGGCATGCACACCACATACAGAGCAGATCGGACCACTAATCTACCAATTTTCTGAATCTCAATGTTTTTCTCTAATTCTACTCCTTTTTCTACACTATTTCCACAAAAAACAAATCCACCGAAAGTGCCAAAAATGCTGTCCACATTAAGTTCAATTTGTGTTATGGAATATTTGGAATATTTGAGTTTTGAGAAACGGTGAGTTTTTTTTCAAATTCATGAATTAAGTACACTACGGTATGTACATTTAGCATTAGAGCGCAGTTTTGTTGTTTTCAAAAAAATTGGTCAGAAAAATCTATCGATTTCGGGTCGTTTACCCACACCTCATTTTCCCAAGGCCACACAGACAGTTGACCCCTTTTTCCCCCCTTTTTGACCTGCACACCATCTGTCAGGGACCACAATAGTCTGAGAAGACAGCATCTCTAATAATAAGACATATATAATTGTGAGAGTCCTGCTCAAGAGAGGTGCCTTGTACGCCTTTCGGAACTCAGATTAGCCCTAGAATCGGTCGAATTTTGAATTTTATGCCTAACACGCGACGCTCCGACCGCGACGCACCCAAGGAATCGATGTTTAGCAAATCTAGTCGTGTTTAGACTCATTTAAAAGCTCTCGACGTGAAAAAATCAAAAAATTTAATTCTTAAAAATTGGTAGAGTTTAGAAAAAGATATTTAAAAGCTTTCTAAATTCTGAACATCTTGTTTTATTCCTAAATTCAAAGCTATGTTATTTTTTGTTCTTGACATCAAAATTTTCAGATTTCTGAGCTTCTAAGCTTTAAAATGAGCCTAATCATGCCTAAAATCGATCAACTTTCAAATTTAGTACCTGACACGCGACGCACGACCGCGACGCCCCCCAAAAAGCAAATCTAGTCGTGTTTGGGCTCATTTTAAAGCACTCGTCGTGTGAAACTCAGAAAAATTGTTTCCAACTGAGATGACCCAGCTTTAAATCCCAATTTTCAGACAATACATCGTTTCTCAAATTCCTGGACTTCGAAAAGTCGAAAAATCGTTACCACATCATTTGGACTATCTCAATATTGCATTTGATAGAATACGAATAAATGAATACGAGTACTATTTGACCAATAAAGGATCCGGAACAATTGAAATACGAAAGAGACAAATTCCATATCCACCGAATGATCTGTTGGGATTAGAATCTCCAAATTATGAAAATGTTCAAGTTGCAATTGAAAAATTAGTAAACGATTTAATTGGAGATCGACCAATGATTTACACAAAGAAATTGGAATTTTGGGATTCCTGGATTTTTCGAATACCTTTCGATCTGAAAATTCAAGCAGAGTCAATTGAAGCCAGGTGGTTTAATTTGAGACATGGTGAGATTTGCTGATAGTTGATTTGATTAAAAAAAAACACACCATTTTTCAGGCGATCTAGATCGGATCTCAAACTTTTTGGGACCAAAACCACTAAAAGAATTTTCAACTAAACTCGATAATTATGAAATTTTCACACATCCAATTGTTCGAAATTCCCAAAAACTGGTTATATGGAGGGGCTCATTGGATTCTTATAATTGGAGAGTCAATCATAGAAACATTCATTTGAAGGATTATGATCGAGAAACTTTATATAGACTTATGAATGAATGGATTGCAAGTGACCCAAAGATTGGAATGGAGCTTACCGGAGACATCAAAAGAACATATTCTTGGAAATTGATTGAGGAAGAGATTTGGATAAAAGAGAGGATGTATTTGATAAAATGTGGAAACCATGGAATAAGAGTCAAGCCAGATTGGAGGTATACCCAGCTTGGAATTCAAAAATACCGTAACCCTTGTTATAGACGAGCCTCAGTATTGTCTAGTTAAAGCTAATTTATCTCGGTCCCTGTAAGAGATATCAAAAAGTGGTAAACTGATAAATTATTGATCATAATATCGCCAACATTTTATCAGTTAACTACTTTTTGATATCTTTTACAGGAACCTAGATAAACTGAGTCAAAGTTAGGGGTTTCTGTATTAATACACCGAAATTCATTAAGTGTTTTTCAGATTCCCTAACACCGTATACTCGATATCCATGCCACGCCCCAACAATACTGCATTTCAATACTCTCTTATCAAGAATGAATCTGAAATTATCCCATTCCAAATCCATCTGAAAATTCAATTTCCTGGTACTGCAATTTCTGAACAATCCGATTCAATGTACTGGGAATTGAAATTATTGGAAATTCGTAGAATATGTCAAAATTTTGAATGTCAATGTCTTTTTGGAGTAATTTTTTTTGTTTTTATCTATTTTATTTTTTCGTTATCAATAATTTTTTTTCAATGAAATTTGGTTTAGCCTCTGAAAAATTCAATGTTTGCAATAAAAGTATTTTGACAACTAAAGAATTCAGAGCTTGGAATTCGGAATTCGAAGTAATTCCAAGATTCTCAGAAGGTTCATCAATTCTACAGTACAATAGCGAGAGAGTAGAAAGAACAGGAGATTTAGAGAAAGAGGGAGAAGAAGGGGGGGGGTCATCTGGAGGTGAGACACACCTATAGATCAGATAGGACCACTATTCTACCAATTTCCTATTCCATAGCTATTTCTTCTCTGATTCTCCTCTTTTTCGAAATTACTTCTTCTGAAATCAATTCTACCAAGAATGCTGACTAACTTGAGTTCGATTTGTGTTCTAGAATATTTGAGTTTTGAGAGAAGGTGAGCTTTTTGACCTATAAATTTCTTGTAGTTCAAATCGAAAATAATTGTTGTTCACTACAAAAATTACATTCAGCATCAGAGCGCACATTTGTTGGTTTTTCAAAATGACTACCCGGAAAAATTGAACGAATATTTGAGTCGTTTATCCCAACCTCATTTTCCCCAGGCCACATAGGCCGTTGACCCCCTTTTTCACCCTATTTTTTTTTATCTTTGCACCATCTGCCAACGGACCACATCGGTCGGAGATGGCTGTCTCCTTCACAACATGACATACATAATTGAGAGGGTCCCTCTCTAAACAATATTAATGTAAAGAGACCATGTCCTACCGGTCCATGGAGAGGATTTGTCTCTGTTCAAGTTTATAGGACCAACATTAAAAAAGCTCAAAAAAAAAATAGAGACCCAAAAAATTAAAGAACCCAGGTTAAAAAATAGAGATCTGAAAATTGATGAACCACCATCCTACAATATTAAATGCTCACTTTCTGGTTGAGAAATATTTCAAAAGTTAATTACCGTCAGACCTGTATTATAATGGCTTCTGAAATTAAAGAGCCCCTCTAATTGAAATGCCCCTTTGCTAAATTGCAGAAAAATGTTTCCGTTTCTAGTCAATGTGTCCAAATATGGAAGTCTCATGAAGTCTAATTGAAAAAAAAACAATTGAAAAAATTGATTTTCAGTTGTTGTTTTTTTTCCTAAAATTTAAGTGTTTTTGTTTCGTTATAGAAATTTTTTTGCGGGTTTTAATTAGAAAAAACAAAATTTCTCCCGAAAAACGGTGTTCTTTTAATAGAAATTCTCTGCTCAGAAACTTCACGAAAAATACAAGTGCCCTCTCTAATTGAAGGGCCCCTCTAATAGAAGTGCCCCCCTAGGAACCCCACAAGAAATAGAAGGGCCGGCCCTTCTAATACAGGTTTTACGGTAGTTGAAAAAACCACGTGAAGTACAATGTAGGGCTTGAAAAACTCTACAAAATGACACACAACGTCAAACTTTCAAGAATTTTCAAACCAATGTAAAGATCAATTTTCAGACTATACATCGTCTCTCAAATTCCCGGATTTCGAAAAGTCGAAAAATCGCTACCTCTTCGTTTGGACACACTTCTCATTGAATTTGATAGAATACAAATAGATGAATACAAGTATTATTTGACTGGCAGATTTCGAAGACCACTGGATTTCAGTCCAACTGGAAATCCTTCAGCTTCAGCTACCTGGACAATTGAATTACGGAAGAGACAAATTCATACTGTGCCGGTTAGCGATACTCTATTGGGGCTGGTACCTCCAATTTATGGAAACAATGAAAAAGCGTCTGAAAAATTGCTTTTCGATTTAATTGGAAATCGGCCAATGATTTACACGAAGAAATTGGAATTGCTGAATTTCACAGGACAGAAATCACAACATGAGAGAAGTGCAATGATTTCTAGATTACCATCGGGTCTGAAAATTCAAGCCGAGATAATTAGAGCCTTTTGGAATCATTTCAGTGATAGTGAGTTTTGTGAATGATTGATTTAGTTTCGAGAAGTTACTTTCAGGCGATCTATACCGGATTTCTGATATTCTGGGACCAAAACCTTTGAAAGAATTTTCAACTGCATTTTGGGATTATGCAACTTTGGCGCATCCAATCGTTCGGAATTCTCAAAAATTGGTTTTAACTCCTGGAACAGGGAACTTCGATGCTCGAATAATAATTCATAAGCACATTCATCTGAAGTATTATTGGCGACCTGCTTTGATTAATCATATGACTGAATGGGCTGCAAATGTTCAAGAGATCGGAATGGAGTTCTCCGGAGACATCATTAATGAATTAGAAGAAAAATCGATAAAGGAGCTTATGTACTTGAAAAAATGCGAAAGCGGTGGAAGAAGAGTCAAGCCAGACGAGAGGTATTGTCTCCTAGCACAAATATCTCAGTTCCTATAAGAGGTAACAGAAATTGGTAAACTGTTTATCATAATTTCATTAACATTTTATCAGTTTACAACTTTCTGCTATTTCTTATAGGAACCGAGATAAATTGGCTCAAAGATAAATGTTAAGAAGGGCATGAGGAGTCTACAGTAGCTCTTAACTATTTTCTTGTTCCAAATTAAAGTATTTCTCAGATTTCTCAACACCGTATACTCGATTTGCATGCCACGGCCCAACAATCCGGAAACTGAAATTCAATTTTCTCTTCTCAAAAAATCAGATTATTCTCCATTCCAAATTCATCTGAAAATTCAGCCATCCGGAACTGCAATTCCTGAACGATTCGATTCGATGTATTGGGAATTGAAATTATGGGAAATTCCAAAAATGTGTCAGAATGGCAAAAGTCAAAGTAGAAAATTTTTTGTTGGTTTTATGTTATTTATTTCTTATTTGTTAATTTTTGTTGTATTTTTTTATCCGATTATTTCTGGAAACTTGAAGCACTAAAGGTACAAAATACCTTTTTGAAATCATTCAAGAAAGTAATTTCAATATTTTGAAAACCAGAAAAAATTTCAGAGTTACGAAATTTTAGCTTTTTTTTTCTTCTTTTTTCCTTATTTTTAATATGTTCTTTTTCCTTAAAAATAAATTTAACCTTTTAATTCTGATATTTTCATTTTTTAAAACTTTTTTCACCAACAATTTAAAGACGTCTTTAAATTTCTAGATCTTCAAGACAATCAGAAATAATTAAAAGTTCTAATTACAATAGCGAGAGTGTAGAAAGAACAAGAGACTTAGAGAAAGAGGGAGAAGAAGGGGGGGGGGGGGTGTCATCTGGAGATGAGGCCCTACAGAGTAGGCTGGGTCACTGTTCGACTAATTTTCTGATATCTCAATGTTTTTCTCTAATCCTTCTATTTTTTCTACACTATTTTCTCGAATATTCGATCCACCGGAAGTCCCAAAAAAGCTGTCTACATTAAGTTCAATTTGTGTTTTGGAATATTTGAGTTTTGAGAAACGGTAAGTAGTTTGATAATATATTTAGAATTCCAGATTATTCAAATTTTCAGCAAAAAAAAACCACAAAATCGTTTTTTCTGTGTAATTTTTTCCAGGGCTTTGTAAATTTTACTACGGTATTTACATTTAGCAATAGAGCGCACAAAAAAATCGATCGATTCGATTCTTTTTCGATTTGATTCGTTTCTGCACACCTCATTTTCCCAAGGCCACATAGACGGTTGACCCCTCTCTTAGGCCCCCTTTTTATCCGCGCATCATTTGCCATGGACCACTACAGTCGGAGTAAACCGCCTCTCTTTTTGCCAAAGGTCCCTCTCTAGACGACATTGTTGTAAACAGGCTGTGTACAACGTGCTACAGGCGTGCCCGAACCAAGCCGGTTACGGGGCGGCCCATAACTCGGCTCAAAAATGGAATTTCCGTCTGAATTAACATATAAAATTCAGAGCTAGGCAAGATCTACAAAATGATACTCAATATCACATAATTCTAATATTTTCAAATCATTTTAAAGCTCAATTTTCAGACAATACATCGTCTCTCAAATTCCGGAACTTCGAACAGTCGAAAAATCGCTACCCCTAAATTTAGACAATCTCTCCATTTTGGATAATAGAATACGAATAGATGAATACGAGTATTGGACAGGGATTCGTGAAAAGGAGTATTATTTGTCAAATAATTCTCAAATTTCTTGGACAATTGAATTACGAAAGAGACGAATTCAAAATTCGCCGATTGATGGTACTGTATTGGGATTACTACCCCCAATTTATGATGACAATATCAAAATGGCAAGCGAAAAATTGATTTTGGATTTAATTGGAAATCG
Source organism: Caenorhabditis nigoni (assembly GCA_027920645.1). Lineage (NCBI taxonomy): Eukaryota > Metazoa > Nematoda > Chromadorea > Rhabditida > Rhabditidae > Caenorhabditis > Caenorhabditis nigoni. Next base: position 18,498,603 of record CP115865.1, on the reverse strand, counting down.
GCCAATGATTTACACAAAGAAATTGGAATTTCGGAACTTGCGGAACTATCGATTGCCGGATAATCTGAAAATTCAAGCAGATATATTTGAAACCCGTCCGTTTAATTACAGTTATGGTGAGATTTTTCAATAGTTGACTTGAAAAAAAAGGAAAAAATTCCAGCTGACCTAGACCGACTCGCAAACATTTTGGGGCCAAAACCACTGAAAGAGTTTTCAACTCAACTCAAATTCAGGGGTTTTGGAATTTTCACACATCCAATTGTTCAAAATTCTCAAAAACTGGTTTTATGGAGGGGCGGAGAGGATTTTGATCCTCGAAGAATCAATCATAAGAACGTTCATCTGAAGTCTTTTGGGCAATGGATTTTAATTAGATGTATGAATGCATGGATTGCAAATGTTCAAGAGGTTGGAATGGAATTTTCTGGAGACATCCAAATATCTGGTGGAAATTATCCGAAGTTGGCAGATTCGGAAATTGATGAAGAAGAGAAATCGTTAAAGGAGATGATGCATTGGAGAAAATGTGAAGGCGATGGGAGAAGAGTGAAGGCAGATAAGAGGTTTGTTAGCTAAAAGGCTTGAAATTCAGAATTCGAATGAGCCAACTTTTATAAAACCACGTTTTTTGAGTTTGTTACGTTGAGAGCTTCAAAATAAGCCTAAACACGACTAGATTTGCTTTACTTTGTTTTTCCGGGTGCGTCGCGGTCGTGCGTCGCGTGCTAGACATCAAATTTGAAAGTTGAGCGATTCTAGGCATGGTTAGGCTCATTTTGAAGCTCATAACGTCAGAAATCTAAAAAATGTAATGTCGCGCTTAAAAACCCACTCATTTTTGAGTTTAGGTATGAAACGAGAATTTCAGAATATCGACATATTCAGATATCTCTTTTCAAGAGGAATCAAACTTCACGAAACTTTTTGATATCTCTTACAGTAACCGAGATAAATAGGCTCAAAGTTTACGGTCAGGGAAGTCATGAGTAATTGAGAATCTACAGTAGCCTGTGACTTCATTTGCCTTTCAAATCCAATTATTTTATTTTCAGATTCCCCAACACCCTCTACTCTATATCTGTGCCATGGACCAACAATCCGAATACTGAAATGCAAATGTCTCTTATCAAAAGTGCATCAATTGATTCCCAATTTCAAATTCATCTAAAAATTCAACCTTCTGGAACTGCCATCCCTGAACGATTCGATTCAATGTATTGGGAATTGAAATTATGGAAAACTCAAAATCAAATCATATCATTTTTCTCAAGCGAGAGTCTTCCTGACCAACTTTTGTTTGGTTCTATGTGTCTTCTTTGTTTTAATTTGTTTATTTTGCGTTTAGATTCGATTATCTCCAAAAAAATTAAATAATTATAGGCACATAATCTTTTTTTGCATATCTTTTTTTTTTAATTTCGAAATAAAATTGTATGTTTCCATCATCGGAGGGTCTAAGGGGTTTAAAAAAATATTTATAATTTCTGAGACATTCAGAAAAGAGTTTCAGAAACTCCAAGAAATTAATAAATCCCACATTCCCAGCAGCAAGAGCGAAAGATCAAAAAATAGAAGAGATTTAGAGAGAAAAAGGGGAAGAGAGGGGTGATTTGTGTGTAACGAGGCACACTGACCACATACAGATAGGGTCACTGTTCTACCCATTTTCTGCTCATCAGCTATTTTTTCTCTAATTTTCCTCCTTTTCCACACTATTTCCTCTGAGATCAGATCTACCAAGAATGCTGACTAACTTGAGTTCTATATGTGTTCTGGAATATTTGAATTTTGAGAGAAGGTGAGGTATTTTTTCATATTTATAAATCCAAAGAATTCAAAATTTGTGACCAAAAATCCCAAAAAACGTTTTTCGGAGTGAAGTTGACCTGCGTTTTTCTAATGTAAGTATCACTAGAGATATATAACTTTTTATTAGAGCATTCCAAAAAAATATCTATCGATTTTGGGTCGTTCTCATCCACAGCTCATTTTCCCAAGGCCACACGGGACACAGTACATCCCCCCTTTTTTTATCTGGACACAATCTACTAGGGACCACAACAGTCGAGGAAGATCTCCCAATGCCATATACACAGTTGACCCCTTTTTTACCCTTTTTTTTATGTCCGCGTCATTTGGCATATACCACAACAGTCGGAGAAGACTGTCCCTTTTTTTACCGAAGGTCCCTCTGGACGGTAATATTGTAAAGAGGCAGTGTTCAACGTGCCACAGGCGTGCTCGAACCGAGCCGGCTACGGGGCGGCCCATAACTTGGCTCAAACCTGAAATTTCTGTCTGCACAAACAGTAAAATGTAGAACTTGAAAAGATCTACAAAATGATACCTAATTTCACCATATTCGAGCATTTTCAAACCATTTTGAAGCTCAGTTTTCAGACAATACATTGCCTCTCAAATCCCTGGTTTTCGAAAAGTCGAAAAAGCGATACCACTTCATTTGAACCACCTTGCCATTTCTGCTGATAGAATACAAATAGATGAATACGAGTACTTTTTGACAAGAAGATACCGTAACTACCGAAATAAGAACTCTCTAGTTTCGTGGACAATTGAATTTCGAAAGAGACGAATTCAAGACGCATCAATTGAGAATACTGTATTGAGAGTATTATTCCCACTTTTTCAAAGTATTCAAAAGTTATTCGATAAATTGGTATTTCATCTCATTGGAAATCGGCCAATGATTCACACAAACAAATTGGAATTTGGGGATTTGTGGAAATGTTCATTCCCTGCTGGTCTGAAAATTCAAGCAAAGATAATGGAAACCCGTTCTTTCATGTTCAGTTATGGTGAGACTGACCAATATTGAAAAACAAAATAAAACAGTTTCAGAAGATCTAATCCGGATTTCGACCTTTTTGGGACCAAAACCATTAAAAGAGTTTTCCACTCATTTCTATACCTATCCAATTTTAACACATTCCATTGTTCGGAATTCCCAGAAATTGGTTTTATGGAGATATTTAGTGAATTTCGATCATCAACAAGTCAATCATAGAAATATTCATTTGAAGGATTATGATCGACGAACTTTGATAGATCTTATGAATGCATGGATTGTAAGTGGTCCGGAGGTTGGAATGGAGTTTTCCGGAGACATTGAAGTATCTGATAAGAATCATTGGATTTCAATAAAACGGATGATGTACTTGAAAAAATGCGAAAGCGGTGGGAGAAAAGTCAAGCCAGATGAGAGGTTTTTATTTAAAAGCTGCTAAATTCGAAAAACATCTAAATTCAAATTTCCACATTCGAAATTCAAAATACCGTAAAACCTCTAATAGACCGACACCCGGATCGTCCACTTTGAGCCTATATATCTCACTTATTCTGAAAGATATCAAAAAAGTGATTAACTAGTAAAATGTTTATCAGGATATCAGCAACATTTTACTAGTTAGCCACTTTTTGATGTCTTTCACAGAAAATGAGATATATAGGCTCAAAGTGGACGATCCGGGTGTCGGTCTATTAGAGGTTTTACGGTATGAAGTTCCAAAGTCGAGTTTGCGAATTTCATAAGGCATAATGGTAACAAAATGTAGAATTTGGAAGTAGTTTCAGTTTAGAGTAAAAAATAGAAAGAAAGGTCTGATTTGGACCAATGAAACGCGCTCTGATCCGGGATGTTCAAAGCTAGCTCTTCTTTGCCAATCAACTGAATCTTTCGCACAGTAATAGAGTAACTCACCCACTTATCATTTTCAGTAATTAGATTCCCCACCCAACTGAACGAGCAAAGAAATCATAGGTGAAACATGTTCATGTCCACATGGAATTCCATACCGTAGTTCTTCAAAACATGGGGTACGAATCGACCCAGTTCTTGAAGTTGCCAAGAGACTTCCATCCGTTCACGATACTAGGTTGACTAACAGGCGATGCCTTTGACATTTCACAAATGGTTTGAAACGAATTGGTTTCAATAGTATTCTTCAATAAGTCCAAGTCCAACCTTCGGACCGATCTTGGTCTTCTGATTCTAAATTTTCGGCTTCACATTAATCGGTCAAAAGTCTAATGGTAAAGACAGTAGGAGGTCTGTCTTCATTTATTTTTTTTCATTTTGTTATGAATATCAAGGTTTTTCAAACCAGGAACGAATAAAAATCAAATGGCATTTCGAAAATTTTGAAGGTGAGGGACGGAAGGAGGCGGCATGCTCGCGAACGACAAGAAGTAGGAATGAGCCGAATAATATAGAGCAAGTCCTTGAGATACCCTATCTAACAAAAAAACATTCACCAAGAAAAACAATCCCACTGGTGAGATATGAGTTTTCAAAGTTGAGCATTCAAAATCGAAAGAAACTTTTGCATCAACCTAATAAAACCAAATTTAATTCCTGATTTTCACTGCCGTATACACATTTACCATTTGAGCGCATTTTCGTTGCTTTTCAGGAAAGAATCACCAAGAAAAGATCTATCGATTTTTGTCTTTCACCCAAACCTCATTTTCCTAAGGCCACATAGGCAGCTGCCCCCCTTTTCACCCTTTTTTCTATCTGTGCACCATCTGCCAGGGACCACAACAGTCGGAGAGGACATTTTTTTAATACCAAGACATAGATAATTGTGAGGGCCCCTCTCTGGACCGGCTCAATGTAAAAAGGTCGTGTATGACTTGGCACAGGGGTACCTGACACGGCTCGGCGCATAACTCCGCTCAAAATCAAATATTTCATTTGAAACTTGCATCAAAATATAGAACTCGACGAGATCTACAAAGTGATACCCAATTTCATTATATTCAAATTGTTCTAAACAATTTTCAAACTAAATTTTCAGACTATACATCGTTTCCCAAATTCCTGGATTTCGAAAAGTTGAAAAATCCCTACCACTTCATCTGGACTATCTTAAAATTTCCTATGATACAATACGGATAGATGAATACGAGTACTATTTCACTGAAAGACTTCGAAGACCGCAGGATTTTCATCCAGCTGTCTGGACAAATGTTCGAGCTGCCTGGTCAAAAGAATTGAGAAAGAGACGGTATCAAAACCCGCCGTCTGATAGTATTGTATTGGCATTAGTATCTCCAATTCAAGACGATGTCCAAAAACCATTCGAAAAGTTGGTTTTCGATTTACTTGGAAATCGGACTACAATATACTTGAAGAAGTTGGAATTTTGCGATGACAGGATTTATCGAATACCCGTTGAGATGAAAATCCAAGCAGAGATAATTGAAACCGAGTACTTTAGTTTGCGTTATGGTGAGATTTCTCAATAATTGATTTGGTTGAAAAAGAAACGATTTTCAGCTGATCTAGACCAACTTTCAAATGTTTTGGGACCAAAACCACTGAAAGAGTTCTCAACTGGACTACGTAGTTTTGATAATTTTACCCATCACATTGTTCGGGATTCAGAAAAATTGGTTTTGACTTCTGGTACAGAAGATTTTGATCCTCAAAGAATCAATCATAGGAACGTTCATCTGAGGGGTTTTCTGCGATATTCATTGATTAGATATATGAATGCATGGATTGAAAATGGTCCGGAGATTGGGATGGAGTTTACCGGAGACATTAAGAAATCTGAATATGAGCCACCAAGAGGCTTTGATAATGATGAGACTTTGATAATGAAGATGATGGACTTGAAAAAACGCGAAAGCGGTGGGAGAAAAGTGAAGGCAGATAAGAGGTATTGTTTACTCGAGCCAATTTATCTCGGGCCCTGTAAGAGATACTAATAAGTGGTAAACTAGCAAAAGATTGCTGATATTCTGATAAACATTTCATTAGTTAACCACTTTTTGATATATCTCAAAGGAACCGAGATATCTGCGCTCAAAGTGCAAGCCTGATAGTTTCATCATTCGTCTTCCAAATGTTTTTTTTTTCAGATTCCCCAACACCATATACTCAATATCCATGCCACGAACCAACAATCCAGATACTGAAATTCAAATGTCCTTTATCAAAAATGCATCAAATAATGATTCTCCATTCCAAATCTATCTGAAAGTTCAACCTTCTGGAACTGCAATCTCTGAAAAATCGGATTCAATGTGTCAGGGATGGAAATTTGGAAACATTTTCGTGTTTTTTATGTTTTTCATTGGTTCTTTTTTATTTGTTATCATTTTCAGTCAGCTTATTCTTGAATATTTGAACAATTAAAAGCACACACCCCATTTTTTGCATTATTGGTTTCTTCATTATTTTGAAATGTGTAGCCATGAAATCTACTTTTGTATATTAGGCATTTTTCTCTCAAAATGAAAATGTATCAATACTTTTTTGCAAAACCCTGGAAATCCGAAAAAAACCAAAATTGATAAATTTCAGAAGACGTCTAAAAATTCAAAACGTCTAAAATTGAAAAGACAACAATAGTTATAAAATTATGAAGATTTTTCAAGATAACTAGGATCAAGAGCGAGAGAGGAGAGATTTAGAGAAAAAGAGGGAGGGGTCATTTGTGTATCCGTGAGGACACATTACTATAGATCAGATAGGATCACTATTCTAACAGTTTTCTACTCCTCTGCTGTTTTTCTCTGATTCTCCCCATGTTCTGCAATATTTTCTTCAAAAAAGTGGATCCTCCCGAAATGCCAAAAATGCTGACTCAATTGAGCTCAATTTGTGTTCTGGAATATTTGAGTTTTGATAAAAGGTGAGTTTTTTAAACTTTTAAATTTATAAAGCTTTTTCCAATTCTACTGTATATACATTCAGCGCACTTCTATCCTGTTTCTAATTAAAATTGTAGTAGCCAAATTAATCGATTTTTGAGACGTTTATCCTAATCTCACTTTTCCAAGGCCACACCAGACAGTTGCCCTCTTTTTTGACCCCTTGTTTTATCTGCGCACCATCTGCCAGGGACCATCGGAGAGGGCTGTTTCTTCTGAGGGTCCCACTCGGGACGATATTAGTGTAAAGATGCCTTTCCAACCAAAGCTACTTGGTTCAAACTTAGAAATTCTGGTTGTATCTGAGAGAAATACAAAAAAAACCAAAAATCTTATAATAGAGCACTCGGAAAACTAAGAGCCCTAGGCACGGGGGTCCAAAGATAACTTTCAGGTCAGACAAAATTTAGGGCACGATTTCTCATCAGTATTTTTGAACGGAAGCGCCAAGATGAAAAATAGATAACTCTGGTAAATTAGAGATCTGAAAATTGACGAACCACTCTCCTACAATATCCGATGTCTATTTTCAGCTCGATCAAAAAAACCAAAAGAAGTAAAATATAGAACTAAACAAAACCTACAAAATGATACCCAAATTCGCTATATACAAATTCCGAAGCTCAACTTTCTTTCATACAATTGGAATTTTTAAAGCATTAAAACTTTACAATTTATTCATGCCGAAACTCAACATTAAGTGATTCAACGTTCGAATATTCAGATTTCTAAACTTTTGAGCTTTAAAATGAGACTAATCATGCCTAGAATCGGTCAACTTTCAAATTTGTTGCCTAACACGCAACGCACGACCGCGACGCACCCCCTAAAAACCAATGAATCTAGTCGCGTTTAGGTTCATTTTGAAGCTCTCAAAGTAAGAAACCCAAAACATCAAGCTAAAATTTCAGGCAGTACATTGTTTCCCAAGTTTCTGAATTTCGAACAGTCGAAAAATCGCTACCACTTCATTTGGACTATCTCAACATCTCAGTAAAAAAAATACAATTAAATCAAGACGAGTATTGGACGAACCGAATTCCGAAACCACAAGATTTCAATCAAAACTATCCTACTGAACATCTTTCGAATGCCTGGACAGTTGAAATACGAAAGAGGCCAATTGAAAATCCAGCTCCTGACAGTACCGTTTTGGGATTACTACCCCCAATTTATGAAAATTTCCAAAAGGCATTCGGAAAATTGATATTCGATCTTATTGGAAATCGGCCAATGATTTACACAAAGAAGCTAGAAATTCGGAGTTCGTGGGACTATCCACTGCCGGCGGATCTCAAAATTCAAGCAGAGATAATTGAAAGCAGAGGGTTTCGTTTGAGTCTTGGTGAGCAGTTTAAAAAAATGGTTGATTTAGAAAAACGATTTTGCAGACGACCTAGACCGAATTTCCAAAATTTTGGGACCAAAATCACTGCAAGAGTTTTCAACTCAACTCCATTTCTACCCTATTTTAACTCATCCAATCATTCAAAATTCCAAAAAACTGGTTTTATGTAATAGGAATTTTGATCCTCAACGAGTCAATCATAGAAACATTCATCTGAAGGATTATGACCGAGAAGCTCTAATGAATCATATGAATGCATGGATTGCTAATGGTCCGGAGGTTGGAATGGAGTTCTCCGGAGACATTGAAGTATCTGATAAAAATTATTGGAAATTAATGGAGGAGGAGAAATTGATAAAAAAGATGATGTATTTGAAAAAATTGGAAACCGGCGGAAAGAGAGTGAAGGCAGATGAGAGGTATGTTACTGCCATAGAGTTTTCTTTTTTTTTGTTGCAATTTTATGAAAATTCCATTTTCCGGACCTCGAATGAGCCAGAAAATTGTGTATTCTGGGTCCACACAAAAATCAAAAAATTTCAACCCCCAAAGGAATCGAACCCTTGGCCTTGTGGACTATAAATTTTGGTCGAAAAAACCACTGAGCCATCTGGTACGCTTTTTTTGAAAATCGCCGTTTTTGATGATTTTTGATGATTCCAGTGTGTTTTGAGTAATTGTTAGCGGTTTTTCGTGGTTTTTAATGTCGAAAAAGGCATTTTTGGTCAAAAAATATTCTTCAAAAATTTTTTTTCGAAATTTTACGAAAATTCCATTTTGCGGACATCGATTGAGCTTGAAAATTGTGTTCTCTGGGTCCACACAAAAATCGAAAAACTTTAACCCCCGAAGGAATCGAACCCTTGGCCTTGTGGACTATAAATTTTGGTCGAAAAAACCACAGAGCCATCTCGCACACTTTTTGGAAAATCGTTGTTTTTGACGATTTTTGATGATGCTAGGGTGTTTTTAGTGATTTTAAGTGGTTTTTCGTAATTTTTATTATCATAATGGACATTTTCAGTAAAAAAAGTTCTTCTGAAAAAAAATTTTTTTTTTCGAAATTTTTTGAAAATTCCATTTTCTGGTCCTCGAATGAGCCTAAAAATCGTATTTTTTGGGTCCACACAAAAATAAAAAAAATTTGACCCCCGTAGGAATCAAACCCTTGGCCTTGTCGGCCGTAAATTTTGGTCGAAAAAACCACTGAGCCATCTGGTACACTTTTCTGAAAATCGCTGTTTTTTACGACTTTTGATGATTCCGGGGTGTTTTTAGCGGTTTTAAACGGTTTTTCAGAACAAAAAGTGCCAAAAAAGTTGGATAAAACTGATATTATGTGCTTTTTTTTCAGATTCTCCAACACCCTCTACTCGATATCTATGCCACGAACCAACAATCCGAATTCGGAAATTCAAATGTCTCTTATCAAAAATTGTCCCAAGCTTCAAATTTATCTGAAAATCCAAACTTCTGGTACTGCAATTCCTGAAAAATTCGATTCAATGTATTGGGAATTGAAATTATTGGAAATTCGAAAAATATTTCAAACTTGTGAATCTCAAAGTCTTCCTGGCCAACTTTTTGTTGGTTTTATGTATTTTCTTTGCTATTTTCTGTTCATTTTTAGTTTTTATTCGATTATTCCAGAAAAAAAAATTAAATAATTAAAGGCACATAACCCATTTAAATAATCTTTGTTATCATTATTTTTTTTGTTATTGTTATTCTATTTTTTGATATGTATACAATTTTTATTTCTTTCAAAATGAAACTTTATTTTCAAAACAACTGTTATTTTTTATTTTCAAAAATATTTAAAAAAAAATAAAAATTATTAAAAAAAATTATAAATTTTTCTTGCAACTATGACCAGAAAAAATTAGAAAAAAATAACTAATAACAAAATATTCGACATTTCCAAACACAAAAATTACAATATTCCGTTTCAAAACATCAAGAATTGTCCTACCTTTCAAATGAAAATGTCCATAGACTAAAAGTAAAATTCCCAAAAAACAGAAAACACTGAAAAATCGAAGTTCACAAAAATTGTCAACCAAAAAACGGCTACAAAAGAGGAATAGTAGACAAATGAAGATCAAATGTCCAGGAACACTATAACACCAATGAGCACACCATATTCTGATTTTTAGCTGAGTATCCCAAAATTTTAATTCCAAATTCACTGAATCGAATCGTTCAGGAATTGCTGTTCCGGAGATTTGAACTTTTTGATGGATTTGGAGTTTGGGACCATTTTTGACCAGAGAAATTTGAATTTCGGTATCCGGATCGTTGGTCCGTGGCATGGATATTGAGTATACTGTGTTGGGAAATCTGAAAAAATTCAAATTGGTTCATTTTTAAGCTCTCAACTTGAGAAATTTAGTTTCATGAAAGATGAATGAAACTTTTGAAATTCGAAAAATTTTCATAACTAAATGTTTCATTCCTAAACTCAAAGCTAAGTATCTTTTCAAGCTCGAAATTAATATTTTCACATTTTTAAAATTGAGAGCTTCAAAATGAGCCTAATCATGCCTAGAATCAGTCAACTCTCAAATTTGATGTCTAACACGCGACGCACGACCGCGGCGCACCCGAAAAACCAAAATACAAGCAATTCTAATTGTGTGCAGGCTCATTTTAAAGCACTCAAAGTGAAAAACTCAAAAAATGTGATTTAAAGAAAGTTGGTCGAGTTCGAAAAAAGATATTTGAACTTTTCCAAATTCGGAAAATCTATTTTTTTTTGTCGATACTCTAAAACTACGTAGTTTTTTAGGTCCGGCGTTAAAATGTTTAGATTTCTAAAGTTATAAGCGTTAAAACTAGCCTAATCATGCCAAGAATCGGTCAACTTTCAAAATTGATGCCTAACACGCGACGCACGACCGCGACGCACCCAAAAAACCAAACGAGAGCAATTCTAGTCGTGTTTAGGCTCATTTTGAAGCACTTGACGTGAGCAACTTGAAAAAGCTGATTTCATGTTATTTTATCAAGTTTGAAGAAAATTATTTGAATATTTCCAAATTCGTAAAATCCAATTTTTTGTCGAAACTCTAAAACTACGTAGTTTTTTGAGTTCGGCGTTAAAATACTCAGATTACTGAAGTTTCGAGCTTTAAAATGAGCCTAATCATGCATAGAATCGGTCAACTTTCAAATTTGATGCATGACACGCGACGCACGACCGCAACGCCCCCGAAAAACCACAGAAGAGCAAATCTAGTCGTGTTTGGGCTTATTTCAAAGCTCTCAACGTAAAGAACTCAGAAAATTGTATATTTAAAAAACTGGTCAAAGTTTGTGCGCTCAGAAATAACAAACCTCTCATCCGCCTTCACTCTTCTTCCATCGCTTCCGATTTTTTTCAAATACATCATCTCCTTTATCCAAATCTTTACCTCTAGCAGTGCCCAAAAACTGTTTTTCTCTAGTTCGATGTCTCCAGAAAACTCCATTCCAATGTCATTATCATATTCAATCCATTCGTTTAAATAATTCATTAGTGTGTATTGATTTTTATAGTTCTTCAGATGAATATTGCTATGATTGACTTCATTATGATTGAAATTCACTCTTCCGCTATACAAAACCAGTTTTTCCGAATTTCGAACAATAGGATGAGCCAAAATTTCATAATTATCTAGTTTAGTTGAGAACTCTTTCAGTGGTTTTGGTCCCAGAATATTGGAAATGCGGTCTAGTTCCTCTGAAACTAGTTTTTTTTTTCTTATTAGACTAAAAAGAAGCAAATCTTACCGTAGCTTAAAGAAAACCCACTGGTTTCAAAAGCTTCTGCTTTGATTTTCAGGCTTACGATAAATTGATAAACCCATGAATCGCTCTTCGCTGAAATCCGAAATTCCAATTTCTTTGTGGAAATCATTGGCCGATTTCCAATAAGATCGAAAACCAATTTTTCGAATGTTGGATCATAATTCTGTGTTCTTCGAAGTCTGTCTTTCAAATAATACTCGCTTCCATCTAATCGTATTTTATCAGCAGAAATGGCGAGGTGGTTCAAATGAAGTGGTAGCGATTTTTCAACATTTTGAAATCCCGGAATTCGAAAGACAAGGTATTTTCTGAAAATTGAGATTGATTATTGCATGTGTCGCATTGAGAGCTTTAAAATGAGCCTAAAAACGACTAGATTTGCTTACTTTCGTTTTTTCGAAGCGTCGCGGTCGTGCGTCGCGTGTTAGGCATCAGATTTGAAAGTTGACCGATTCTAGGCATGATTAGGCTTATTTTAAAGCTCTCAATCTCAGAAATCTGAGCATATCAAAGTTGGGGTCAAGAAACTACTTCATTTTGATTTTAGACATAAAATTAGATTTTTCGAATTTCGAAAAGTTCAAATATTTCTTTTCTAACTTTTCCGATCATCACGACATAAAACTATTTGGGTTTCTCACGTCGAGAGCTTTGAAATGAGCCCAAACATGACTAGATTTGCTCTCCTTTGAATTTCTGGGTGCGTCGCGGTCGTGCGTCGCGTGTTAGGCATCAAATTTAAAAGTTGACCGATTCTAGGCATGATTAGACTCATTTCAAAGCTTGAAACTTTGAAAATCCGAATATTTTAATGTCGGGCTCAAAAAACTATTTCGTATTGACTTTCGACATAAAATTTGATTCTCAGAATTGGACAAGTTTCTATTATCTTAATATGGGAGCCCATAACTCGGCTCAAACTTGGAATTTCTGTGTGAATCAAAAAAGGAAACGTAGATCTTGACAAGATCTACATATTGACTTAAAAATAATTTATTTATAACTGATCAGTATAGATTTGCAGAACTATCAGGATTGGTGGCATCAGCTAGCTCTAGTTCAAATTTTAGTAGTTTAAACATAGTGATATTGGATATCATTTTGTAGATCTCGTCATGTTCTATACTTTGGTGCAAGTTTCAAGCGAAAAGTTCAATTTTGAGCCGAGTTGAGGGCCGTCGCGTAGTCGGGAAGGGTCAGACACACCTATGCCTTCTCCGACCGCCGTGGTACCTGGTGCGCAATTTAAATAAAAGAGGACAACTGTCTTATATATAGGTGCTTTTGGGAAACATCGATTTTTAGCTCCAATTGAAGCTCTCAAAATATTAAAACATCTTTTTTTATTAAAAAATGGTTTTCATTAGGTTAAGATAGCAAAAATAATATATATATTCTCAGAAAAAAAACATACCGTTTATCAAATTTCAAATATTCCAAAACACAAATTGAACTCAAGCTACTCAGCATTTTTTTTCCTTGATCCATTTTTCAAAGGAAATAGTGTAGGAAAAGAGGGGAATTAGAATAGAAATATCAACATAGTGTAGGGGCAAACGAACGGGTGAGCCTAGATGTGAGGGTGGTGTGTACTTATGCTTCATTTACACATAAATGAACCCCTTTCGTTTTTCTCTCTAAACCTCTTCAGCTTCCAACTCTCTCGTTCTTGCTCTTCGGAATCTAGAGCTTGTCTAGCTTTTTCAGAGCTTTCTAATTATTAAAATCCTGAAACTACTGATTTTCTCCCAATTTTTTGCTTCTTTTTTGATTGATTTTCCACGAATTTTGAGCACTTCGAGGTTTCAATTGATGGAAAAATTAGCAAAAAAAAAGAATAATAAAATTTTATTTTGAAATTTGAAAAAAAAAAATTTTTGATAGACATGTTAGTTTGATACCCAAAAAAAGTTTAAAAAAAAAAGATAAATTTGATCACTCGTCTTTGAGCCAATTTATTTCAGTTCCTGTGAAAGATATCAAAAAGGTGTCAACTGATAAAATATTTGTGATAATATGATAAGCAATTTATCAGTTGAGCACTTTCCGATATCTCTCACAGGAAATGAGATAAATGGGTTATCATTTTAGAGTGGGAGAATCAAAAAAGAATACAAATATAAAAGAACCCACAAAACTTATAAAAATAGGGAAAAGTAGTTCAAACAGAACAGGGTCATCAATTATGAAGATTTTTGGAATTTTCCATAAGAGATTTTTGAAGATTTTTAGAATTTTCCATATACAATCGAATCGTTTAGGAGCTGCAGTTCCAGATTGTTGAATTTTCAGATGAATCAGGAATGGAGAATCATTTGATGTTTTTTCAATAAATGGAAATCGAATTTCAGTATTCAGATCCAGTTTTCCCGAGTTTTTAACAATAGAAAGGATCACATTTTCAAAGCCTCTGAGTCGAGTTGACAACTTTTTTGGAATTGGAATTCTGGGCCCAACAACATTTGAATTCCGATCTAGATCATCTGAAAATTGTATTTTTCTCTCTCATCAAATCAAAACTTCCCGAAATTCACCTTCTCCATGAATCCAAGAATCCCGAACTTCCAATTTCTTTGTGGAAATCAATGGTCGATTCCCAATTAGATCATATACCAATTTTTCGAACGCTTTTTGGATATTTTCATGAATTGGAGATACCAATGCCAAGAAAGTAACCGATAAAGTTTCAATTTGCATTTTCCGTAATTCAAATGTCCTGGTAGGAGTTCCAGTTGGATCAAAATCCTGTAGTCTTCGAGACAAATAGTACTTGTATTGATCTATTTGTATTCCATAAGTTGTAATTTTAAGATAATCCAAATGAAGTGGTAGCGATTTTTCGACTTTCCCAAATCCGGGAATCTGAGAAACGAGGTATAGTCTGAAAATTGAGCTTAAAAATAGTTTGAAAATATTTGGATATGATGAAGTTAGGTATCATTTTGTAGCTCTTGTCAAGCTCTACATTTTGGTTTTAGATTCGAATAGGAATTTTGATTTTCAGCCGAGTTATAGGCTGCCCCGTAGATGGCCCAAGTCAGACACACCTATGGCGAGTCATACACGACCTCTTTACACTAAACTAGTCTAGTGAGGGACCCTAACAACTATTTAGGCTTTGGTAAAGACGAGACAGTCATCTCCAACCGGTATGGTCCCTGGCAGATGGTACACAGATTAAACGGAAGGGGTCAACTGCCTAACATGTATGTGCTTTTTGGAAGAATCGATTTTTTGGGTCTAATTGAAGCTCTCAAGTGTTTAAATACCATAAACCTGTATTAGAAGGGCCGGCCCTTCTATTTTTCCAAGGTATCTCCCGAGGGACCTTCTATTACAGGGGCCCTTCAATTAGAGGTCTTCCATTATATTTTTCCGGCTATTTTTTTCTGAAATTATTCATTTAAAATTCGACGAATTTTCGTTCAAATACCATGAAAATCTGTCATTTTCACCAAAATTTAGCAAGTTTTCCATTAAAAAGTTTTAAAACTAATTTTTCATATTTTATGACAAATTTTTTAAGGTGACTTTCCTTCTTTACAGGGTCCCTTCTATTACGGTGGCCCTTCTATTACAGGGGCCCCTCTGTTTTTTCAAGTCCCTCTTGGAGGGCCCTTCTATTAGAGGGGCCCTTCTATTAAAGGGGCCCTTCTAATACATGTTTTAAGGTATCCAATTTGCAAAAAATTACCTTTTTTCAAAACTCAAATATTCCAAAACACAAATTGAACTCAATCGAGTCAGCATTTTTGGTCCTTGCTCCAAGAAAATAGTGTAGGAAAAGAGGAGAATTAGAATAGAAACTATAATAATGACGTAGGGGGATAAGAACGGGTGCGCCTAGGGTTAGCGTGGTGTGTACTTACAGTACCGTCCAAAAGGTTGTAAACGATAGGTTTTTAGGCATAACTATTTTTTGAGATCCAGTATTGAGTTAAAATTTTTAGCAGATGTTTCTAAGAATGTTTGACGAAATGTGGCCAAATTTCATACAAAAATATGGAAAAATAACTTTTTTAGAACAAAAATTGAATTTTCGAAAAAAAATCCAATGTTGACCTTAATTTTTCAAAAAATCATAACTTTCGAAAAACGCTTCTATTCAGCACATAACAACTTCAAACTAACAAAATGGGTCTAATACTTTGTTTCAAAGCCATGAGACTCAATAACAGCCGGACTTCGGCGCTGCATAGAGTCGAGCAAAGTGTCGATTACTGAATGTGGGATCTTATTCCAGTTTTTGGTACTGCTCGTCCACATTCTCTGGTTTTTTTTTCTGTAAATCTTTTCTCCACGTTCTCCCACAGATTCTCAATTGGATTAAAGTCTTGGGACGGACTGGACCGGTCCAAAACGCGAATCCTAGGGCTCGAGAGCCTATCCAAGAATCCAAAATTATCGAAAAAATTGGAATCATCTCTACCTGGAAGAAATTGGAGGTGTGTTTTGGATCATTGTCCGATTGAAAAATGATCTAACGACCCATGGCTTTGTAATCAGACAGAAATTCGGGATTCTAGAATATCCTTGTAGACGTGGCAATCCATGATAGCTGTGATGCAGTGGATCGGACCAATGCCTATCGCGGAAAAGGCACCCCAGACCATAAAGTTTCCTCCACCATACTGCACTGTTGGTAGTTTGGTGTCTGGGATCATACCAGGAGCCATTTGGATACCGACTCCATTGAACTGGAGAAAGCTATATGGTCTGGGGTGCCTTTTCCGCGATAGGCATTGGTCCGATCCACTGCATCACAGCTATCATGGATTGCCACGTCTACAAGGATATTCTAGAATCCCGAATTTCTGTCAGATTACAAAGCCATGGGTCGTTAGATCATTTTTCAATCGGACAATGATCCAAAACACACCTCCAATTTCGTCCAGGTAGAGATGATTCCAATTTTTTCGATAATTTTGGATTCTTGGATAGGCTCTCGAGCCCTAGGATTCGCGTTTTGGACCGGTCCAGTCCGTCCCAAGACTTTAATCCAATTGAGAATCTGTGGGAGAACATGGAGAAAAGATTTACAGAAAAAAAACCAGAGAATGTGGACGAGCAGTACCAAAAACTGGAATAAGATCCCACATTCAGTAATCGACACTTTGCTCGACTCTATGCAGCGCCGAAGTCCGGCTGTTATTGAGTCTCATGGCTTTGAAACAAAGTATTAGACCCATTTTGTTAGTTTGAAGTTGTTATGTGCTGAATAGAAGCGTTTTTCGAAAGTTATGATTTTTTGAAAAATTAAGGTCAACATTGGATTTTTTTTCGAAAATTCAATTTTTGTTCTAAAAAAGTTATTTTTCCATATTTTCGTATGAAATTTTGCCACATTCCGTCAAACATTCTTAGAAATATCTGGTAAAAGTTTTGACTCGATACCGGATCTCAAAAAATAGTTATGCCTAAAAAACCTATCGTTTACAACCTTTTGGACGGTACTGTATGCTTCATTTGCACACAAATGACCCCTCATTTCCCTTTTTCTCTCTAAACCTCTTCAGCTTTTCACTCTCTCACTCTTGTTCTTAAGAATCTTGATCTTGCCTAGCTTTTTCAGAGCTCTCTAATTATTGAAATACTGGAATTTCTGGTTTTCTCCCGATATATTCTTGTGGCCGATTTTCCAGGAGTTTCGAGCATTTCGGTGTTTCAAATTATTTAAACAAATTAGCAAGAAAAAAAAAGAATGATAAAATTTTATTTTGAAATTTGAAAATAGTTTGATATACATAAAAAATTTTAGTTTGAACTCCCTAAAAAGTTCGAAAATTTTGGTAAATTTGATCACTCATTTTTGAGCCAATTTATCTCGATTCCTGTGAGAGATATCAAAAACTAATCAACTGATAAAATATTTGAGATAATATGATAAACATTTTATCAATTGACCACTTTTTGATATCTCTCACAGGAAATCAGATAAAGGAGTCATTGTTTTCGACATTAAGGACCAAAAATCATAGCAATTAAAACAGTACCCACAACAGACATTAAAAGAATGAAGAGTATTTCAAAATGAATCGAGGTTTCACCAGCTCTAAAGATGTATCTAAATTCCCATAATTTCAGTTCCCAATACATTGAATCGAATCGTTCAGGAATTGCAGTTCCAGATGGTTGAATTTTTAGATGAATTTGGAAATGCGAGTCAGTTGATTCATTTTTCATAAGAGACATTTGAATTTCAGTATCCGGATCGTTGGTACGAGGCATGGATATTGAGTATACGGTGTTGGGGAATCTGAGAACAAAATTATTAAATTTGAAAGAAGAATACTATATCTCCAAAATTTTGAAGTAACCAGAAATTCAGAAATTCAGAAATTCAGAAATTCAGAAATTCAGAAATTCAGAAATTCAGAAATTCAGAAATTCAGAGATTCAGAAATTCAGAAATTCAGAAATTCAGAAATTCAGAAATTCAGAAATTCAGAGATTCAGAAATTCAGAAATTCAGAAATTCAGAAATTCAGAAATTCAGAGATTCAGAAATTCAGAAATTCAGAAATTCAGAAATTCAGAAATTCAGAAATTCAGAGATTCAGAAATTCAGAAATTCAGAAATTCAGAAATTCAGAAATTCAGAAATTCAGAAATTCAGAAATTCAGAAATTCAGAAATTCAGAAATTCAGAAATTCAGAGATTCAGAAATTCAGAAATTCAGAAATTCAGAAATTCAGAAATTCAGAAATTCGGAAATTCAGAAATTCAGAAATTCAGAAATTCAGAAATTCAGAAATTCAGAAATTCAGAAATTCAGAAATTCAGAAATTCAGAAATTCAGAAATTCAGAAATTCAGAAATTCAGAAATTCAGAAGTTCAGAAATTCAGAAATTCAGAAATTCAGAAATTCAGAAATTCAGAAATTCAGAAACTCATTCAGAAAAAAAGTTTCAGTATTTAAATTTTTTTTTGCTTTAAAGATATTTTTCAGTTGTTCCATGTTCATTTGAAATTAACAAACCTCTCATCTGCCTTCACTCGTCTTCCACCGCTTTCACATTTTTGCTCATACATCTTCTCTTTTATCCATTTCTCGTCGGCTATTAATCTCCAATGATTTTTATCAGGAGCCCAGATGTCTCCGGAAAACTCCATTCCAACCTTCGGACCATTTTCAATCCACTCATTCATATAAACCAATAAATGATATCGATAAAAACCCTTCAGATGAATGTGTCTATGATTGATTCTTCTAGGATTAAAATTCTCTGCACCAAGACGTAAAACCAGTCTTTCCGAATTTCGAACAATGGGATGAGTCAAAATTTTATAACTATGGAGTCGAGTTGAAAACTCTTTTAGTGGTTTGGGTCCCAAAATATTTGAAAGTTGGTCTAGATCAGCTGAAAATTGTTGTTTTATTTTTAAATAAAATCAACAAAATTAGTAAATCTCACCATAACTGAAATCGAACCACATGGTTTCAATTATTTCTGCTTGAATTTTCACACCAACAAACATTCGATAAAACCAGAAATGCCGAAATTCCAATTTCTTTGTGTAAATCATTTTCCGCTTCCCAATAAGATCGAACATTAGTTTTTCGAACGCTTTTTGCATATTTTTATAATATGGAACCATTAATGCCAACACATTACTATCAATCGGTGGATTTTGAGTTCGTCTTTTTCCTAATTTAATCGTCCATCTTTTTTTGAAACCCTGTGATCTTTTGCGTTCCAAATAGTACTTGTATTCATCTATTCGTATTCCATGAGCCGAAATTTTAAGAGAGTTCAAATGAAGTGGTATCGATTTCTCGGCTTTTCGAAATCCAGGAATTTGAGAAACAATGTATAGTCTGAAAATTGAGTTTTTGAACGGTTTGAAAAAATATTTAAATCGGTTTACGCCTCTCCGGGGCTCAACCTCCTGGGCTCCGCTTATAGTACCCGTAATCTTATTAAGCACTCTTCCAGAGACTATTTATTTTCCCTCCCTCCCTCCTCCCTCGCCCTCACTGCGGTGTAACCAAGGAACGTCTCCAGAAGACTTCAAAATCTGAATTTCGAAAAAAGAAGAGTTCGGGCATCAACTAAGACACACTTCTGACCTATCTGTCAGGTTTCAGCTCAATCGGTTAACTTTGAAAGGATCAAAAGAGACGCGACATACATCCGGGCATACAGAATTTGGTGAATGTTATTAGTAACCAGCCTGTTTGCCGCGCCTCCGGCGCTTCAAACAGCTGGATAGTGCGCCTTCGGCGCAACTACATTGTTCGTGGCTCCGCTCCTCACTTATTGATTTCTCTTGCTAAATCAATGAAGTGTAACTTCATTTTCTGATTCTCATTTTGTCTAGCTTTTGAATTTCTGTGTCTAGCTAGATTTTCTGAATTTCCGGTATTTCGAACTCCCAACTTTCTCACTTTCAGGATTCCCAATTCGCGAACTTCCAGATTTCAGGACTTCAACTTTTTTTTAATTCAGAAAATCGTAAATTCGAAAAATTCAGAATAATAATTTCGAAACTCCTGAAAATCTATATTCGCGATTCAGAAACTGAACACCGTGTTAATACAAAACTCTCAAGCATCCATCAGATAATTACTTTAATACACGAAAATCCATACGTTTTGTAATTTTGAAAATGTCTGAGTTAGGACTTTTTCAATTTCCTAATTTCCGAATTTCTAAAATTCCAGGGTTTCAAAATTCTAAATATCAGAACTCGAAAACTTCAGAATTAAATATTTATGTCCAACTTCCGAAAACGTGGAGAATCAGACTTAAAACTTCTGAATATTGAGAGTTGAATAGTTTTGGAACTTCTAAATTTTGAAACAACTAATCTCCACATCTCTAATTGTCTTACTTTCACAATTTCTGAATTTCCTTGTTTCAGACTTTCAAAAATTCTATTCTTAAAGGGGTGAGACAGTTCATAAAAGTTTGATAAGGTTGATGAATAGGAGGCTCCTGAACGTTTCAGAACACGACATTTCCGAACCACGACGTTTCAGAACACGACATGTCAGAACTTTTCTGCAATTTTGTATAGTGTGGTTTTCCTACCAAATGAGTATTGCTCCTTTCAGCTCGTTGTTTTTCTGTTTTTCTGTTTGTTCTCGTCTACCGTACTTCAAATAATGATAGTTTAACACTCGGGAACTATCAAAAAATCAATCAAATACAATTTCAAAAACGGTGTCTAGAAGTACGCAAAAAATTTCCGACAAATGTGAGTTCCATTTATGAATACTTTTAGTAATGACATCGTTTTTGAAATTTTATTTTTTCGATCTTTCGAGAGTTTTCGAGTGTGAACCTATCATTATTTGGGGTACGGTAGATGAGAACGAATATAAAAACAAAAAAAACAACGTATTGTAAGGAGCAATACTAATTTTGTTTGCAAAAACCACTATGCAGAAATGCAGGATAGTTTTGAAACATCGGGCTCAGAACTGTCGGATTCTGAACCTTGCAGAAGCCGATAGGACAATCAGAGATTATCAATTTTTTCGGGAAATCAGAAAAATCCATTTTAAAAAACTATTTGTGAAAACTTAGAAACATATTTTCTCTTTTTCAAACTATTTCCATCTTTGTTCCTAGTTTATATGACTTTCAGACTTTTATCAAAATTTCTGTGCTTTCAGACCTATCTTTCAAGAACAATCCCCATGAAATTTTTGATTTTTTTACCAAACCCTTCCGGGGTTTTTAGCCATTCGAAACAAAAACGAAAACAAAAACTTCAAAGTTTAATCAACTTCTAGATCGACTTGAAACTAATCAAATTGGAGAAACATGCTACTCTGTTTCACCATTCAATGCAAGGAAATAAACATTTTTAGAAAATCATTCGCATAAATTCTCACTCATTTCTGAACCGTGTGAAAAATTCAAAAAAATTGCTACCTATCAGACTCGAACACACAACGCGCAATGTCGGCCTTTCCTCCCATTCTTATCTCCCGTTCTGTATTCCCACAACTCTTTTTTTTGGTGAATTAAATTCACTTGGTTAGCTGCCTTCTTAGGCAGCACTCGTCCACAACGACAACTGAAGCGGCTAAGGCGCGGTATATGATGAAATGCAGCAGCCGACAAAAAGCGGGCCCGCGTCAACCACTATGCTTTGCATTGGCGTGCAGTGGCGTCCACACCAAACTCTCAATTCGAGTAGAACCTATACGCCCTCCCTCCCCTCTTTCTCTGTCGCCTTCATGGCGCAGCTGTGTGCGAGCGCAGTTGTGGTGCGAGAGGTCGCGGGTTCAGTTTTGGCTGCCGTCAAACTTTCATTTAAAACTCCAAAACCGGACAGACTGACATCGGGACGGACAGACGCGTCTAGCGTTTTATATATAAGAAAGATGATTGTGAAATTAGGTATTGTTTTGTAGATCTCGTCTAGCTCTACATTTTACTATTTGATTCAAATTAAAATTCCAAATGTGAACCGAGTTATGGACAGTCCCGTAGCTGGCACCAGTCGTACACTTTGCACCTAATATCGTCTAGAGAGGGACCCTCACATTAAATGTATGTCTAGGTATAAGAGAGACAGTCTTATCCAACTGTTGTGTTCCCTTGCAGATGGTACACAGATAAAAAAGGGCCAAAAGAGAGGTCAACTGTATATATGGTCTTGGGAAAATGAGGGTTGGAAAAAGGACGCAAAATCGATAGATTTTTATTGATGAATTTTTTCTCGAAAAATAACAGGAATGTGGTCAAACCTAAAATGTAAAAACTTTCATGGCTTACTGTATCATATTGGATTTAGGAATTGAAAAAAAAACCCACCTTCTCTCCAAACTCAAATATTCCAAAACACAAATGGAACCTAATTTGGTCAGCATTTTTGGTTCTTGATCCATTTTCAGAGGAATTTGGGTTTGAAAATAGGAGAATCAAAAAAAAAAACAACTGCGCAGAAGAAAATTGGTAGAATAATGGTCCTATCTGATCTATAGGGATGTGTCTATCCTTATTTACCTACAAAGGTCCCCTCCCCTATTTGTCTAAATCTCTTGTTCTTTCTACTCTCTCACTCGTGCCTGTTGGGAATTTTGAATTTATTGATTGCTTGGAGTTTCTGGAACTCTTTTCTAAACTTCTCAGAATTTTCATACCGTAAAACCTGTATTAGAAGGGCCGGCCCTTGTATTTTTCCAAGAGACCTCCAGAGGGTCCTTCTATTACAGGGGCCCTTCAATTAGAGGGGGCCCTTCTATTTTTCCGGCCATTTTTCCTGGAAATTTTCATTGGAAAATTCGACATATTTATTTCAAAATGCATGAAAATGTATCGATTTTACCAAAATTGAGCAAGTTTTTCATTGAAAAAATAAACTTTCAACAAATTCCTATTAAATTATGGAATTTCCGGAATATTTGTCAGTGAAAACATAGGAAAATTTTTAAATTTTTTTTTTTTTTTTTTTTTTGTCAGTGAAAACATAGGAAAATTTTTAAATTTCAAAACAAATTTTCAAGAAGGTCCTTCTTCACGGGGGCACTTCTATTACGGGGGCCCTTCTATTTTTCCAAGCCCCTCTCGGAGGGCCCTTCTATTAAAGGGGCCCTACTATTAAAGGGGCCCTTCTAATACAGATTAGACAGTATATGCTTTTGGACTCTCTAGACCCTCCGAAAATGGAAGAATGCAATTTTATCTTGAAATGAAAAAAATAAATGATATACAAAAAATAATGAAAAAAAAAAAAGATTTTCAAAAAATGATTATGCGCCTTTAAAGGTCTGATTTTTCAGAGGGTAGTCGGAGAAATATTAAAGAAAATAACAAACCACAAAGAAGGTACATGAAACAAACAAAAAGTTGTCCAGGAAGACTTCGGGATTCACCAGTTTCGAAGATTTTTTGAATTATCCATGTTTTCCATTTCCAATAAACTGAATCGGGTTGTTCAGGAATTGCAGTTCCAGAAGGTTGAACTTTTAGATGAATTAGGAATGGAGAATAAATTGAATCAATTTTGATAAGAGACATTTGAATTTCCGTATTCGGATTGTTGGTTTGTGGCATGGATATGGAGTATAAGGTGTTGGGAAATCTGAAAAAAAATTAAATTTAGAACACGAAAAACGTTTCAGGCTACTAGCTGGTCGTTGACAAAGATGTCCGGAATTCGGATACTGAATTTCTAATGACTTTCAATTTTGATCCAATTTATCTGGGTTCATGTAGGAGATGTGAAACAACATTCAACAGACATGTCCGGAATGACTTTTTCGAGAAAAGGAATCCGGAATCCGGAATACGGAATAAAATAATTTTCTCGGAATCCGGAATCCGGACCCCGGACTAATAAAAATTTCCCGGAATCCGGAATACAGAATGAAAATAATTTTTTTAAACCCGGAATCCGGAATACGGGATGAAAATGATTTTACGGATTCCGGAATCCGGAATGAAAAAATCCCGGAATCCGGAATCCGGGATCCGGAATACGGAATTCGGAATGAAAAATCCCGGAATACGGAATCCGGAATGAAAAATCCCGGAATCCGGAATCCGGACTAATAAAAATTTCCCGGAATCCGGAATCCGGAATACGGAATGAAAATGATTTTACGGATTCCGGAATCCGGAATGAAAAAATCCCGGAATCCGGAATCCGGACTAATAAAAATTACGCGGAATCCGGAATCCGGAATCCGGGATCCGGAATACGGAATCCGGACAAAAATAATTTTCACGGAATCCGGAATCCGGAATCCGGAATAAAAAAAAAGACGGAACCCGAAATCCGGAATCCGGAATACGGAATCCGGACAAAAATATTTTTCACGGTATCCGGAATCCGGAATCCGGAATAAAAAAGACGGAATCCGGACAAAAATATTTTTCACGGAATCCGGAATCCGGAATCCGGAATAAAAAAAAGACGGAACCCGAAATCCGGAATCCGGAATACGGACTAATAAAATTTCCCGGAATACGAAATCCGGTATACGGAATGAAAAAATCCCGGAATCCGGAATACGGAATCCGGAATTCTGAGCTCTACACATGAGCAGAAAAGTTCTAAAATACACATATCGCGCTATATTTCATTGATGTTTGTAACGGAATTCGGAATTCCGAAAATTCCGACCATTTTCGGAATGAAATTCCGACCGGAATTTTTCCGAAGGTTTTCTTTCGGAATTAAAATTTTTCGGCTACAGTATGACAAGAAAAATCTACCTACGGGTCTCGGATAGAATCAATTTTGATTTTTTTTTGCGTTTTCGGAATTTTTCTGTTAATTTTCGAAAGAATCTTGCGTTTTTGTGATGGGAAAATGAAATTTCCGCTGTAAAATTCGTATTTTGAAAAATTCCGAAACTTCCGAAATTCCGAAAATTTTAAAATCGGAATATTCTGAAATTCCGAAATTCCGAATTTTTGAAAATCGGAATATTCCGAGATTCCAAAATTCCGAATTTTTGAAAATCGGAATTTTGCGAAATACCGAAATTCCGAAAAAAGCCATTCCGAACATCCCTGGGCTGATTCTGACGCAAAAACTGTACTAGGGTTCCAAACTGTAGTAGGTTTCATTTTTTGTTAAATATTGGATCAAAATATTTTTTTTTCGGAATTTTTCTAAAAAATTTGGACATCTGAAACAACAAACCCCTCATCTGGCTTAACTCTTCTCCCACCGGATTCGGATTTTTTCAAATCCATTATCTCCTTCATCGATTCCTCCTCTTCATCAATGTCCGAATTTAACAATTTGCCCAAATTTTTTCCAATTACTTTGATGTCTCCGAAAAACTCCATTCCAACCTCCGGACCATTTGCAATCCATGCATTCATATATCTAATTAAAGTTCGCCGATCATAATTCTTCAGATGAATGTTTCTATGATCGATTCTTTGAGGCTCAAAGTTCTCTCTACCTCTCCATATAACCAGTTTTTTTGAATTCCGAACAATGGGATGAGCCAAAATTTCATAATTATCTAGTTCAGTTGAAAACTCTTCCAGTGGATTTGGTGCCAGAATGTTTGAAAGTTGGTCCAGATCAGCTGAAAATTGTTGTTTTTAAGGTTCAAATTTCAAATCCAAATTAACAATTCTCACCATAACTACAATAATACCAAAGAGCCTCAATTATTTCTGCCTGAATTTTCAAACCCGATGGTAATCTCGAAATCTCTGCACTTCTTTCTTGTTGAGTTGTTTGGTCTGTCGAGTTCCACAACTCCCATTTCTTTGTGTAAATCGTTGGCCGATTTCCAATTAGATCGGACATTAATTTTTGAGCCGCCTTTGGGATGCTTTCATAAACTGGGGATACTAGTGCCAACACAGTACTATCAATCCATGGAAAATCATCTAATCGTTTCCTTAATAATTCGAATTTCCAGATAGCTGGAGGTTTTTCTGTAGCAGATTTTCTGTATGAGAAATAGTACTCATATTGATCTATCCGTATTCTATAAGTTGTAATTTTAAGATAGTCCAAATGAAGTGGCAGCGATTTTTCGACTTTTCGAAGTCCAGGAATTTGGGAAACGATGTATTGTCTGAAAATTGAGCCTTATAATTGGTCGAAAATATTTTGAAATATCGAAATTGGGCATCATTTTGTAGATCTCGTCGAGTTCTATATTTTGGTTGAAGTTTCAAACAAAAAGATCAATTTTGAGCCGAGTTATACGCCGAGCCGTGTCAACCAGAGATGTCAGGAATTCCGACTTCCGACTTACGAGAAACAATACCCAGGACCCAGGACCCAGGACCAAGGACCCAGGACCCAGGACCAAGGACCCAGGACCCAGGACCAAGGACCCAGGACCCAGGACCCAGGACCCAGGACCCAGGACCCAGGACCAAGGACCCAGGACCCAGGACCCAGGACCAAGGACCCAGGACCCAGGACCCAGGACCCAGGACCCAGGAACCAGGACCAAGGACCCAGGACCCAGGACCCAGGACCCAGGACCCAGGACCCAGGACCCAGGACCTAGGACCCAGGACCCAGGACCCAGGACCCAGGACCCAGGACCCAGGACCCAGGACCCAGGACCCAGGACCCAGGACCCAGGACCCAGGACCCAGGACCCAGGACCCAGGACCCAGGACCCAGGACCCAGGACCCAGGACCCAGGACCCAGGACCCAGGACCCAGGACCCAGGACCCAGGACCCAGGACCCAGGACCCAGGACCCAGGACCCAGGACCCAGGACCAAGGACCCAGGACCCAGGACCCAGGACCCAGGACCCAGGACCCAGGACCCAGGACCCAGGACCCAGGACCCAGGACCCAGGACCCAGGACCCAGGACCCAAGGACCCAGGACCCAGGACCAAGGACCCAGGACCCAGGACCAAGGACCCAGGACCCAGGACCAAGGACCCAGGACCCAGGACCAAGGACCCAGGACCCAGGACCCAGGACCCAGGACCAAGGACCCAGGACCCAGGACCCAGGACCCAGGACCCAGGACCCAGGACCCAGGACCCAGGACCCAGGACCCAGGACCCAGGACCCAGGACCAAGGACCTAGGACCCAGGACCCAGGACCCAGGACCCAGGACCCAGGACCCAGGACCCAGGACCCAGGACCCAGGACCAAGGACCCAGGACCCAGGACCCAGGACCCAGGACCCAGGACCCAGGACCCAGGACCAAGGACCCAGGACCCAGGACCCAGGACCCAGGACCCAGGACCAAGGACCCAGGACCCAGGACCCAGGACCCAGGACCCAGGACCCAGGACCCAGGACCCAGGACCCAGGACCCAGGACCCAGGACCCAGGACCCAGGACCCAGGACCCAGGACCCAGGACCCAGGACCCAGGACCCAGGACCCAGGACCCAGGACCCAGGACCCAGGACCCAGGACCCAGGACCCAGGACCCAGGACCCAGGACCCAGGACCCAGGACCCAGGACCCAGGACCCAGGACCCAGGACCCAGGACCCAGGACCCAGGACCCAGGACCCAGGACCCAGGACCCAGGACCCAGGACCCAGGACCCAGGACCCAGGACCCAGGACCCAGGACCCAGGACCCAGGACCCAGGACCCAGGACCCAGGACCCAGGACCCAGGACCCAGGACCCAGGACCCAGGACCCAGGACCCAGGACCCAGGACCCAGGACCCAGGACCCAGGACCCAGGACCCAGGACCCAGGACCCAGGACCCAGGACCCAGGACCCAGGACCCAGGACCCAGGACCCAGGACCCAGGACCCAGGACCCAGGACCCAGGACCCAGGACCCAGGACCCAGGACCCAGGACCCAGGACCCAGGACCCAGGACCCAGGACCCAGGACCCAGGACCCAGGACCCAGGACCCAGGACCCAGGACCCAGGACCCAGGACCCAGGACCCAGGACCCAGGACCCAGGACCCAGGACCCAGGACCCAGGACCCAGGACCCAGGACCCAGGACCCAGGACCCAGGACCCAGGACCCAGGACCCAGGACCCAGGACCCAGGACCCAGGACCCAGGACCCAGGACCCAGGACCCAGGACCCAGGACCCAGGACCCAGGACCCAGGACCCAGGACCCAGGACCCAGGACCCAGGACCCAGGACCCAGGACCCAGGACCCAGGACCCAGGACCCAGGACCCAGGACCCAGGACCCAGGACCCAGGACCCAGGACCCAGGACCCAGGACCCAGGACCCAGGACCCAGGACCCAGGACCCAGGACCCAGGACCCAGGACCCAGGACCCAGGACCCAGGACCCAGGACCCAGGACCCAGGACCCAGGACCCAGGACCCAGGACCCAGGACCCAGGACCCAGGACCCAGGACCCAGGACCCAGGACCCAGGACCCAGGACCCAGGACCCAGGACCCAGGACCCAGGACCCAGGACCCAGGACCCAGGACCCAGGACCCAGGACCCAGGACCCAGGACCCAGGACCCAGGACCCAGGACCCAGGACCCAGGACCCAGGACCCAGGACCCAGGACCCAGGACCCAGGACCCAGGACCCAGGACCCAGGACCCAGGACCCAGGACCCAGGACCCAGGACCCAGGACCCAGGACCCAGGACCCAGGACCCAGGACCCAGGACCCAGGACCCAGGACCCAGGACCCAGGACCCAGGACCCAGGACCCAGGACCCAGGACCCAGGACCCAGGACCCAGGACCCAGGACCCAGGACCCAGGATCCAGGACCCAGGACCCAGGACCCAGGACCCAGGACCAAGGACCCAGGACCCAGGACCCAGGACCCAGGACCCAGGACCCAGGACCAAGGACCCAGGACCCAGGACCCAGGACCCAGGACCCAGGACCCAGGACCCAGGACCCAGGACCCAGGACCAAGGACCTAGGACCCAGGACCCAGGACCCAGGACCCAGGACCCAGGACCCAGGAGGACCCAGGACCCAGGACCCAGGACCCAGGACCCAGGACCCAGGACCCAGGACCAAGGACCCAGGACCCAGGACCCAGGACCCAGGACCCAGGACCCAGGACCCAGGACCCAGGACCCAGGACCCAGGACCCAGGACCCAGGACCCAGGACCCAGGACCCAGGACCCAGGACCCAGGACCCAGGACCCAGGACCCAGGACCCAGGACCCAGGACCCAGGACCCAGGACCCAGGACCCAGGACCCAGGAAAGCGCACTTTACTTCCGACTCCCTATTCTCAAATGTCACCAACGACTTTCTGCAGGAAAATTGCGAGATTTGTCCTTTTCCGACCAGAAAAATAAAAAAATTGCCAAAATTACCGCGAATAAAATAAATTGTGGTCTGAAATTCCCGAAAGCTACCAAAACAGCTCAATTTTGAACAATTTAATTCCGACTTCCTAATTCCGGCTTCCTAATTCCGGGCGTTTTCCACTTCCGACTTCCGACTTCCTTATTCCGACTTCCTAGTTAGAAAATTAGCTTCCGACTTCCTACTTCCGACCCCTGTGGCAATTCGTACACAATCTCTTTACACTAAGCAAGTCTAGAGAGGGACTCTCACAATTATATAGGCCTTGACACGGACGAGACAACCATCTCCGACAGGCATCGCCAGATAGTACGCAGAATAAATAAAAAAGGTCAACTGTCTTTGGGAAATGAGGTTTGGATGAACCATTAATTGATTTCGCGCTCTAATGTAAGCTTACAAGAATTTGACGAATCTTTTTAAATGTCAAAGGTTATCAAAAATAGGATTACATTTGAATTTGCAGAAAAAATCTCACCGTTTCTCAAAACTCAAATATTCCAAAACACAAATTGAACTCAATCGAGTCAGCATTTTTGGAATTTCGGGAGGATCAAGTTTTTGAACCACATAGTGTAGAATATGAGTAGAATTAGAGAAAAAAACAAATCAGGAGAAGAAAATAAGTAGAATAGTGGTCCTATCGAATCTGTAGGGATGTGTGTATCCTATTTACACACGAATGACCGCTCTGTTCCGTTTTTCTCTCTAAATCTCTTCCTCTTTCTATTGTACTTTGAACTAAATGATCCGTCTTGGAATTCCCCTGGATTTTATCGGACTCTCTAGATTTTTCAGAAGTTCTGAATTCCAAACAACAAATTTCCTCCGACTTTCAAAATATTTTTCAAATAACTTCCATTCTAAAATAAAATATCTCAAAAAATGAGAATGAAAAATACTCAATTTTTGAGTAAATCATGCAACAATGCGAAAACCATTTATGATCAGAACAAAAAAAAAGGCATGAACAAAAGCAACAACGCTATAAGAAATGCTTGAAATTCAACAGATTGACATATTTTTCGAATTTCCAATAATTTCAATTCCCAATACATTGCATCGAATTGTTCCGGTATAGCAGTTCCAGATGGTTGAACTTTCAGATGAATTTGAAATTTGGAGTCAATAGATTCATTTTTGATAAGAGACATTTGAATTTCAGTATTCGGGTCGTTGGTTCCTGGTGTGGATACAGAGTATACGGTGTGAGGGAATCTGAAAAAAAATCGAAATTGGAATACAATGGACCCAGAAAACACAATTTTCAGGCTCACTCAAGGTCCGGAAAATGGAATTTACAAAAAAAAAATTCGAAAAAAAAATGTTTTTTGAAAAACTTTTTTCGACCGAAAATGCCTTTTTGTGACATCGAGAACTACAAAAACCGCTAAAAATCAATAAAAACAGCCTGAAATCTTCAAAAATTGTCAAAAACAGCGAGTTTCAAAAAAGAGTTCCAGATGGCTAAGTGGGGTTTTTTTAACAAAATTTATGGTCCACAAGGCCAAGGGTTCAATTCCTTCGGAGGTTAAAGTTTTTTGATTTTTGTATGGACCCAGAAAATAAAATTTTTTGGCTTACTCGAGGTCCGGAAAATGGAACTTTTCAAAAAAAAATTTTTTTTGAAGAATTTTTTTCGATCGAAAATGTCTTTTTTGACATTAAAAACTACGAAAAATTGCATAAAAATTGAAAGCACTGAAAACAGTCTGGAATCATCAAAAACCCT
Organism: Caenorhabditis nigoni; assembly: GCA_027920645.1. Taxonomy (NCBI): domain Eukaryota; kingdom Metazoa; phylum Nematoda; class Chromadorea; order Rhabditida; family Rhabditidae; genus Caenorhabditis; species Caenorhabditis nigoni. The sequence goes on along the minus strand of CP115865.1, from coordinate 18,467,365 downwards.
CAAAAACAGCGATTTTAAAAAACGTGTACCAGATGGCTCAGTGGTTTTTTCGACCAAAATTTACGGCTCACAAGGCCAAGGGTTCGATTCCTTGGGGGCTTTTAAGTTTTTTGATTTTTGTGTGGACCCAGAATATACAATTTTTAAGCTCACTCGATGTCAAAAAATTGGAATTTTCGAAAATGTTCGAAATTTTGAACTTTTAAAAATCTTCGACAATAACAAACCTCTCATCTGGCTTCACTCTTCTTCCAGCGAGCTCACATTTTTTCAGATACATCATCTCTTTTATCAAAATCTCTTCCTCCACCAGAAAAATATGAAATGGTTTTTTGATGTCTCCGAAAAATTCCATCCCAATTTCTGGACCATTTGCAATCCATGCATTCATACAAAATAATACATCTCGTTGATCAAAACCTTTCAGATGAATGTTTCTATGATTGATTCGTCGATCCACTGAACCCCTCCATAGAACCAGTTTTCGGGAGTTTTGAACAATTGGATGAGTTAAAACATCATAATTATTGAGTTGAGTTGAAAACTCTTCCAGTGGTTTTGGTCCCAAAACGTTTGAGATACGATCTAGATCGCCTGCAAAAATGTTTATTTTTTTATCAAATCAACTATTACTAAATCTCACCATAACTGAAGTTAAACAAACGGGCTTCAATTATCTGTGCTTGAATTTTCAGCCCAACAGGCAGTGGATAGTCTGACGAATACCACAATTCTAATGTTTTTGTGTAGATCATTGGTCGATTTCCAAATAGATCGAACACCAATTTTTTAAATGACTTTTGGAAGTTGTCTTGAATTGGAGATACTAATGCCAATACAGTACCATTAATCGGTGGTTTTTGAAGCCGTCTCTTTTGTAATTGAATTGTAGCTAGAGAATTATCAGTTGGGTAGATACAATGTCTTCTTGTCAAATAGTACTGATATTGATCTATTCGTATTGTACTATCAGTAATTTTAAGATAGTCCAAATGAAGTGGTAGCGATTTTTCGACTTTTCGAAAACCAGGAATTTGAGAGACGATGTTTAGTCTGAAAATTGAGCTATAAAATTGGTTTGAAAATATTTGAATATAGGGACGGTGGATATCATTTTGTAGATCTTTTCAAGTTCTACATGTTACTGCTTGATTCAGACAGAACTTTTGAGTTTAGGCCAAGTTATGGGCCGCCCCATGTCCGACTCGCTTCGGGCACGCCTGTGGCACGTTGTACGCGGCCTCTTGCAGAAAGACATGCGGTCAAAAGAGAGATAGTATTCTTTGACTGTAGTGGCCCATGCCAAATCGTGGGGGGGGGGGGGTCAACTGTCTATGTGGCCTTGGGGAGAGGAGGTTAAGATCGATCGTTTTCGGCAGGGCGATATTTTTGAATGCTCAATTTTTATACCGCAGTCGGACTGAACTACTAGAAAAAGAACGGGAAAAAATACATTAAAAAAGGATTTTGCGATGTTTCAGCCTTGAATCATTTGCGAATTAAAAAAAACCCACCTTCTCTCAAAACTCAAATATTCCAATACACAAACTGAACTTAATCTAGTCAGCTTTTTTGGCACTTTTGGTGGATCGAATTCTAGAGGAAATAGTGTAGAAAACAGAGTAGAATTAGAGAAAAACATCAATAAATTGAAAATCGGTCTGATGATGGTCCGATCTGATCTATAATGGTGTGTCTATCCTCATTTACCTACAAAGGTCCCTTCCCCCTTTTGTCTAAACCTCTTCTTCTTTTTTGTTCTCTCACTCTTGCTCTTAGGAAACTTGGAATTTCCTTATTCAAAACTTTTATCCCATAATGAAGAAATAAAAATTTATTTTTAAAGAAAAATGAATGATATTCAAAAAAGGATTATGTGCCTTTAAAGGTTCGATTTTCCAGAGGGTAGTCGTAGAAACATTAAAGAAAAGAAAAAACCACAAAGAAGGTACAAAAAAAGAACAAACATTTGTCCAAAACGATTTTGAGTTTCACCAGTTTCGAAGAATTGTCGAATTCCCGATAATTTCCATTCCCAATACATTGAATTGGATTGTTCAGGAATTGAAGTTCCAGAAGGTTGAACTTTTAGATGAATTAGGAATGGAGAATAAATTGAATCAATTTTGATCAGAGACATTTGAATTTCCGTATTCGGATTGTTGGTTCGTGGCATGGATATGGAGTATAAGGTGTTGGGAAATCTGAAAAAATTAAATTTAGAACACGAAAAACGTTTCAGGCTACTACTGTAGCTGGTCGTTGGTAAAGATGTCCGGAATTCGGATTCTGAATTTCTAATACCCTAAATAACCTTCAATTTTGATCCAATTTATCTGGGTTTATGTCAGAAAACACCCTCCTAACACAGATTTTACGGTATTTCATATTTTTGGAAAAAAAATGGCTGCCGTTTTTCGAAAATAGGAAAATTTTCCTTATTTAAAGAGAATCCATTATGGGGCTGATTCTGACGCAAAAACTGTACTGGGGTCCCAAACTGTAGTAGGTTTCATTTTTTTGTTAAACATTAAATGCCGTTTTTTGACATTAAAAACTACGAAAAACTGCTGAAACCCACTTTAAAGGAGGCCAGACACCAAAAAAAAAAGTTTTCCTGATATTTTGCATAGAGAACCCTCATGAGGGGTTGAACTCATGACAGGCAGCTCAGGGGTACAGCGCCGCTACCGGCTGAGCTACGGGGCGCAAACGCGGCTGACCACCAATTGCCTACATAAGCGCGGGGCGATGATCTTGCCCCGAGAAAACCCCGTAGACTTTCGTGTCTGGCCTCCTTTAAACATCATGGAATCATAAAAAATCATCAAAAACAGCGATTTTCAAAAAAGATGGCTCAGTGGTTTTTTCGACCAATATTTACGGCCCACAAGGCCAAGGGCTCGATTCCTTCGGGGTTTGAAGTTTTTTGATTTTTGTGCGAATTTAGAAAATACTATTTTTAGGCTCACTTGAGGTCCGGAAAATGGAATTTTCAACAAAAAAAAAATCGAAAAAAAAAACAATTTTTGGGAGAAGTTTTTTACTGAAAATGCCTTTTTTAGTATTATAAACCACGAAAAACCGCTTAAAATCACGAAAAACATCCTGGATTCTTCAAAAACTGACAAAAACAGCGATTTTCAGAAAAATGTGCTAGGTGGCTCAGTGGGTTTTTTGACCAAAATTTATAGTCAACAAAGTCAAGGGTTCGATTCCTTTGGGGGTCAGCCTTTTTTGATTTTTGTGTGGACCCAGAAAATACGATTTTTAGGCTCACTCGTGGTCCGGAAAATGGAATTTTCAAAAAAAAAGTACTTTTTGTCATTAAAAAAAAAATGTTTACCAGAGTATCAGAAATATTTCATCATTTGACAACTTTTCGATATCTCTTATAGGGACTGAGATAATTAAGCTGATAATTAAGCTAGTAAATCAACAATAACAAACCCCTCATCTGGCTTAACTCTTCTCCCACCGGATTCGGATTTTTTCAAATACATTATCTCCTTTATCGATTCCTCCTGTTTATCAATGTCCGAATTCAACAATACTTTGATGTCTCCGGTAAACTCCATTCCAACCTCCGGACCATTTTCAATCCATGCATTCATATAATCAATTATAATCGGCCGGCTATAATTCTTCAGATGAATGTTTCTATGATTGATTCTTTGAGGATCAAAGTTCTCTCTGCCCCTCCATACAACCAGTTTTTGGGAATTTCGGACAATTGGATGTGTGAAAATTTCAAAGCCAAAGAGTTGAGTTGAAAACTCTTCCAGTGGACTTGGTGCCAGAATATTTGAAAGTTGGTCTAGATCCGCTGAAAATTGTTTTTTAAAATTAATTTCAAATCAAAATTAACAATTCTCACCATAACTACAATAATGCGAAAGAGCCTCAATTATTTCTGCTTGAATTTTCAAACCCGATGGTAATCTCGAAATCTCTGCACTTCTTTCTTGTTGAGTTGTTTGGTCTGTCGAGTTCCACAACTCCCATTTCTTTGTGTAAATCGTTGGCCGATTTCCAATGAGATCGAAAACTAATTTTTGAGCCGCCTTTGGGATACTTTCATAAATTGGGGATACTAATGCCAACAGAGTACTATCAATCCATGAAAAATCGTCGTGTAATCGTTTCTTAAATAATTCAAATTTCCAGATAGCTGAAGGTTTTTCGGTAGGACTCGATTTTCTGAATGAGAAATAGTACTCATATTGATTTATCCGTATTCTAGAAGTTGTAATTTTAAGATGGTCCAAATGAAGTGGAAGCGATTTTTCGACTTTTCGAAGTCCAGGAATTTGGGAAACGATGTATTGTCTGAAAATTGAGTTTTAAATTACAGTACTCCATAAAAGTTTGATTCCACCCTCAGTTTGTACTGAAACACCTATTTAGGTCAATATTCGTGAAAAGGTGTCTGAATGAAAAATAAAAGTCTCTCTTCAAAACCTCCGTACAAAAAATTTGGAGCCATCAACGTGACCCGGAAACGAGAAACCGGAAAAATTCTAAAAAACCCGTTTTGGCCGTTCCACAAAATTTTAATTCCACTCTGAAAAAGTGAGATTTTGGAGGTATCAAAGATCTGACTAGGGAAGGCCCCAACTCGGGTGTGGCGATACGGGTGGTGACCTATATCATCTGAAAGCTGAAAATTGGCTGATTCTAAATCTGTTTTCAAAAAGTGCATTGTCGCGGTAGTTTTCGAGAAAATTGGGTCGAAAGATACTTTTCAGTTGATTTCTAAGCTGTGTTTGGCTTTTCAAATTTGAAATAAATATATCGCGTGTCTCGCGTCGATTTTCAATGCTAAATGCAGCCTAGAAATCAACTGAAAATTATCTTTCGACCCAATTTTCTCGAAAACTACCGCGACAATGCACTTTTTGAAAACAGATTTGGAATCAGCGAATTTTCAGCTTTCAGATGATATAGGTCACCACCCGTATCGCCACACCCGAGTTGGGGCCTTCCCTAGTGAGGAACCTTTTTGATGTTCTGAATTCGAAAAATTTCAATCTTCTGAACCCTATACACGAAGACCCTTATACACAGAGTCTAAATTCCGGATTTCCGGATCTCCGGATTTTCGAATTTTCGAATTTCTGGATTTCTGGATTTTCAGATTTTCAGATTCCGGATTTCCGGATTTCCGAATTTCCGGATTTCTGGATTTTCGAATTGTCGAATTTCTGGATTTCTGAATTTCAGGATTCCGGATTTCCGGATTTCCGGATTTCCGGATGTCCAGATTTCTGTGTTTCTGGACATCTGGCCTTCTGAATTTCAGAATTTAAATTTTAAACAGATTCCAGATTTAAACAGATTCCAGATTTTCAGATTCCGGATTTCCGGATTTCCGAATTTCCGTATTTCTGGATTTCTGGATGTCTGGGTTTCTGTATTTCCGGATCTCCGGATTTCCAGATTCCCGGATTTCCGGATTTCTGGATTTCCGGATTTGAAGATTTCCAGATTTCCGTGTTTCTGGATTTCCGAATTTCCAGATTTCCAGATTTTTGTGTTCCTGGATTTCCGGATTTTCGAATCTCCGGATTCCGGATTTTAGGATTTCCGGATTTCTGGATTACTGGGTTTCTGGACTTCCGGATCTCCGGATTTCGGATTCCCGGATTCATGGACTTATGATTTTTGGATTTTCAAATTCAAAGAAATCCGGAAATCCGGAATCTGAAAATTAAGCTAAATATGTGTTTCAGTGCAAACTGAGGGTGGAATTAAACTTTTGTGGAATACTGTAGTTCGAAAACCTTCGAATCTAATGAAGTTGGGTAGCATTCGGTAGGTCTTGTTGAGTTCTATATTTTGGTTCATGTTTTAAACAAAAGAATCAATTTTTAGCCGAGTTATGGGCCGCCTCGTAAACGGCTTGGTTCAGGTACCCCTGTGGCAAATCGTACACGACCTCTTTACACTTCTGGAGAGGGACCCGAACAATTATATAGGCCTTGACACGGACGAGACAACCATCTCCGACAGGCATCGGCAGATAGTACGCAGAATAAATAAAAAAGGTCAACTGCCTTTGGAAAAATGAGATTTGGATGAACCACAAATTGATTTCTCTAATTTAAGCTTACAAAGCTTTGACCAACCATTTTAAATGTCAAAAAATATAGAAAAAATGTCAAAGGTTATCGAAAATAAGATTACACTTGAATTTGCAGAAAAACAACTCACCTTTTCTCAAAACTCAAATATTCCAAAACACAAATCGAACTCAATCGAGTCAGCATTTTTGGAATTTTGGGAGGATCAAGTTTTTGAACCACATAATGGGAAAAAACAACTCAGGAGAAGAAAATTGGTAGAATAGTGGTCCTATCTGATCTATAGGGATGTCTGTATCCTGATGTACACACAAATGACCCCTAACTTCCCTTTTTCTCTCTAAATCTCTTTTTCTTTTTATTCTCTTGGTCTTGATCCCTGGAATCTTAGAATTTCCTTATTAAAAACTGTTAACCATAATCTTTCTTATATATAAAACGCTAGACGCGAGAAGTAGATTGACGAAACAGTATATAACAGATCAAATCGCGCCGGAGGCGCCCCAGCTAGCTGGTGAAAAGATAAAACTTTATATTTAAAGAAAAAAACAAATGATAAAAAATAATGACAAAAGATTTTCAAAAAAGGACTTTGTGCCGTTAAAGTTTTGATTATTTAGAGAAACAAATTGGAGAAACAGTAGAATGAACAAAAAGAAACACAGTAAATACATAAAACCAACGAAAAGTTGTTCAAAAAAGCTTTGACTTTCCCAAGATTGATAAATTGTTCTGATTTGTTTTCGAATTTCCCAGAATTCTAATTCCCAATACATCGAATCAAATCGTTCCGGGATTGCAGTTCCAGCAGGTTGGATTTTCAGATGGATTTGGAACTGAGGATCATTTGGTGCATTTTTGATGAGAGACATTTGTATTTCAGTATCTGGATCGTTGGTTCGTGGCATGGATATAGAGTAGAGGGTGTTGGGAAATCTGAAAAAAAACGAATGGTTGGTGCGCAAAAAATACAAAAAAAAGGATTTTCTCATTTTCATAATGCAACTAACTAGCAGTGTGTGACTTTCGATTTTTACTTACCGGTAACGGCTTTTTTGGTGATTTTACCGGTAATTTACCGGTAAAAATTTACCGAAAGTTACCGGTAACCTACCTGTGAATTTGAAATCTACCGAAGATTTACCCGTATTTCATCGGTAAATTACCGGTAAATTTTTTATTTTCCCCGAGGACTACACGAATTTTTTTTCTGCTGTTTCACTAGTTTTTTTTGACAGTTGCAACAATTCTGAAATGGTCAGTCTTGAAATGTCGCCGTTCTATAATGTCGCGGTTCTAAAATGTCGCAGTTCTAAAATGTCGCGGTTCTGAAAAGTCTCGGTTCAAAAATGTCGCGGTTCTAAAATGTCGCGGTTCTGAAATGTCGCAGTTCTAAAATGTCGCGGTTCTAAAATGTCGCAATTCTAAAATGTCGCGGTTCTGAAAAGTCGCGGTTCAAAAATGTCGCGGTTCTAAAATGTCGCAGTTCTAAAATGTCGCGGTTCTAAAATGCCGCAGTTCTAAAATGTCGCGGTTCTGAAATGTCGCGGTTCTAAAATGTCGCAGTTCTAAAATGTCGCGGTTCTGAAAAGTCGCGGTTCAAAAATGTCGCGGTTCTGACACGTCGCAGTTCTGAAACGTCGCAGTTCTGAAACGTCGCAGTTCTGAAACGTCGCAGTTCTAAAATGTCGCGGTTGTGAAACGTCGCAGTTCTGAAACGTCGCAGTTCTGAAACGTCGCGGTTCTCCGGTAAATTTACCGGTAAATTCACTAATAATTTTCACCGGTAATTTACCGGTAATCTACCGGTAAAAATTTACCAGTAGTTTACCGGTAAATTACCGGTAAATTTACCGAAACCGTACCGATAACACACACTGCTAACTAGTAAGAAGGGTTATGACAATCAGGAAGTTAAAAAACTAACCTCTTATCGGGCTTAACTCCATTCCCACCGCTTTTGAATTTCTTCAAATACATGATCTTCTTTATCAAAATTTCTTCATCCACAAATTTCGACTGTTTGACGTCTCCGGAAAGCTCCATTCCAACCTCCGGATCATTTTCAATCCATTCATCCATATATCTAATTAAAGTTAGTTCATCATAACTTTTCAGATGAATATGTTTATGATTGATTCTTCGAGGATCAAAATGCTCTCCGCCCCTCCATAAAACCAATTTCTCCGAATTTCGAACAATTGGATGTGTCAAAGCTTCATAGTTCCAGAGTTCAATGGAAAACTCTTTCAGTGGCTTTGGACCCAAAAATTTTGAGATGCGGTCTAGATCATCTGAAAATTGTTCTTTTTTAAAGTGAACTATTGGCTAATCTCACCATTACTCAAACTAGACCATCTGGCTTCAATTGACTCTGCTCGAATTTTCAGATCGAACGATATTCGAAAAATCCGTGAGTCCCAAAGTTCTAACTTCTTTGTGTGGATCATTGGTCGATTCCCAATTAAATCGAGTTCCAATTTTTCAAGTAAAACTTGGACTTTTTCATAATTTGGAGACACTAATCCCGACAAATCAATCGTTGGATATGGAATTTGTCTCTTTCGGAATTCACTTGTCCCGGAATCCTGTGATCTTTTGTTCGTAAAATAGTATTCATATTGATCGATTCGTATTCTATCAAATGAAATGGTGAGAGTGTCTAAGTTGAGAGGTAGCGATTTTTCGACTTTTCGAAATACAGGAATTTGAGAAACAATGTATTGTCTGAAAATTGAGCCTTTAAACGGTTCGAAAATAATTGAATATAGTCAAGTTGGGTATCATTTTGTAGATCTCATCTAGTTCTACATTTTACTTTTTGTTTCGAATTAAAATTCCAAATGTGAACCGAGTTATGGGCCGCCCCGTAGGTGTCACCGGTTGGACACCCCTGTGGAAAGTCGTACACAACCTCTTCGCAATAATATTGTCTAGAGAGGGACCCTAGGCATAAGGACACAGTCTTATCCAACTGGTGTGGTCCCTGGCAGATGGTGCACAGATACAAAAAAGGGGTAAAAACGTGTCAACTGTCTATGTGGCCTTGGAAAGATGAGATATGGTTAAACGGTCTAAGATCGATATATTTTTCAGGTGATATTTTTTGAAAAGCAATGAAAGTGCTTAATTTAAAAATACTGAATTTAAATACCGTGGTCAAACTAGGCATACCTCTGGTACATTTGTTTTATAAATTCAAATTTTTCGAAAAGCTCACCTTCTCTCAAAACTCAAATGTTCCAAAACGCAAATCGAACTTAATGTTGTCAGATTTTTTGGCATTTTCGGTCGGTCAATTTTTTTGAACCACATAGTGTAGAATATGAGGAGAATTAGAGAAGAACCGCCAAGGAGTAGACAATTGGTCGAATAGTGGTCCTATCGGATCTGTGGTGGTGTGTGTCCTCCCAAATGCCCCCACCTCCTTTATTGGTCCAAATCTCTTTTGCTTTTTATTCTCTCGCTCTTGATCCTTGGATTCTTAAAATTCCCATATTTAAAACTGTTTCCCATGATGGAGAAATGAAACTTTATTTTTACAAAATGATATTCAGAAAAAATGACAACAAAGATTTTCATAAAAGGACTATGCGCCTTTAATGGTTTGATTTTTGAGAAGGTAAAAAAATCCAAATGAACAAGAAACAACAAAGAAAGTACATAAAACAAACGAAAAATATAGCATTTTCAACATTAAACATTTTTCCCATAATTTCGGTAATTTCCCATAATTTCAATTCCCAATACATTGAATCGGATGGGTCAGGAATTGCTGTACCAGATGGTTGAACTTTCAGATAAATTTGAAATTGAGGATCATTTGACGAATTTTTGAGAAGGGAAAATTGAACTTCAGCATCCGGATTATTGGCATGTGGCATGGATATTGAGTATAAGGTATTGGGGAACCTGGAAATATAAGTGTTTCCAGATTTCGAGTTTTCGAAGCTTTTAGATAACAAACCTCTTATCTGCCTCGACTCTTCTTCCTCCACTTTCGCATTTTTTCAAATACATAATCTTTTTTAACGATTTCTCTTCTTCATCAATGTCTGAATTTGTCAATTTCCGATAACTTTTACCAGATACTTCGATGTCTCCAGAAAACTCCATCCCTATCTCCGGACCATTTGCAATCCATTCATTCATAGAATCAATTAAAATTCGTCGCACAAAATACTTCAGATGAATGTTTCTATGATTGATTCTAAGAGGATCAAAATGTTCTAAACCAGGAGTTAAAACCAGTTTTTGCGAATTTCGAACCATCGGATGCGTCAAAGTTGCAAAACACCAGATGGAATGTGAAAACTCTATGAGTGGTTTCGGTCCCAAACAGTTTGAAATCCAATCCAGATCGTCTGTAAATACCAATATGTTTCTTATCAATCCAATTAACTAGGTGATACGTTAACTAGCTGGTACGGTAACTAGATCATACGATATCAAAATTACACGGTAATTAAAAGAAACCGTAACTATGTGACACAGTGATTAGGAGATACAGTAATTAGGAGATACGGTAACTAGGTGATACGGTAACTAGGTGATACGATAACTAAGTTATACGAAAACTAGGTGATACGATAATTAGATAATACAGTAATTAAATATTCACAGGTTAATTAATTCAAACCACAACAAATTTGAATAATATGTCAAGTAAACAAACATTTCGACGGCCATATACCGTACTTCAACCGGCATCCAACCATTCCCGAAACTTACCTTTATTTAACTGGTACCAACTGGCTCGAAGTATCTCTGCTTGAATTTTCAGGCCCGTTGACAATCTGGCCATCATTGCATTCCTTTGTTTTCGTGTTCTCTCAACTGACGAATCCCAAAATCTCAGATTCTTTGTGTAAATCATTGGCCGATTTCCAATTAGATCATACACCAATTTTTCATATGCTTTTCGGATACTTTTATAACTTGGAGAGATTAATGCCAATACAGTACCATTAAAATCTGGATTTTGTCTCTTTCGTAATTCAATTTTCTCGGATATATTGTTTTTCAAATAGTAGACGCATTGATCAATTTGTATTTTATCAACTGATATGTTAAGAAAGTCCAAATGAAGTGGTAGCGATTTTTCGACTTTTCGAAATCCGGGAATTCGAGAAACAATGTATTGTCTGAAAATTGAGCCTTAAAATTGATCGCAATTATTTTAATATAGTGAAGTTGGGTATCATTTTGTAGATCTTGTCAATCTCTATAATTTGGTTTTTACATCAAAAATGAATTCCAATTTTGAGCTGAGTTATGAGCTGCCCCGTAGCCGACACGGGTCAGACACATCTATGGCGAGTCATACACGGCATCTTTTCACTAGTATTTTCTGGACAGGGTTCCTTGCAACTGTACATGTCTAGGTATAAAAGAGACAGTCATTTCCTACTGTTGTGGTCCCTGGCAGATGGTGCACAGATACAAGAAAGGGGTCAACTGTCTGATGTGGCCTTGGGAAAATGAGGTTGGTATAAACGACCCAAAATTGATGTATTTTTCTAGGTGATTTTTTTTGGAGAACAATGAAAATGCGCTCTAATACTAGATGTATATACCGTAGTTAATCTACTCATGGCTTACGGTATCATATTGGATAAAAAAAAACTCACCTTCTCTCAAAACTCAAATATTCCAAAACACAAATTGAACTCAATTGTGTCAGCATTTTTGGCATTTCAGGAGGATCTATTTTTTTGAAGAACATAGTGTAGAAAATGAGGAGAATTAGAGAAAAAATGGCCAAGGAGTAGAAAATTGGTCGAATAGTGGCCCTGTCTGATCTATAGCTGTGTGTCTATCCTCATTTACCTACAAAGGTCCCCTCCCCTTTTTTGTCTGAATCTCTTCTTCATTATATTCTCTCGCTATTGTACTTCCTACTAAGAATCATAGAATTTCAGAACTATTTCAATGGAAAAAATCAAAGAGAAAAATAAGGATTTGAAATTTGTTTTGAATTTTAATACATGCTTTAAATGTTTGTCACTTTTACCCATGAAAGAAATACGATATTCCATTCGGCTCTGAAATTTAAAATAACGTTTATTCCAAACGAAAAATCATAAAAAAATGATGAAAAATATTTAACAAATGAGTTGTGTACCTTTAAACATTCAATTTTACAGAGGGTGAATCAAACCACATCAAGAAAGAAATGATTGATACCAAAATAAGAACATATATAAAAGCAAATAAAATCACTCCAAAAATACATTGACATTCAACAGTTTGACACATTTTTCGAGTTTCCCATGATTTCAATTCCCAATACATTGAATCAAACCGTTCCGGTATCGCAGTTCCAGATGGTTGAATTTTCAGATGCATTTGGAATTGGAAGTCAATTGATTCATTTTTGATAAGAGACATTTGAAGTTCAGTATCGTTGGTACGTGGCGTGGACATTGAGTATAAGGTGTTGGGGAATCTGAAAAAAAAAATTATAAATTTGATCAACTTTATCTTATTTCTTGTAAGAGATATCAAAAAGTGGTCAACTGAGAAAAAGTTCATTGTAAAATTAAAAGTATTTTGTCAGTTGACACTTTTTGATATCTCTAACAGGAACCGGGATAAGTTGGCTCGAGGAGACACTACCTCTTATCTGGCTTGACTCTTTTTCCATCGTATTTATACTTTTTCGAATACATCCTCTTTTTTATCCAAACCTCGTCTTCTATCAATTGCCAAGAACAAGTGTTCCTGATGTCTCCGGTAAGCTCCATTCCAATCTTCGGGCCATTGGCAATCCATTCATTCATATGTCTATATAAAGTTTGTCGATCGTAATCCTTCAGATGAATGTGTCTATGACTGATTCTTCGAGGATCAAAGTCCGCTAGGCCCCTCCATACAACTAGTTTTTGAGAATTTTGAACGATTGAATGATTTAAAATTTCATAATTATTGAGTCGAATTGAAAACTCTTTTAGTGGCGTTGGTCCCAAAAAGTTTGAAAGTTGGTCTAGATCAGCTGAAAATTGTTTTTTTTTTCATATCAAATGGACAAATCTCACTCAAACGGAAACGAAACCATCCGGCTTCAACTGTATCTGCTCGAATTTTCAGATCAAACGGTATTCGAAAAATCCATGAATCCCAAAATTCCAATTTCTTAGTGTAAATCATTGACCGATCTCCAATCAAATCGTATACCAATTTTTCAAGTGCAACTTGGACATTTTCATAATTTGGAGACACTAATCCCGACAAATCAATTGTTAGATATGGAATTTGTCTCTTTCGGAATTCACTTGTCCCGGAATCCTGTGATCTTTTGTTCGTAAAATAGTATTCATATTGATCGATTCGTATTCTATCAAATGAAATGGTGAGAGTGTCTAAGTTGAGAGGTAGCGATTTTTCGACTTTTCGAAATACAGGAATTTGAGAAACAATGTATTGTCTGAAAATTGAGCCTTTAAACGGTTCGAAAATAATTGAATATAGTCAAGTTGGGTATCATTTTGTAGATCTCATCTAGTTCTACATTTTACTTTTTGTTTCGAATTAAAATTCCAAATGTGAACCGAGTTATGGGCCGCCCCGTAGGTGTCACCGGTTGGACACCCCTGTGGCAAGTCGTACACAACCTCTTCGCAATAATATTGTCTAGAGAGGGACCCTAGGCATAAGGACACAGTCTTATCCAACTGGTGTAATCCCTGGCAGATGGTGCACAGATACGAAAAAGGGGTCAATTGTCTGATGTAGCATTGGGAAGATGAGGTTGGGATAAGCGACCCGAAAATCGATCAACTCTTTTTAGGTGATTGTTTTGAAAAGCAAAGAAAATGCGCTCAAATACTAGATGTATATACTGTAGTGAATCTACTCATGGCTTACTGAATCATATTGGGTTTGAAAGAAAAAAAAAACAACCCACCTTTTATCAAAACTTAAATATTCCAAAACACAAATTGAACTCAATTGAGTCAGCATTTTCGGAACATCCAGTAGATTCGTTTTTCAGAAGAAATTGTGTGTAAAAAGAGTGAAATTAGAGAAAAATAGCTAACAATAAGAAATAGAAAATTGGTCGAACAGTGGCCCTATCTGATCTATATGTGATGTGTGTCCTCACAAATGACCCCTCCCCCTTTATTTGTCCTAATCTCTTCTGCTTTTTATTCTCTCGCTCTTGATCCTTGGATTCTTAAAATTTCCATATTTAAAACTGTTTCCCATTTTAAAGAAAAAGAAATGATATTCAGAAATAATGATAACAAAGATTTTCAAAAAAGCATTAGGTGTATTTAAAGGTCCGATTTTTTAGACCGTATTTGGACATAATTTAAAATAACGAAGGAACAACATAGAACGTACAAAAAACAAATGAAAAATGAAAAATTTTCAAAATTAAACATTTTTTGAATTTCCCATAATTTCAATTCCCAATACACTGAATCGAATCGTTCAGGAATTGCAGTTCCAGAAGGTTGAATTTCCAGATAAATTTGGAAATGAGGATCATTTGGCGAATTTTTGAAAAGAGAAAATTGAATTTCAGTATCCGTGTTGGTTCGAGGCATGGAGATTGAGTATAAAGTGTTGGGGAATCTGAAAATGAAGGAATCAATTTGGAAGACGAATATAGTTACAGACTACTTTAGCTCGTACTTTCACCCAATTTATTTCGGCATCTGTGAGAGATATCAACAAGTGGTCAACTGAAAAATTATTCATCATAACATCAAAAATATTGTATCAGTTGATCACTTTTTGATATCTATTACAGGGACCGAAATAAATTGGCTCAAAGATAAAGGAGTCAGGCTACAGTAGATTCTGAATTCTTCATGAGGAACTAAACTTTGACCCAATTTATCTCGGTTTCTGTAATAGATATCAACAGGCAATCAATTGATAAATTGTTTATCATATTATGCGCATTATTTTATCAGTTGACAACTTTTTGATATCTTTCACAAGGACCAAGATAAATTGGCTCAAAGTTAAAGGTACAGAAAAATTCGACGGAATGGACCAAAAAAGGCTAGAATTTGGCTTAAAAATAGAATTTAAGTTCATTATCCTGTCTTTATACCTGTAAAAGATATCGACTGACAGATTTTTTAACCTTTTTATCCTAAAAATTTTATCAGTTGATACATTTTTGATATCTCACACAGGAACCGAGACAAATTAGCATAAATTTGACAGCGTGAGAGCCCTTCTATTTGAGGGTTTACGGTAATTTTTTTAAAATAACAAACCTCTTGTTTGCCTTCACTCTTCTCCCGTCGCTTTCGCATTTTTTCGAATACATCATCTTCTTTATCAGAATTTCTTCCTTCATCCATTTCCAAGAATTTTTATCAGATACTATGATATCTCCGGAAAACTCCATTCCCACTTCCGGACCATTTTCAATCCATTCATTCATTAAACATTAAACTATATCGGTCATAACCTTTCAGATGAATGTGGCTATGATTCATTCTTTGAGGATCAAAATCCTCTCCACCAGGACGTAAAACCAGTTTTTCCGAATTCTGAACAATTGGATGGGTTAAAATTTCGAAGCTCCAGAGTTCAGTTGAAAATTTTTTCAGTGGTTTGGGTCCCATAATATTTGAAATCTGGTCTAGATCAACTAAAATGTATTATTTACTTGTTGTTTCAAATCAACTATTGGCAAATCTCACCATTACTCAAAGGAAACCATCCGATTTCAATTATCTCTGCTTGAATTATCGGAACAATATACAGTAGATGGTCCCACGAATCTCGAAATTCCAATTTCTTTGTGTAAATGATTGGTCGATTTCCAATAAGATTGAAAATCACATTTTCATTATTTACTAATCCCAATACAGTACCAATCGATGGATTTTGATCTCGTCTTATCTTTCGTAATTCAAATGTCCATCTTCTTTTGAACCCTTGTGATCTTCTGGCTTCCAAATAGTACTCGTATTGATTTATCCGTATTTTAGAAGTTGAAATGTTGAGATAGTCCAAATGTAGTGGTAATGATTTTTCGACGTTTCGAAAATCAGGAATTTGAGAAACAATGTATAGTCTAAAACTATGAAGATTGGTATCATTTTGTAGATCTCGTCAAGCTCTATATTTCACTTTTTGATTCAAACAATAACGTCAACATTGAGCTGAGTACGAATCGAGCAGTGCTCGGCCTGTGTAGCTCATTTGATCGGAAGCATCATACTTGTCAACTGCGCTGACCCATAACTCGGCTCAAGGTTGGAATTTCTATTTGAATCAAAAAGGAAAACGTAGAACTTGACAAGACCTACAAAATCATATATTATTCGTTCATTCAAACATTTTGAGTTTTGCGTCACAGAACGTTAAACATCGGGGTTAGCTAAATTTGGCTGGGTAGCGTTGGCTGCTTCTGTTTCTAGACGTTATATGTTAATATAGTGAAATTGAGTATCACTTTGTAGATCTTGTCTAGTTCTGTATTTTATTTCTTGATTCGAGCGAATATTCCAATTTTGAACCGATTTATGGGCCGCCCCGCAGCGGGCACGGTTCAGTCCCCCTGTGCCTCATCGTACATGACTTTTTCCACAATAATACCATCTAGAGAGGGACCCTCACAATCGCATATGTCTAGGCATAAGAAAGGCAGTCTTATCCAACTGTTGTGGTCCCTGGCAGATGGTGTACAAATACAAAAAAACTGTCTGAGCGGTCTTGGAAAAATGAGGTTGGGATAGACGACCCCAAAATCGATGTATTTTTCTAGGTAATTTTTTTTGAAAAGCAATGAATATGCTGAATTTAAAAATGCTAAATGTATATACCGTAGTCAAACACAGGCTTTCTTTTGCTACATGAGACTTTCAAATTCGTAAGTTAAAAACTCACCTTTTCTCAAAACTCAAAAATTCCAAAACACAAATTGAACTCAATTGAGTCAGCATTTTTGGAACATCCAGTTGATTCGTTGTTCTGAAGAAACAGTGTGTAAAAAGAGTGGGATTAGAGAAAAATAGCTAACAATAAGAAATAGAAAATTGGTCGAATGGTGGCCCTATCTGTGTGTGTGGTGTGTGTCCTCACAAATGACCCTCCCCCTTTTCTCTAAATCTCCTCTTTTTTTCTCTCTGCTTATCTTTTTTGACAGTAAAATTGTTTGTATGATGTATTTTGCAGTCTTTTTTTTTTTTAAACTATGTTTCTTATGTGTAGTCATCGGAAATCATAAAAAGTTTAGAAGAATCAAAGATCAAGGGAATCATTGTTGCCCCGAGCAACGATAGCAAGAGACTAAAAGAAGAAGAGATTTAGAGAAAAAGAGGGGAGGGGAGGGGTCAAGTGTAAATGAGGTACAGGGTCCGCCAAAATTACGTGTGCAAGTGTAGATGACGTTATCTCCAGAAGTAGATGCGAGATTAAGACGAAATTTGACAGATAGTTTATTTCAACGCTTGAAATCATAATTCAACAAAAATTATTCGATTCTACCTCCTTTGGCAGCGACCACGGCACGAAGTCGTCGAGGGAAGGCATAAATGGTGGCACGCAGGTATTCGACGGATAATTTGTCCCATTCCTCAGTCAACGACTTCTTCAGGGCCTCGATATTTGCATGAGGTCTTGCGCAGACCTTATTCTGCAGAACTCCCCATACGGAGTAGTCGAGCGGGTTCGGATCAGGCGACGAAGCCGGTCATTCGTCCTTTGGTATGAAGGCGGGGAAGTGGTCCTTGCACCACTGTTGAGCCATTTTTGCGGTATGAGCAGGCGCTCCATCTTGCTGGAAGATGTATTTCTTCTGACCGAAGTGGTTTTGAGCCCATGGTAGCACATGCTTCTCCAGAATATCCTCAACGTAGTATTTTTGGTTGATTTTCACGCCTTTATCAACGACAACAAGCGGGCACTTCCCATCATAGCAAACCGCTCCGAAAACCATGATACTCGCAGGATGAGAGGCTCGATGGATTGTTTTACCACGGTCAGCTGCTTGTTGAATATTTGTGGCCAGCACTCGGTGGTTTTGGCTATTAAATTCAGCCTCGACACTGAAGAGTTTCTCGTCCGAAAAGATGGTGATAAGATGATCTTTTTTGCGCGTGCCAGCGAGAAGGCGCTTCGCTTTGATGAGCCGTTTCTCCTTATTGGCTTGGGATAGAATAGCAGCTTTTGTTGCTCGATAAGAGGTCATCTTCAGCTCTTTTCTGACAATTCTCCTCATTGATGTATAGGAGATATCCATGTCATCTGACATCTTTTTCATGGAACGATGAGCATTTCGCCTGACTTTCTTCCGGACGGCCTTGACTTCCGCTGGAGTTCTTACAGTCCTCGGTCTTCCTCTTCCCGTACGGTCCTTGAGATGACCAAGCTGGTTGAAACGACAAATGGTCGCGAAAACCGTGTTTCGGTGCACTCCGAGTCGTTTAGAAATGTCTCCTGTGCTTAAACCTCGCTTGTAAAAGTCGACGATCAGAGTACGATGAGGACTTGCCGCTGTCATTTACCTAAAACATAACCGATTGGGATGAAACTTGGCAAACTAATAAATAAAGAAATAATTAACACAAATTTAAAAAAATTGCGCACCAAAAGTGCGTCAGTGCGCAGCGCCATGGCGTCCAAGTTGTGCACACGTAATTTTGGCGGACCCTGTACACACCCCACCCTCATTCGCAATACGGGATTAGGCTTACTACATTTTGCACTATTTTTTCGGCTCCGGGACATTTCGCGAGCGGACGTTTTGCCACTGCGACATTTCGCCACTAGGACATTTCGCCACCAGACATTTCGCCACCGTGATAATACAGGCGAATGAATAGGTTTCAGACTACAAAAACAATTTTAGGGTAATCAAATATGCTTCTTCTGATAGAAAACATTTAAAAATCCTGAAAAATCCAAAAAAAATTTTTTTGAAAAAATTTGAAAAAAATAATTTTTGGATTTTTCAGGATTTTTAAATGTGTTCTATCAGTAAAAGCATATTTGATTACCCTAAAGTTGTTTTTGTAGTCTGAAACCTATCCATTCGCCTGTATTATCACGGTGGCGAAATGTCCGGTGGCGAAATGTCGCAGTGGCGAAACGTCCGCTCGCGAAATGTCCCGGAGCCATTTTTTCTCTAAATCTCACCAATTTTCATACTATTTCTTCTAGATAATGAATCCACCGGAAGTGCCAAAAATGCTGACCGAATTGAGTTCAACTTGTGTTTTGGAGTATTTGAGTTTTGAGAGAAGGTGAGGTTTTTTTTCGGTCAACTTTCAACTTTCTTGATGACTAACACGCGACGCACGACCGCGACGCACCCAAAAAATCAAAGACGAGCAATTTTAGTCGTGTTTGTGTTTATTTGAGGCTTTCGATGCAACAAACTCAACGAAAAATCTAATTTTATAAAGATTAGCGGATTTTGAAAAGAGGTATTTGGAATTTTCCAAATTCTGAAAATCAAATTTTCTACCATAACTCTAAACTGAATAGCTTTCCAAGCTCAGAATTAACATTTTTGAATTTCTGAATTTTGGAGCTTTGAAATGAGCCTAATCATGCCTAGATTCGGTCAACTTTCAAATTTGATGCCTAACACGCGACGCACGACCGCGACGCACCCAAAAATCAAAGGAAAGCAGATATAATTGTGTTTGGGCTCATTTTGCAGCTCTTGATTTGAAAAATCTGACAAGTGTGATTTAATAAAAATTGATCCAGTTTGAAGAGAGATATTTGAAATTTTTGAAATTCTGAAAACCTAACTTTATGCCTAAACTCAAAACTGAGTAGTTTTTCAAGCTCGAAATTGATATTTTTGAACTTCTGAAGTTTGGAGCTTCAAAATGAGCCTAATCATGCCTAGAATCGGTCAACTTTTAACTTTGATGCCTAACACGCGACGCACGACCGCGACGCACCGAAAAAATCAAAGACAAGCGAATCTAGTCATGTTTAGGCTCATTTTGAAGCTCTCAACGCGCCAAACTCAAAAATCGAGCTCCATTTTCAGAAAGGACATTGTTTCTCAAGTTGCTGGACTTCGAAAAGTCGAGAAATCGATACCACTTCATTTGGACTATCTTGGAATATGTTTAGAGAGGATACGGATTGATGAAAAGGAATATTATTTGCGACGCTACAATTCGAATGATATCGATTTGGAAGAATTTGTCAAATGGAATCATAGGAATCGGAATGAAATGTCACCCGGTGATGTTAGTTTTGGAAATGAGAATCCAGAAGTTTCAAATGAACATAATGCTGAAAACTTCGCCGACAAAATTGAATTACTATCGGAACCGAATTATACTTCATTGGGATTTTTATCACCAATTTATGACAATGTTCCCATCCATGTGGCATTCAAAAAGTTGGTTTTTGACCTAGTTGGAAATCGGCCAACGATTTTTGCAAAGAAATTTGAATTAAAAAATACAAAATGGGAAGCATGGAGTGGACAAGATGGGAGGAATTTGAAGATTTATCGATTGCCATTAGGTTTGAAAATTCAAACGGAGATATTTGAGATGAAATGGTTATCGGTTAATTATGGTGAGATTTTTTTTTACTTGAAATTTCGAAATTCGACCATAATTTTCTCAAACTTCGGAATTTTCGAAAACTACAAAGCTAACTGAATTTAGCAAGTCTTGACGATCAAAATGAGCCTAAACAAGACATGTTTTAATGAATTTTGAAAATTTCAGATTTTCAAATTTTGCCATGCGCCTTTAAATCCGAAAATCCAAAGTTTTCCAAATAGGGTCATGTTCGGGCTCATTTTGAAGCTCATGTTGCACTGAACAAGAAAATTAATAAATTTTCAATTTAATGTTTGAAAATAAAAAATACAAATTCGAAAAAAAATTTGGGAAAATTTTGAAAAACTTGAAAACTTACTATAACTATCTTCAATACGAGAATTTCCCGGGATAACTAATTTTAATGAATTCAGCAAGTCTTGATGATCAAAATGAGCCTAAACAAGGCATGTTTTAATAAATTTTGAAAATTTCAGATTTTCAAGTTTCGCCATGCGCCTTTAAATCCGAAAACTCAAAGTTGTTTAAAATGGGTCATGTTTGGGCTCATTTTGAAGCTCTTATTGCGCAGAGCAATAAAATCAAAACATCTCAATCAAATTCGAAATTTTCAGCCGAGCTCGACCGACTTTCATGTATTCTGGGGTCCAAACCACTAAAAGAGTTTTCAACTCGACTCGATGATTCTGAAATTTTGACACATCCCATTGTTCGAAATTCGGAAAAATTGGTTTTATCAAATGGTCAAGTGAATATCAGTAATCAAGAAATCAATCACCGAAACGTTCATCTCAAAGGTTACGATATACAAAGTTTAATGCATTTTATGGCTCAATGGATTGGAAGAAATAGAGAAATTGGCATGGAATTTCTCGGAGAAGTTTCTAGTGATATGAATACAGATTGGAAGAAAGAAGAATTTTTAATAAAAGAGGTTATGTATTTGGAGAAGTGCGACAGTAACGGGAGACGAGTCAAGCCAGATAAAAGGTTTGTTATTTATGAGAATAAAAACTTCGGAAAAATCCAAATATCTTCTTTCAAACTCGAACAATTTTTATTTCACTGAATTTTTTGAGTTTGTCACATCAAGAGCTTTGGAATGAGCCCAAACACGGCTCGATTTGCTTTCCTTTGTTTTTTCGGGTGCGTCGCGGTCGTGCGTCGCGTGTTAGGCATCAAATTTGAGAGTTGATCGATTCTAGGCGTGATTAGGCTCATTTTGAAGCTTAAAACTTCAAAAATTCGAAATTTTCAACGTCGAACTGCTCAAAAATCTCATTTTCTGGATCAAAATAGCTAACTTTGAGGTTGAAATCTCATTTTGAATATTAAAAATTTAGAAGCAAAAAAGTCTAATTTTTGCATACCGTATTTTTGAGCTCAGCTATCTCGCTTTCTATGAGAGATATCAGAAATTTGTCATTTGATGAAATATTTATCAGCTCATCCCCAATTTTGGAAAATAATGGTCCAAAGCGAAGTTAAACGCAGGACCCAGGACCCAGGACCCAGGACCCAGGACCCAGGACCCAGGACCCAGGACCCAGGACCCAGGACCCAGGACCCAGGACCCAGGACCCAGGACCCAGGACCCAGGACCCAGGACCCAGGACCCAGGACCCAGGACCCAGGACCCAGGACCCAGGACCCAGGACCCAGGACCCAGGACCCAGGACCCAGGACCCAGGACCCAGGACCCAGGACCCAGGACCCAGGACCCAGGACCCAGGACCCAGGACCCAGGACCCAGGACCCAGGACCCAGGACCCAGGACCCAGGACCCAGGACCCAGGACCCAGGACCCAGGACCCAGGACCCAGGACCCAGGACCCAGGACCCAGGACCCAGGACCCAGGACCCAGGACCCAGGACCCAGGACCCAGGACCCAGGACCCAGGACCCAGGACCCAGGACCCAGGACCCAGGACCCAGGACCCAGGACCCAGGACCCAGGACCCAGGACCCAGGACCCAGGACCCAGGACCCAGGACCCAGGACCCAGGACCCAGGACCCAGGACCCAGGACCCAGGACCCAGGACCCAGGACCCAGGACCCAGGACCCAGGACCCAGGACCCAGGACCCAGGACCCAGGACCCAGGACCCAGGACCCAGGACCCAGGACCCAGGACCCAGGACCCAGGACCCAGGACCCAGGACCCAGGACCCAGGACCCAGGACCCAGGACCCAGGACCCAGGACCCAGGACCCAGGACCCAGGACCCAGGACCCAGGACCCAGGACCCAGGACCCACTGAAACCAGATAGAGCCAAAGACTTCTTAAAAATTTGAAAAATCTATGATATTTTTAAACATTATTTTTTCAGATTCCCCAACACCATCTACTCAGTATCCCTCCCACACGGTCCCGATACAGATGCCGAAACTCAATTATCTTTTATCAGAAATTTATCTAATAATCATCCGTATCAATTTCATCTGAAAATTCGACCTTCTGGAACTGCAATCCCTGAATGGTTTGATTCAATGTATTTGGAATTGAAACTACGGGAAACTCGAAAAAAAATTGGAAAATTATCTGGAAATTCGTGTTTTTTCCTTCAATATACTCTCAATCGACATTCTATTTTTTATCGTTATTACCGTTGTCGTAACTTTCGTCATCTCCTCCGATACAGTTTTCGCATTTCGAAAACGCGACTTTTAAGGTTTTTTTGTGAAGCTGGACTTGTTATTCTAATCGTTGGAATATTGGGATGCCTCTTGATTCATTGGATTTTTGGATTTTTTTCTCATTAAATTTTTTTTTACTTTTTTTGTATATCTTGTGACATGTTGTACTTTAAAAAATTAAGTATTTATCAGAATCTGTGAAAATAAAACAATCTTGATTTTTCCAATTTTTTGAGGAAATTCAGAAATTCAGAAATTCAGAAATTCAGAAATTCAGAAATTCAGAAATTCAGAAATTCAGAAATTCAGAAATTCAGAAATTCAGAAATTCAGAAATTCAGAAATTCAGAAATACAGAAACTCAGAAATTCAGAAATTCAGAAATTCAGAAATTCAGAAATTCGGAAATTCTGGAAACTCAGAAATTCCGGAAGTTCAGAAATTCCGGAAATTCAGAAATTCCGGAAATTCAGAAATTCAGAAATTCCAGAAATTCAGAAATTCCGGAAATTCAGAAATTCCGGAAATTCAGAAATTCCGGAAATTCAGAAATTTAGAAATTCAGAAATTCCGGAAATTCAGAAATTCTGGAAATTCAGAAATTCCGGAAATTCAGAAATTCAGAAATTTAGAAATTCCGGAAATTCAGAAATTCCGGAAATTTAGAAATTCAGAAATTCAGAAATTCCGGAAATTCAGAAATTCAGAAATTCAGAAATTTAGAAATTCAGAAATTCAGAAATTTAGAAATTCAGAAATTCAGAATCTAAACTCCAAGAAACTGGTAAACCTTAGAATTCGAAATTTCTACTGTAAAGTTTCTTTTAATCAAAATTCTTTTTTTTCTCGATTTATTCCATTTGCCCTTCTTTCTGTGCCTCTGTTCAGATGTCAATCTATCGCCCATAACATACGTGTTGCCTGAACCCAAAGTGAGAGAGTGTATGAAAAGAGGAGACTTGTCAGATAAAAAAGGGAAATAAAAAGAGAGAGCGAGAGAGCGCACTCTCTCTCCTTCTTCTTCCTCTTCTTTTTCTTCCTCCAGCGTTCGCGCCCTTTTTTCTCTGTTTGTTCTTTTTTGAATTTTACTTGGTTTGAACGCAAAAACAGCGATCAATTTATATTTTAGGGGTAATTAGAACCTAGACATTTCGAAATTTGGATTCAAATTTGTCAGAAAATATGTATAAATGAAGAAGAACAGTTTTCCTAGGTGAAGTTGGATATTAAAGCCTTCAAATCCAAAATTAGACAGTTTTTAGCCAGAATTTCACCCAAAAACTGGAACATTTTCACTTGAATCCATTTGAAACATTCAAATTTATGATTTTCAAAATTCAGAATTTCACATTTTCAGACATTTTTACGACAAAAATTCATTTTTAAGAAGCCAAAATCAGACTTGATACTTGAAAATTTGCCCTAATTTTAATTTTTTGACCCAAGATTGAGAATTTTCGGATTTTTGATCTACCCACAACTCTTTTTTTTAGCAAATTAGAATTGATTTTTTTCGATTTTTTCTCTCTGATTTTCAAATTAAATTGCCATTTTTGGAATCCAAATTTAGTTTTTTATCTGAAAAATTGTCCAAAATTCATAAAAAATAATGACCAAAGTTCGTAAAAAATGGTCCGGAATTCATGAAAAATGGTCCAAATTCCATGAAAAATGATCTGAAATTCATATTTTGAACCATTTTCCATAAAGTTTGAACCATAACTAGCGATTCCGGAGCAAATTTTGAGATTTTTAGGTTTAAACTTACATATTACTCTATCTTTTTCAATTTTTAATTTCCCAATTAAGAATTCCAGAATATATTTTTTTTTTCAGAAATCATGGATTTCGATTTCGACTTTGAGAGTCTCATGGAGCCCGAAGATGAAATGAGTCCGGAAGAAGAGGAAAAAATGAGAAGAGAGGCGATAGAAAAAGATAAAGAAGAGAGGAAACGAGCAATAAATGCTAGAAAAGAGAGAGAAGAAGAAGCGAAACGGATAAGTCGTGCGAGGATAATTGGTAAGAGTTTGGGTCTGAAAATCTAGAAAAAATGGTTGAAAATCTTGAAATTTGACTCAAAAGTCATGAATTTTGGACCATTTTTCATAAATTTTAGACAATTTTTCATGGATTTGGGACCATTTCTCATGAATTTTCGGCCATTTTTCATAAATTTTGGACCATTTTTCATAGATTTTGGACCATTTTTCCTGAATTTTGGAACATTTTGGAATTTTGGACCATATCATAAAGCTTGATAAATCATGCAAAATGACCTAAAAATCATGAAAAAATGGTCCAAAAATCTATAAAAATTAGTTCAAAAGTCGAGAAAAAAAATGCCTGATAATCATGAAAAATAGACTTGAAAATCCAGAAAAATTGGTTTAAAAATCATAAAAATAGCTCCAAAGTCTAAAAAAATCTACTAAAATTCATGAAAATCAACCTCAAAAATCTGAAATTCTGGGTCCCAAAACTGATAATTATTCAATTTTCAAATATTTTTCCAGAAGAAAACCGTCCAAAGTCTCTGAAAGCATCTCTGGAACCAGAGGGATGGTTCCCAGATCCCCCAAAAATGGATCGTTTCAAAAATATGTTGGACCAAATTGTGGAACTTTTTGAAGATGGAAGAAGCGAACATTTTGCGGAGGATATGAAGAAAATTAAAAGTGAGTTTTTTTTTTTAATTTGGTTTTATAGATACCATATCACCTCAAGCCCAATTATCTGTCAACTGATAAATTGTTTCTGAGATTCTAGGATTTTGAGATTCTAGGATTCTGAGATTCTGAGATTCTGAGATTCTAAAATTCTGAGATTCTGAGATTCTGAGATTCTGAGGTTCTGAGATTCTAGGATTCTGAGATTCTGAGATTCTAGGATTCTGAGATTCTGAGATTCAGAGATTCTGAGATTCTGAGATTCTGAGATTCTGAGATTCTGAGATTCTGAGATTCTGAGATTCTGAGATTCTGAGATTCTGAGATTCTGAGATTCTGAGATTCTGAGATTCTGAGATTCTGAGATTTAGAGATTCTGAGATTCTGAGAATTTTTTTCAGCTCCCGGCGCCTTACTGTACTTTGTGGCTGAAAAACACAAGAAACTCAAATTGGAGCAATACATCGAAAAGAATACCGAAATCCACCATTGGCTGGTCTTTTTCGAGGAATCAGTGATCAGAGGACTCAAGAAAATGACCCTGATTCCCCAAGAAACTAAAATCGATGGAACTGGAAAGCTGTTTGAAGAAATGAAAGTGAAATCGATACGTTGTGCGGCCAGGAGATTTGATGGCTCCAAATTTTTGGAGCAAGCCATTGAGCAGAGAAAGTGAGGATTTTTTAAACAAAATTTTTGATTTTTTAGCTTTAAAAGTGAGGGTTTTAAAGACCAAAATTCATGAAAAACGGTTTAAAATTCATGAAAAATGGTCCAAAAATCATGAAAAATGACCGAAAATTTATGAAAACTGGTCCCGAAATTATTTGAACCTAATTATAGGATCCGAGAAGCGGAATGGAAAAGGATTGAGGAAGAAACGATGGCTTCTGTTCAAAAATTGAATATTCAGGATGATGGATTGGCTCAGTTGGTCAAGGTACAGTACTTTTTTGGAATTCAGAAGTTTCGAAACTTCGAAAATTCAAAAAATTCCAAATTTCTAAAATTTCCAGAACACTGCCATGGACCATATCTCGGATCGTCCACGAGACACGAGTCCCGAACGTGTTCATGTCACCCTGGAACAAGCCAAACAGCTCAATGAGATGTACAGTAACCTTCTCTGCGATTTCCTTGAAAATCCAGCAGATCCAACAGACGAAGAAGAAATAGAAGGACATGGAGAAAGTTCTAGACATCCAAGAAGACGCAGAAGATTCTTCGGAGACGAGGAGGAGTATGATGGCACGGTAGAGGACCTACAGTACTTGTTGCATCCAACGGAACAAGAAGAGAGTTTCTCGAAATTGGACATTTGGAAGCCATCGCTGCTCTCCAAAGAGCATCTCTATGCTTATGAGAGCTCGCCGGATTTTGAGGCTCCTGGAAATGCTACCATTGATTTTGAGGCTCTTGGAGTTCAGAGACGAGTTGCCACGCATTTTGGACAGAAACCGACTAGAGAGCAAGAGAAGGAGTGGGCGGAGCAACGGGATCTGCCAAAGAGGAAGAGGACTTCGAAAGTTCGGTTTGTAGGTGAGCCATTTTTGGAAATTCTTGGGATTTTGGAAGCTCCGTGAAACCTGGAATGGGGTTAATTTATCTTGGTTTTCTTGGTAAATCTCATTTCATGAAGTTTGGTCGACCTAGAAAGTAGATAATTGAAGTTTTCGAAATATCGGAAAATCAAATATTATGCCGAAACTTAATACGGAATAATTTCCCAAGCTCTACGTTAGAATAGTCAGCTTTCTGAGACTCCGAGCTTTATAATGAGCCTAATCATGCCTAGAATTGGTCAACTTTCAAATTTGATGCCTAACACGCGACGCACGACCGCGACGCACCCCAAAACACGAAGGACAGCAAATCTAGTCGTGTTTATGCTTATTTTAAAGCTCTCAGCGTAATAAACTCAAATTATCCCATTTCAAAAATTTTGGTGCAGTTTGAAACGAGTTATCATTACTAATAACATTCACCAGATTCTGTATGTATGTAGCGCGCCTTTAAACCCATTCAAAACTGACCGATTGAGTTGAAATCTCTCAGGCAAATCAGAAATGTGTCTTAGTTGATGACCAAACGTTTGGTTTTTCAAAATGTTGATATTGAAGCCTTCTGAAGACGTTCCTTTGTTTCACCACAGTGAAGGGTGGTGAGCTGGTAGAGGGCGACCGGAGGCCAGGAGGTTTACCCCCGAAGGGGCGTTAACCGACTGGTAGGGAAAATATGAATAATCTGAAGTTCCGAAGTTTAGAAATCCTGAAATTCTAAAATTCTAAAAATCTTTTTTCAGACTACAACAGCCCAAAGAACCAAATGCGACTTTTCGTCAGAAAAGGGAATCTAATTGATCAAAAAGAATCTTCCGATTCCCCAATTTCCGATTTTATGGATTTCACCCTTCGCAAAGGGTCGAATGAGTGTCAGAAGTGTGAATTTCCGATGATTGGAACACGTGAGGGATTGAGAGGACAATACGTTCGGAGAGTTGAAGGATACAAGGAAGTTCGGCAGCAGAGAATGACAATCGACACTTCTTCTTGTGAGTTTTTTTTTTTTGAATTTGGGAATTTTTTGAATTTCTGAACTTTCAGTCCATGTCGGATGGCATGGAAACATCCTTGGAAGATTTTGGTATTCCCGAAATGATGGTGATCCCCGTAAACTGGAAGTACGATTGAATAATGGACTCCTGGACCAGTATACCAAGGATGAGGTAATCCATTTATATTCACCGTAAAACCTGTATTAGAAGGGCTGGCCCTTCTGTTACAGGAGCCCTTCAATTAGAGGGTCCCTTCTATTTTCCCGCCAGTTTTTCTGAAACTTTGCACCGAAAATTCGACGAATTTTCGTTCAAAATTCATGAAAATCTGCCAATTTCACCAAAATTTAGCAAGATTTTCATCGAAAAATAGAGTTTCAACAAATTTCTATTAAATTGTGAAGTTCCCGGAATATTTTCCACTGAATAAGTACGGAAATTTTCTGATTTCGAAACACATTTTGAAGGGGGTCCTTATTCACAGAAGGACCTTCTATTACTGATCACCCTTCTATGAAAGGTACTCTTCTAATACAGTTTTTACAGTAACTTGGTTCATATTAACACTAAAAGAAAATGGTTTTGACTTATGAAAATTTGAAAATTCTAGAAATCCTGAAATCAACTTTTTTCAGCTCTGTGAACACTATCGTCCCCTGGTCAGCGAGGCAAAAACCGCCTTCCGGCGGTATCCTTTGTTTGTATTCCACAATATAGGATATAAAGCGACGTAAGTTTTTTTTATTGTGGCCTAACTTTTGCGAATTTGGGCTTTCTAGGCCACCAACTTTTTTGGCCCGGAAACGGCCCACCGTGATGTGTTTTCTAGGATATTTTAGCGCGGTGGCCTAGAAAAACTAATCTGCAAAAGTTAGGCCACCATTTGAAAATGACCCAAAGAACTCGAAAGAAAACACAGAAGTTCAGAATTTCCGAAGTTTTCAATTTTTCAAAATTTCCAGAGTCAAAGGAGTGCTCATTTTGACCGATTGGCGATTGGTATTTTTGGACCACCAATGTCTGACCAACGCGTGTGTACAGTACCTCCCAACACATGCTGGAAAGGGATTCTGGTGAGTTTTTAGTCCTATTTTTTTTGAGAAAAAGCCAGTATTCGCAATTTCAGCAAAAATAGGTTTTTTAACTTTAATTTTTCAGGAAGTCGATGACAGAATATGTGATTCAACTAATTCTGGATGCCACCATCAGCTTCCACAGCATCATCTTTGCCTTCGGAGGAGCTCCAAACTTCAGGAAATCCGATTTTACGGAGTGAGTCAAATTTTATCGTGAAACCTGTAATAGATGGGCCCTCTAACTTTGAGCTCATATATCTCGATTCCTGTAAAAGATATAAAAAAATGGCCAACTGACAAATTGCTTATCATAATATTTCAAACATTATATCAGTTAATACATTTTTGATATCTCTTAAAGGGGCCGAGATAATTGAGCTCAATATTGATAGTGTGGGGGGGGGGGGGCGGCCTTCTATTACAGGTTTAGCAATTTCGGATTTTCATAACTTCAAGTAATTTCCAGATTCTTCCGAAATCTGGTCGCCTACACCTCGACGACGTACGACGTCTTCTGGACGGCTCAGGATTGGTTGGATGGATTGGTAAGCATCTTCTTGAAATTTTTGTCGAAAAAAATGTTGGATAATTTGAATTTTTCAGCCATCAACTCCGGAAGAGAAACAAAAATTGGTTGATTTCAATAACCATACAAAGGAATTCTTCGAAACGATGAACAAAACTGGACAAAAGTGAGTTTTATTGATGGACCCAGGACCCAGGACCCAGGACCCAGGACCCAGGACCCAGGACCCAGGACCCAGGACCCAGGACCCAGGACCCAGGACCCAGGACCCAGGACCCAGGACCCAGGACCCAGGACCCAGGACCCAGGACCCAGGACCCAGGACCCAGGACCCAGGACCCAGGACCCAGGACCCAGGACCCAGGACCCAGGACCCAGGACCCAGGACCCAGGACCCAGGACCCAGGACCCAGGACCCAGGACCCAGGACCCAGGACCCAGGACCCAGGACCCAGGACCCAGGACCCAGGACCCAGGACCCAGGACCCAGGACCCAGGACCCAGGACCCAGGACCCAGGACCCAGGACCCAGGACCCAGGACCCAGGACCCAGGACCCAGGACCCAGGACCCAGGACCCAGGACCCAGGACCCAGGACCCAGGACCCAGGACCCAGGACCCAGGACCCAGGACCCAGGACCCAGGGCCCAGGACCCAGGACCCAGGACCCAGGACCCAGGACCCAGGACCCAGGACCCAGGACCCAGGACCCAGGACCCAGGACCCAGGACCCAGGACCCAGGACCCAGGACCCAGGACCCAGGACCCAGGACCCAGGACCCAGGACCCAGGACCCAGGACCCAGGACCCAGGACCCAGGACCCAGGACCCAGGACCCAGGACCCAGGACCCAGGACCCAGGACCCAGGACCCAGGACCCAGGACCCAGGACCCAGGACCCAGGACCCAGGACCCAGGACCCAGGACCCAGGACCCAGGACCCAGGACCCAGGACCCAGGACCCAGGACCCAGGACCCAGGACCCAGGACCCAGGACCCAGGACCCAGGACCCAGGACCCAGGACCCAGGACCCAGGACCCAGGACCCAGGACCCAGGACCCAGGACCCAGGACCCAGGACCCAGGACCCAGGACCCAGGACCCAGGACCCAGGACCCAGGACCCAGGACCCAGGACCCAGGACCCAGGACCCAGGACCCAGGACCCAGGACCCAGGACCCAGGACCCAGGACCCAGGACCCAGGACCCAGGACCCAGGACCCAGGACCCAGGACCCAGGACCCAGGACCCAGGACCCAGGACCCAGGACCCAGGACCCAGGACCCAGGACCCAGGACCCAGGGCCCAGGACCCAGGACCCAGGACCCAGGACCCAGGACCCAGGGCCCAGGACCCAGGACCCAGGACCCAGGACCCAGGACCCAGGACCCAGGACCCAGGACCCAGGACCCAGGACCCAGGACCCAGGACCCAGGACCCAGGACCCAGGACCCAGGACCCAGGACCCAGGACCCAGGACCCAGGACCCAGGACCCAGGACCCAGGACCCAGGACCCAGGACCCAGGACCCAGGACCCAGGACCCAGGACCCAGGACCCAGGACCCAGGACCCAGGACCCAGGACCCAGGACCCAGGACCCAGGACCCAGGACCCAGGACCCAGGACCCAGGACCCAGGACCCAGGACCCAGGACCCAGGACCCAGGACCCAGGACCCAGGACCCAGGACCCAGGACCCAGGACCCAGGACCCAGGACCCAGGACCCAGGACCCAGGACCCAGGACCCAGGACCCAGGACCCAGGACCCAGGACCCAGGACCCAGGACCCAGGACCCAGGACCCAGGACCCAGGACCCAGGACCCAGGACCCAGGACCCAGGACCCAGGACCCAGGACCCAGGACCCAGGACCCAGGACCCAGGACCCAGGACCCAGGACCCAGGACCCAGGACCCAGGACCCAGGACCCAGGACCCAGGACCCAGGGCCCAGGACCCAGGACCCAGGACCCAGGACCCAGGACCCAGGACCCAGGACCCAGGACCCAGGACCCAGGACCCAGGACCCAGGACCCAGGACCCAGGACCCAGGACCCAGGACCCAGGACCCAGGACCCAGGACCCAGGACCCAGGACCCAGGACCCAGGACCCAGGACCCAGGACCCAGGACCCAGGACCCAGGACCCAGGACCCAGGACCCAGGACCCAGGACCCAGGACCCAGGACCCAGGACCCAGGACCCAGGACCCAGGACCCATCTTTTCTTTTCCAGGAACTACAAATGGGCCAACATCCGGAACCGTCCAGGAATTCCAACAACAAATATGGAGTGGCTGGGAAATGAGAATCCAGCGACAGTCAAGACAATCCATCTCGATAAGCTGTAAGTTTTTTGACAAATTTCTGAATTTCTGAGTTTCTGAATTTCTGAGTTCCTGAATTTCTGAGTTTCTGAATTTCTGAGTTCCTGAATTTCTGAGTTTCTGAATTTTTGAATTTCTGAGTTTTTGAATTTCTGAATTTTTGAATTTCTGAATTTCTGAATTTCTGACTTTCTGAATTTCTGAATTTCTGAATTTCTGAATTTCTGATGTTCCGAATTTTGAAGTTTCTGAATTTCTGAATTTCCAAATTTCTCACTTTTACAATGTAAAACTTTTCAGCTACTACTGCTACATTCGCCACTTTGTGGACAATTGCAACTGCTACGGAGACACGGTGTACTTTATGAATAATGTTCCATTCATTGACGATTATGCCTATAACGATTCGAGATATCCAATCAGACAGTTGGATTACCAGTATGATTTCAGAAGGATTGACAATGGAGAAGGAGCACATTTGGGTCAAGAAGTAGAAGATGGAGGAGAATTTTTGTAACTGAGAAATTTGATACTTTTTCTGATAATATTCCTAAAAAATTGGAAAAAAGACTTCAAAATTCTGAGAATTCCCTGTTTTATAGATTTTTCCAATTTTTCAAACATTTTTTTACTAACAAACCTGACAAACACTGCTTTAAAATCCATACTGCATAACAAGTATTACTTTTCATTTTTCAAATTTTTTCCGATGGTTTTTAACGAGTTTTTCACTAATCGTGTGTATGCTTTTCCATTTTTTCTGGTGCCTTTTTTCAATTTTTTGAAAAAATAAACAATTTGATTCGATTTTTTCGAAACTGTCCCAAAATGACCATTTTCGGAATTTGTGAAAAAAACTTTATTCTAGAAAAAATAAACTTTAAAAAATTGAGAAACGGGTCAGAAAGTTACCGTAAGACCTATAATAGAAGAACCCTCTAATTTTAAGCCTGTATATCTCGATTCCTGTGAAAGATATCAAAAATTGATCAACTGATAAAATGCTTATCATAATATCAGCAATATTTTATCAGTTGATACTTTTTTGATATCACTTTTAGGGGCCAAGATAATCGAGCTCAAAATTCACATTACAGGTTTTACGGTATTTTATTTTCTAATTTTCAAATTTGATCATCAACAATCAATAGTGATTTATCGTTATCAGTTTCAACTGGAATCTTTAATTCTGATAGTGATTTCTTATCAATGTCCTGATCATTGTCTCCTTGACGATTGACCACGAAAAATGCAATAAGGCTGAGCAATAGAGCAATGTAGAGAAGTCCAAGTGTCAAGTCCCATGGCCCTGGAAAATGAAGATTTTGAAATTCCAGGAAACTCAGAAATTCAGAAATTCAGAAATTCAGAAATTCAGAAATTCAGAAATTCAGAAATTCAGAAATTCAGAAATTCAGAAATTCAGAAATTCAGAAATTCAGAAATTTAGAAATTCAGAAATTCAGAAATTCAGAAATTCAGAAATTCAGAAATTCAGAAATTCAGAAATTCAGAAATTCAGAAATTCAGAAATTCAGAAATTCGGAAATTCAGAATCTCAGAATCTCAGAATCTCAGAATCTCAGAATCTCAGAATCTCAGAATCTCAGAATCTCAGAATCTCAGAAATTCAGAATCTCAGAATCTCAGAATCTCAGAATCTCAGAATCTCAGAATCTCAGAATCTCAGAATCTCAGAATCTCAGAATCTCAGAATCTCAGAATCTCAGAATCTCAAAATCTCAGAATCTCAGAATCTCAGAATCTCAGAATCTCAGAATCTCAGAATCTCAGAATCTCAGAATCTCAGAATCTCAGAATCTCAGAATCTCAGAATCTCAGAATCTCAGAATCTCAGAATCTCAGAATCTCAGAATCTCAGAATCTCAGAAATTCAGAATCTCAAAATCTCAGAATCTCAGAATCTCAGAATCTCAGAATCTCAGAATCTCAGAATCTCAGAATCTCAGAATCTCAGAATCTCAGAATCTCAGAATCTCAGAATCTCAGAATCTCAGAATCTCAGAATCTCAGAATCTCAGAATCTCAGAATCTCAGAATCTCAGAATCTCAGAATCTCAGAATCTCAGAATTTCAGAATCTCAGAATCTCAGAATCTCAGAATCTCAGAATCTCAGAATCTCAGAATCTCAGAATCTCAGAATCTCAGAATCTCAGAATCTCAGAATCTCAGAATCTCAGAATCTCAGAATCTCAGAATCTCAGAATCTCAGAATCTCAGAATCTCAGAATCTCAGAATCTCAGAATCTCAGAATTTCAGAATCTCAGAATCTCAGAATCTCAGAATCTCAGAATCTCAGAATCTCAGAATCTCAGGATCTCAGAATCTCAGAATCTCAGAATCTCAGAATCTCAGAATCTCAGAATCTCAGAATCTCAGAATCTCAGAATCTCAGAATCTCAGAATCTCAGAATCTCAGAATCTCAGAATCTCAGAATCTCAGAATCTCAGAATCTCAGAATCTCAGAATCTCAGAATCTCAGAATCTCAGAATCTCAGAATCTCAGAATCTCAGAATCTCAGAATCTCAGAATCTCAGAATCTCAGAATCTCAGAATCTCAGAATCTCAGAATCTCAGAAATTCAGAATTCCAGAATCTCCGAATTTCAGAATTTCAGTATCTCAGAATCTCAGAATCTCAGAATCTCAGAAATTCAGAATTCCAGAATCTCCGAATTTCAGAATTTCAGTATCTCAGAATCTCAGAATCTCAGAATCTCAGAATCTCAGAATCTCAGAATCTCAGAATCTCAGAATCTCAGAATCTCAGAAATTCAGAATCTCAAAATCTCAGAATCTCAGAATTTCAAAAACCTACAGTAACCAAATCCAATTGGCTCTAGAGTCAACTGATTGACGAGTGTATCACACTCGTCTCCAATGAATCCACGTGGACAACGACAGAGGAATGTTCCAGAAGCTTCATAGCAAATTCCACGGAATCCGCACGATTTGGAGCACATGTGGAGCTCCGTACGGACACTAATTATTGCCATGATAATCTGGAAATTTGTTTGAGAGGTAATTAAGGGTAATTAAGGGGTAATTAGGGGTAATTAGAAGTGATTAAGGGAGGAAATGATCTAAAACAGCTTCAATAGGACTTTTAAAACTTTCATAATTGAAATTTTGCACCTGAAATTTTGGACAAAAGCAACATTTTTAGACTTATTAGTTGGATTTTTGGAATTCCCAAATTTCATTTTTTAGAAATTAAAACTGGTTCCAAGAAGCCGAAATGTCTAGAAAAATATAAAATCCTATATTCTAGAAATTCTCTAAAAATTGTTTTGTTTGAAAATGTCTAATTTTCCTGGACTTTTTTTTTGAAAAGAGAGCTTTCAGACATTCTGAAGAGCCTCTTCTTGAAATTCAAAAAAAAAGAACGCCTTTTTTTTCTGAAAAAAAGGAACTAGACAAATAGGCTATAATTCATCAATCATGGTGAAATGTACGGGGGACAACTGCCAATTTTTGAATCTTTTTTTTTTCTGAATTTCTGAATTTTGAATTTGAAATTACCAGTTCAAATTTTAGAAATTTCAGAAGTTCGATGACTTGCAAAAATTGGAGAGATCAAAAACAGGGTTTTCTGAGAATTTCTGAAAAACGAAAATTCATTTTTTTTGCTGAAAAAAAAAGACGTGGGAGATCCTATAAATCAGTATCAGAGATTCTTTCTCTATTTTGTGGTCTTATCCGGATGAAGGAGGAAATCTTGAAAAATTACCAGGAAGTAAAGACAATTGGGATTTCCAAAACTTTCGGGCTCAAAAATCCGACTTTGAAGCCAAAAATTGTCAATTTATAGCTTCGAAAACTGATGATCCAAAATCAATAATGAGAAGTTTGAAATTCGAAAATTCAACTTTAAAGTCAAGATTTGAGACTATTTGACTCAAAAAACCTCCTTTTTGGATGGGCGTAAACCGACAACAAATGGCAACCATAATTTCGCAACTTTGGCGAAATATATCTTGGTTCCTGTAAAAGATATTTTGAAAACAAAAATGTTCGGCTTGATATCAGAAACATTTCTTTAGTTGAATATTTCTTGATATCTCAAACAGGAAACAAGATAATTAGGTTCAAAGGAACGACCTTTTTTTATGAGTTTCATAGATTTCAATAGTAAAAAATCAAGTATATTCAAACGTGATGAAAAAAATGCTTCGAGAGAAATTTAAAATTCTAGAAAAAAAACGACTACGTGAATTGGTTTAGAAACCATTGACCTCTGGGAGAGGAATATAAAAGAATAGGGAAATGAAAGGACGAATCAGTTCTCACCTTCTCTGGGATTCAGAGAAGGTGACCAGGGGATCCTGGGCCCTGGATCCGGGTGACCTGGATCCGGGTGACCTGGATCCGGGTGACCTGAATCCGGGGGGCCTGGGTCCAGGTGACCTGGATCCGGGTGACCTGGATCCGGGTGACCTAGCTCCGGGTGACCTGGATCTGGGTGACCTGGATCTGGGTGGCCTGGATCCGGGTGACCTGGATCCGGGTGACCTGAATCCGGGTGACCTGGATCCGGGTGACCTGGATCCGGGTGACCTGGATCCGGGTGACCTAGATCCGGGTGACCTAGATCCGGGTGACCTAGATCCGGGTGACCTAGATCCGGGTGACCTAGATCCGGGTGACCTAGATCCGAGTGACCTGGATCCTGGTGACCTGGATCCGGGTCACCTGGATTCGGGTCAACTATCCGGGTGACCTAGATCCGGGTGACCTGGATCCTGGTGACCTGGATCCGGGTCACCTGGATTCGGGTCAACTATCCGGGTGACCTAGATCCGGGTGACCTAGATCCGGGTGACCTGGATCCGGGTGACCTGGATCCGAGTGACCTGGATCCGGGTGACCTGGATTCGGGTGACCTGGGTCCGGATGACCTGGATCTTGGATCCTGGGTACTGGATCCGGCTGGCCTGGGTTCTGGGTGCTAGATCCGGATGACCTGGATCCGGTGACCTTGACCGGGTGACCTGGATCCTGGGTCCTGGATCCGAGTTACCTGGATCCTGGATCCGGGTGACCTGGATCCGTGTGACCTGGATCCTGGTGACCTGGATCCGGGTCACCTGGATTCGGGTCAACTATCCGGGTGACCTAGATCCGGGTGACCTAGATCCGGGTGACCTGGATCCGGGTGACCTGGATCCGGGTGACCTGGATTCGGGTGACCTGGGTCCGGATGACCTGGATCTTGGATCCTGGGTACTGGATCCGGCTGGCCTGGGTTCTGGGTGCTAGATCCGGATGACCTGGATCCGGTGACCTTGACCGGGTGACCTGGATCCTGGGTCCTGGATCCGAGTTACCTGGATTCTGGATCCGGGTGACCTGGATCTGGGTGACCTGGATCCTGGTTCCTGGATCCGGGTAACCTGGTAAATCTAAAAAAAAGTAAAAAATTTTGAAAAAAAGGCCCAAAAAATGAAAATCTGACTACTTTTATACTGGACGGCCTCTCCCCTTTTTTTCCTATTTTTTCCATAAAAATGGAAATTTCTTTTCAAAAAAAAAAATAAGAAGAAGATGAATTATGACAGAAGACACTCGAAATGTGAAGATTGGGAGAGAAAAAGAAATCTAGACGCTTGGAAAACCCAAAAGAAGCTGGTGTTCTGAAATATGGAAATTGAGAAATATGGAGATTTTTGGAGGGAATTTTGGTCATTTGAAGCAATGAAAAAGAAAGACAGAAGGAATTAAGGACCAATGGTTTCGAAATTTTCAGATTCAAAAATTCGGAAATCCTGGGAATTTCAAAATGAAGATGTTTTGAAACTTATCTCTTGAGACGCAAAAATCACTAAAAAGTGTTTTTTTTTCTTTAAACATAACTCATTTTTGGTACTTATGATCTCTCGTATTCAGCAATAAGAATAATCCCAAAAAAAAACATAATCCTCTTCCAATGGTCCCATTTTTAGAAAAATTGTCATATTTCATTTTTAGTACCTACCCGACTCCAGAAATAATCCTGTCTCATTTTGGGTCCCTTCAAAATTTAAGAAATCAGGGACCAAGACTTTTTGAAAATGGAAAAAAATATCTTCAATTTTCTCAATTATTATTGGATCTTTTGAAATTTCGAGTTTTTGCTGTTTTTCAGTGTTTATGATTTTTTCGATTTTCCGCATTTTTGAGAATCAGGATGTCATTTTTTGAATTTTGGATTTTCAGAACTTTTTGAAACATTTTCAACTACCGCAAAACCTGCATTAGAAGGGCCGCTAAAATTAGAGGGCCCCCTAGAGGCCTCACAAAAAATAGAAGTGCTCCCTCTAATTGAAGGGCCCCTGTAATTGAAGTATGGCCGGCCCTTCTAAAATAGTACAGGTTTAATAGTAATTTTTCATCGGATTTTTCTTTGTTTTTCTCAATTTTTAGAATCTGTATTTTCCAATCCACCAGGAGAACCTTTTTCCCATTTTTTTTGCTGATTCCAAAGAGTCATCCACTCTTTCCTGTCCCCAAAAAAGAACGGTGATTTATTATCCCACCCATCCTTCTTCGTCTTTTTTCTCATTTTTCCTTGTTTTCTCTTCTTTTTTTTCTTCTTTTTTCGGACCCTGGGCCATCCAAGGAATGCTCTTTTTTTGGTTAATTTGAGGTAAAAGGGGGCGGAGCCTTTTGTCAGTTTTATGAGCATTTTCCACTTTCCTCTGATTGAATTTCAAATTTCTGAAGACAGAGCCAAAAAGTTAGTATTTCTCAGTTTCACTCTTTTTGAACTTTTCGAAATTGGGCGGAAATTAAGAATACCGTAAACACTCTAATAGGACGCCACCCGAATCGTAAAATTTGAGCTCGTGTATCTCATTTTCTGTGAGAGATATCAAAAAGTGTTCAACTAATAAAATATTTCTGATAATCTGATAAACATTTTATCAGTTGGCAACTTTTTGATATCTTTCAAATTTTTCAACAGTTGTCCGTCAGCACAAAAAGAAATGTTCAGAAAGGCATGCGAGGCTTGTGAGTTTCTTTCAAAGTATCAACAATTAAACATTTTATTTAGTTTATGCCACAACAGACAAAATAGGAGATCAAGGAGTTTTTGGCTATGGTTTTTGCTGCAAAGCCAACGAGATGTGCCCCCCGTCTGTTGGAGAAACATCTGTTGGAGAGACATCGACGATTGGAGAACCGTTTTATACTGAGGTGATTATTCTGAAAAAATTGTGGGCGTTGCCAATGATCCTCCTCTTTTTTTCTTGATTACCATTGCTCTTCGACAACTGTTGTGTTGAAAACCTCCAAAAATTGCCGGAAAACGGTCCATAATCAAGAACAAATTGAATATTCAGTCGGCTCACGGACTCCGGGAATTCCACCAGAAGTTTCTCTTTTTTGAATTTTATGATACCCAGTGAATTCAGAATCTGCCAAATTTTCAAATTCAGACTTCCATGTTTCAGAAGACGTCACGTCTTCTGAAGAATCCTCTGCCTTGAAATTCAACAATTCGACGATGGCTTGTCCACCATAAGCATCTCGAATCGCTTGATTTAGGGAAGAAATTGCATTTTGAATATCCAAAATTGCTTCTGACTTCTTTTGGACGTCATGAATTCCGACGAGACCGGTGATGGAGATTCTGGAAGATAAAAAAACGAATTTTCGGGAAAATCGACGTAATTGACCCAGGACCCAGGACCCAGGACCCAGGACCCAGGACCCAGGACCCAGGACC
>CP115865.1:14166365-14538233 GCA_027920645.1 Caenorhabditis nigoni | reverse complement strand
CTTAGAATCTCAGAACTCCAGAATTTCAGAATCTCAGATATTCAGAATCTCAGATATTCAGAATCTCAGAATCTCAGAATCTCAGAATCTCAGAATCTCAGAATCTCAGAATCTCAGAATCTCAGAATCTCAGTATCTCAGTATCTCAGAATTATTTTGCAGTCAGACTGCCCTAAAACGGCCTTACAAGGGAACGTTTTTCAGATACCGGTTGAGAATTTGCTCAAAAATTGTACAAAGGTACTTTCGAACATGTTGAATCCGAATTCGTAAAAATTTTCAGCCCGTTCTCAAAAGTAGCCGAGATATGGCCTCTGAAAGTGTTTTCAGTGCAAAATTTTGACCAAAAACATACATTTTTCGAGGTTTAAAATTCGTTGTTCAGGTTTGTCTTGAGTGCAAAACTCATTTTTTCACATTTCTACATCTTCTGAGATAGTTTTTGAACTTTTTCAGAAAAATTTTTTTTGAAAACTTTTGAAAAAAATCTCCATGGGGTCCCCCACACTTTGAAAAGTGATTTTTTGAAAATTTTTTTGAAAAGTTAGAAAAAATGTTCCAATCATTCAGAAACGATAAAAATAGCATTCTGACAAAAAATGACATCCC
Source organism: Caenorhabditis nigoni (assembly GCA_027920645.1). Lineage (NCBI taxonomy): Eukaryota > Metazoa > Nematoda > Chromadorea > Rhabditida > Rhabditidae > Caenorhabditis > Caenorhabditis nigoni. Next base: position 14,537,624 of record CP115865.1, on the reverse strand, counting down.
AATTTCGTCTTTGGGCTCGAAAAATCTCCGAAATGTGATTGTTGTTAGAACTTTGACATTCCCTAACTTCTTGAAAATTGCTTGAAATCATCTGAAACCTATAGAAATAGGCTGCAATATTGTATGTGATCGATTTAGCAGTACCTCGCCTCGAAAAGAGCAAAAGTGAGCAATTTTCAGAGTCTGAAGTTTTCGTTTTCAACGATAGGAGGATGTAATGACCAAAAGACCATTTTCTAACTTTTCATCAAACTCTCATAAAATCTTTTTTTACTTTTGAAAACCTTCGAAATTCTTCAAAAAGTGTTATATTGTGCCTAGAGGGGCAAACTAGAAATCAAAAATTCGTTACGAAAGAAGCAAAAAAACTTTTCCACAGTGGGGTTCGAACCACCATAGTCACTCTTAATGAGCCACCCTCTTACCACAACACCACACAGCCACATTTCCCACTCACGTGAAAGTGGTAGAGGAGGGAGGGGGAAGCTGAAATCGCTTGTGTGGCAAAATCGGCCCAAATTTTCAGACAAAGTTTTTCGGCCTGGAAGTGAGAACGGGCTAAAAATTTTTTCGTCATCGTATAGAGCATGTCTTAAACTATAAGTATACAAATTTTGAGAAAATTCTCAACCGGTATCTGAAAAACGTTCCCTTGTTAGAGACACAACAAACCTTAAAAGAGAGAAAAGACAACAAGAACACAGAATTTAAGACACACCGAATTTATTGACTGATCTTTGCCTACAACTGAAGCGATTCTGTTGCCAGAATCGTCTCTGCCGACAATAATACACCAGAAAATATTATATAAAAATATAGGTAAAAATAGGGACGAGAAACATGGATTTTGGGGAGAAACGAGAATAATTGAAGAGAATAAATTGATCCCAAAAACGGGCGCATTTCCTTGGCGCGCGTCGAGTTAGATGTGCAGGTACAGTAGTCCTTCGTTGGCGGTGATTCAAATCGGCATTGTTGTTGGGCGGCATCGGCGTTGATGGATATAATTACATAAATACATGGAATAAAAGAGGAATTCATTAAGAAAGGGAAAAAGTCGTGAAGAGGTGATATTTAGTCACCTGAATTCGCGACACTGCCAGGGCCAGCTTTTTTCTCATCTTGAGTATCTGGTCCATTCCTGGTCTTAAGGCGCTGCCCAACTCTTTCTCCTTCATCTTCCTCTTTTCCTATTCCTTCTTTACTATCTAGATTTTCAACTTTGATATTTTCACAATCAACATATGTGATTCCTTGTTTTGCGTTTCGATCGAGGTTTATCATACTTCTTACTTCCTTTTTTCTTTTAGTAATATTCTACTTTCCTTATTCTTACTCTTTTCCTATGGTTCTGGTTCAGTGGTTTTTTCTTCTTTTTGCTCTGCCGACTCATCAGCGGTTTTTTCCTTCACAATTTCGATGAAATTCAATGGTTTACTGATCTCAGTAATTCCATTCTACAGTACTTCACTTTTGCCGTCCTGATTTGACCTTGTTCATTAAGATGAACTTGTGTGATCTTGGCCAACTGCCTCTTCTGTTTCAACTTCAGTCGTTCCTCCAGTAGTACTATCTTTCCAATTTTGGTTGGTTTATGGACTAATGTTTCTTCTTTTTTGATTCTTTCAATTGGGTGAGATACATGTCTTCCCAGTTCAATCATTAAACCGCTAATACGTCTGTTAAGATCAGACAATCGTGGAATTGTTCTTATTTCTGTTGTTCTTTTTCCTGTCTCAATTCAGATTTCTCCAACCTGGCTCCTTTTTCTGGGGTTCTACAACATGGTTCCTCTTCTGATCAATCCAAATTGATCTGGATGGACTCGGTAGTCCGTTCTGGATGCCGTCCATCTTTAAAGGTGGGCAATCATATGATATATGATTGTCTTTCTCCTCTTTTCATATCCTTCTATTCCTGGTTTAGTATCACTATACTTTCTCCTTATTCTTTTGTTAATTTTCTTGTGAATTATCTAGCAACTCTTTTCACTTCATCACAGCTGCCATATTTATCATTAATCTGCTCAAAGAGTTCTTCGACTCATATGGGATAATTGATGGGTATCCTTTTTCCTATCTTTCCTTTTGCGGTAGCCAACTGTACCACGTATCTTCACTATCTTTCCCTGGAAAATTCCCTTTTCCACCTTTTCCCACAATTTCTTCTGTCTTTGCCTTTTTCAGCCATTTTGGAATTGTTGTGGACTCTGTCCATCTCTTTGCCCAACCGTTTCAATGTAATTTCAGGAGTCTTGGAACATGAGTCCATATTACAGACACAACTGAAACTCAGAACAATCTGGTGTATTCTGTACTCTGGTAGTATTGTCTGATGGATAATCCTTTGTTTTCCCACGATGGAAACTATTTTCCAATTGGATGTCTTCCAACTTTTGCAACTGGCTTTCAAAGCTCTCACTCGGTTATTCACGAAACTCTCCGATTTATTTCTTCTCACAGTCCATCCCAAATCGATCATTGAATTCGATAAAAATGTGAAGAGAGTCAAACTAATTCTGTAACTCTTTTGGCCAGTATAATGCAACCTTGATGAACATGGTCATGCCAGAAATTCTTGCTTTGGGATCGCCGACTTTTCATTATTCTTCCGTGGGTTCACACTTGATTTTGCCATCAGCAGATTTGTACTGACCCTTCCATCTGGGAACTCATGTCTTACATAAGCAGATACTTCATAACTATGTACTCTTTGATGCATCGCTAGAATGATTAATTTCATCGTCAAAGAATCATATATCTGCCTTAACGGTCTCTGCACTATGTGGTGTGTATCTTGGTATTCTTTCCATATTCCCTCGTAAATTTTCACAGATTACTTTGGAAGTGTCTTTTCCGATCTTTCTTTGGTTTTTCATAATGATTAAATGAACGATTTCAATCTTACTGTGATAGGAAACACTACTCCAAAAGCATCATAAATTCTGACAATAACTGATTGTAATTTCCTTTTGTAGGAACGTTTTCTGGCTGTACTGGAGTTGACATAGTCAACGAATCCTTCCTTGAACCCATTACTATTCCTAGCAATTTATTCGGCTTATCTAGTGCTCTGTTATCAATAGGAATATTATCTCCTGCTTTCTGAAATCTTCTGGTTTTTGCGCAATTTCATTTCTCGTTGCAGTTACTCTCTTAGATTCCTCATACTGTCCTTTTCTTCAGTTGTCAGAAACACCAACATACATGTTTACATAAAAAAAAAAATTTCTTCCATTTCTCGATTAATCTCTGCATGATATCTTTCCATATAAATTAGGATTAACAAACAAGAGTATAACATTTAAATTGGTTATCTGAAACCTACAAGTTAAGAAATTTCCTTAAACTGCTCTCTTCTTCCAATCTTTCAGCCACACGAATCGCATGTAGTCTTTGTCTTCTTTCTGCAGTCTGATCAAGGTGAATGCTTTTTTGGAATCCCTTGTCATGTAGACAACTTCTCATTCTTCTTGTTCAACTTCTCAATCCAGTGGACATAAGCAGATTCATGAATGTTCTTTTTTTCGATAAATTGATTCAATGATAAATTTCCTACTCCGTGGCCGCTTGTATCTGCTCTCCTTCTACTTCTCTTCTCTATAACCGTTCTCCTCGACTATCTGATGAGAACTATAATAGCAGTTTTATTTTATACTTCATTCACATATTTTCCACTGATTTTAGCGTTAAATTGTTTGTTAATAATCTCATTATATTCCACTAAAATTCTGGGGTGTACATCGATAATCCAACTTGGTTGGTTAACTTCTTTAGAGTCCCTGACAGGTTATTAGTCCAATGCTCTTCGTTACCATACAATGATATTTTGGCCAATATTTTGCTCTCTTGCTATTGTGACATCTTCTTGGATTCAGCCATAGCTTCTTCTGTTTCGGGCGAATCTTCTTCTTCTAACTCTTCCTCTGTAAGGCCAATAGCATTCAATGTCAATAATGTCTCCAGTATAGACTGAATTTCTTCTTCTCTTTCATCCTTACCATAACATAGACAATACCTGGGATCCTCTTCATCTTTACAATAGAGCACTTCACTATCTTCTTGTTCTTCCTAATGATTATTACAATCAAATTTTGGTTGAAATCCCCAACTTTCAATTTCTCTACAGACTATGCTCTTCTAATCTCCAAGTTTTCTGTACTCTGCTATTTCAGACATCACAGATCACGCTTGTACCACTCATTATGTCAATGATTTCTTTATTTCTCTGTTACAGTTTTCTTTATATTCCAGTATCTATTCCAATTTTATCTAATTTTTTATTTTCTTTCTCGGACAATGGTGGTACATTGATATATGTATTCAGTTTACTGTAGCCTCTGGCACCTGTTACTATTCCTTTAATAACAACGTTGTAGATGTTTGCCTCAAAACCTCATCACTCCTTACTTATTTTAGTGTCACTGTGACAGGTTTTTGTTCTTTTTTGAACCAGTTGTTTGAAACCCTCTGCTCAGATTCAAGACAACAATTAGTACCTGTATCGATTAATGACGAGATCTCTTCTCTTTGTTTTCAATAGCATGTTAGCTTTATTTCCTTTATTGTTATTGGAGATACTGAATACTAATAGTTCTTGATTTTCTATATCTGTGCTGGAATTATCTTTTAATTCGTTATTTTCATTTTTCTTGTGAATCTTCGATTCATCATGGGAATTTTTTATCTTACTTATTATATTCCAATTTTCTTGGACTTGATCTGTATCTTTCTCTCTGCCAACAACCTTTGGTGTCTCTCTTGCTCCTTTCGGATCTTTATTTTGTGTGAGCAGGACTCTAATGAGTTCCGGCTGGGTGCCACTTGTGTCTTCCTCCTATCTTGATTCATGTTGAATTTTATCCATTCTGAATCTGAAAAAGCTCCTGCTGAATAGTTTCAATGATTAGATCTTCCTGTTTTCTGTTCTCTTTTTTCATTAGCTTTTTCGACTGCTTCGTGGAATCCTGTGTTATGGACTCTGAAGCAAATTTGGCATTTATATGCTGGCGTATTTTGCAGTCTCATGAATAGTGGTTTTTCGAAAATCACACAGTACAAAGTTTCTTCTGGGCCAGAAACTCAAAATTTTCTGCTGCCGACATTGGGCTGTTCCACGATTTGCGGGATTCAGAACAACAAAAGGTGCATTCTTTCCGTTCTTTTCTTGAATTTACTTTCTTTTCTTGTGCTCCACTCTTCGCCTTTAAGTTGATCCACATTTGCAACATTAAAGTCCTTCTTTGGACCATTCAACTCCGTTCTTCTTTCCTCAATGGACCTCCGAGAATTTTTTTTTTTTTGGACCTCCGAGAATTCTACTATGAAGCTGTCGCTCATATTTTTAGCTGTTTAACGCTCTGCCACTCATCCGAAAATTTGGCAATATGGCGATCGTACACACTTGGAGCGTTCACATTAATTCCTAGGTTTCCATATCAGTGATGATAGAGTTCAACTTGCTGGTATCTTCTCTCATTTTTTTTAAAAGTTTTCTTATCAATTTTGATCCTATTGAATTTTCTTTCAAGTGTCAACAATGGTCTTGCTGGTTTCTCAAAGTGCTTGTTGAGGATGGCCCATGCTACCTCATAATTCCTTTCCACCAACTTCACTCCTTCTAGGAGATCCTCTGCCAACCCAGTGACAAGACCTTTCAGGTGGATCAGTTTATTAAGTTTTGTCATTCTCGGATCTTTGCCGAATCCTTCCATAAGAATGGTCTTCCAATCATCATATTGGGAATTTTCGGATCCATCAAATTTCTTCCATTCGAGTGGTTTCATTTTCAAGAATCTAGTCTTTACCAATTCCTCTCCTTTCTTTTCCTTATTTTCCTTATCTCCCTTCACCTTTTTCTTATCCGTCTTCACCTTTTTACTCTTCTCCCACTGTTCTTCTTTCTCAGACTCCGACAAAGTGGTATCCATTTCTGTACTGCCACAATCATCGTTTTCCTTATTGAACTAGAGTCAAATCTGGGCAGAATCTTCAGATTCCTTTTTCTGTTTCAAATCCTGTAGGGATCTATTCTCCTTCTTGTTGTGTTCTTTGTCCTCCTTCTTCACCTTTCTTTCCTTTTCTAGATTCCTCCTCATTTCTTCTATGAACACCAAGCGTTCCTGTATTTCCGCATAATCATTCGCTTGCTATTCTCTCCCACTCAACTGTTTTTCTTTTTTCTCCAACAGTGTGAGTCTGTTGAAGTACTCAATTTGCATCACTTCAGCGTTCTGGAAACCATTTCCCATATTTATGTGGTGCCATCTTGAGCAAGACTCTCTTCCTATTCCTCTTTGCGCTAGACGCAATTCGAGGTCTACTGGCGACGGTGGCGATGAGCTCTGCCACTCAGCCCAATAACCCCGTGCATGTCATTTGCGACACTTCTCAACTTGAGAATCGTGTTGCCGACAGACATTCTCTTAACATATTTCAACAATATGCGAATCCTCTCCACTTTCCGATTCTCCACCTCATCCTGATCCTCTTAACCACTGCTACTGCAGCCTCAACCTGATCTTGAATCCAATCCTCCTTCCAATTCTCGAAGTGCTTCCTGCACATCCGAATGTTTTTGGATACATGCATCCTTGGATTCCTCCACCTTCAGAACTCCTGTCTTTACTCCCAGACAGTAATCCTGACCTTGGCGCATCAATCCTGCTGCCAAATTCATCACCTGTCCAATACGAAGCTTAATAACTTGGTCAGTTCAACCGATCATTGTACGCGTTGCTTTGTAACATAATCCAAGTCCAAAATAGAAACTGTAATAACTATATTGGTGGATATAGAAGCGTTATCAGAAGATATGAAAGTAGATGGGATGCAATGTGAAAAAGTCTAAAACACGGTTCAAGAAACTGAAATTATAGATACAATTATAAATTATAGATACAATTATTATAAAATTATAGATACAATTATTATAGATACTGCATCGGTGGTTCAGTGGTAGAATGCTCGCCTGCCACGCGGGCGGCCCGGGTTCGATTCCCGGTCGATGCACCATATTTTGCAGTCAGACTGCCCTAAAACGGCCTTAGAGACACAACAAACCTTAAAAGAGAGAAAAGACAACAAGAACACAGAATTTAAGACACACCGAATTTATTGACTGATCTTTGCCTACAACTGAAGCGATTCTGTTGCCAGAATCGTCTCTGCCGACAATAATACACCAGAAAATATTATATAAAAATATAGGTAAAAATAGGGACGAGAAACATGGATTTTGGGGAGAAACGAGAATAATTGAAGAGAATAAATTGATCCCAAAAACGGGCGCATTTCCTTGGCGCGCGTCGAGTTAGATGTGCAGGTACAGTAGTCCTTCGTTGGCGGTGATTCAAATCGGCATTGTTGTTGGGCGGCATCGGCGTTGATGGATATAATTACATAAATACATGGAATAAAAGAGGAATTCATTAAGAAAGGGAAAAAGTCGTGAAGAGGTAATATTTAGTCACCTGAATTCGCGACAAGAATCTCAGAATCTCAGAATCTCAGAATCCCAGAATCTCAGAATCTCAGAATCTCAGAATCTCAGAATCTCAGAATCTCAGAATCTCAGAATCTCAGAATCTCAGAATCTCAGAATCTCAGAATCTCAGAATCTCAGAATCTCAGAATCTCAGAATCTCAGAATCTCAGAATCTTAGAATCTCAGAACTCCAGAATTTCAGAATCTCAGATATTCAGAATCTCAGATATTCAGAATCTCAGAATCTCAGAATCTCAGAATCTCAGAATCTCAGAATCTCAGAATCTCAGAATCTCAGAATCTCAGAATCTCAGAATCTCAGAATCTCAGAATCTCAGAATCTCAGAATCTCAGAATCTCAGAATCTTAGAATCACAGAATCTCAGTATCTCAGAATCTCAGAATCTCAGAATCTCAGAATCTCAGAATCTCAGAATCTCAGAATCTCAGAATCTCAGAATCTCAGAATCTCAGAATCTCAGAATCTCAGAATCTCAGAATCTTAGAATCTTAGAATCTCAGAATCTCAGAATCTTAGAATCTCAGAATCTCAGAATCTCAGAATCTCAGAATCTCAGAATCTCAGAATCTCAGAATCTCAGAATCTTAGAATCTCAGAATCTTAGAATCTCAGAATCTCAGAATCTCAGAATCTCAGAATCTCAGAATCTCTCTAATCTCAGAATCTCAGAATCTCAGAATCTCAGAATCTCAGAATCTCAGAATCTCAGAATCTCAGAATCTCAGAATCTCAGAAACTCAGAATCTCAGAATCTCAGAATCTCAGAATCTCAGAATCTCAGAATCTCAGAATCTCAGAATCTCAGAATCTCAGAATCTTAGAATCTCAGAATCTTAGAATCTCAGAATCTCAGAATCTCAGAATCTCAGAATCTCAGAATCTCAGAATCTCAGAATCTCAGAATCTCAGAATCTCAGAATCTCAGAATCTCAGAGTCTCAGAATCTTAGAATCTTAGAATCTTAGAATCTTAGAATCTCAGAATCTCAGAATCTCAGAAACTCAGAATCTCAGTATCTCAGAATCTCAGAATCTCACAATCTCAGAATCTCAGAATCTCAGAATCTCAGAATCTCAGAATCTTAGAATCTCAGAATCTTAGAATCTCAGAATCTCAGAATCTCAGAATCTCAGAATCTCAGAATCTCAGAATCTCAGAATCTCAGAATCTCAGAATCTCAGAATCTCAGAATCTCAGAATCTCAGAATCTCAGAATCTTAGAATCTTAGAATCTTAGAATCTTAGAATCTTAGAATCTCAGAATCTCATAATCTCAGAATCTTAGAATCTCAGAAAATCAGAATCTCAGAATCTCGGAATCTTAGAATCTCAGAATTCAAGACTCTCAGAATCTCAGAATATCTCAGAATTCTAGAATTTTAGAATTTTAGAATGTTAGAATTTTAGAATTTTAGAATTCGAGAATCTCAAATTTTCAAAAAAACTACATATTAGAAGTACAGTAACCCAAGGAACTAAACTTACACAATATTTGTTGTCGTTCATTTGAAAATCGTCATTTGAAAATCTAAAAGTTCAAAATCAAGCTGCACATGTGATTCGCGAACAATCCGTTACGGACACTCAAAGTTCGCACGCAGTTGAAATAGGAACCGCATACGGACCGCACGCGACCCGTTTTCAGAAAACCACAGCACATTATTTCGTATTTCTCCGTATTCTATCCGTTCGTGAACTCAGATTCGCGAAACTGTCCGTAAGTTACGGATAGATAACCTAGTGAACACCGAAACGGATCCGTCCGCATTTTACCTGTGTGAAAAAAGAAAATTTTTTTTTTCGAAAACCGAAAAAAAAATTCTGGAAATTTCTAGCAAAAAAAAGACCAAGGAAATTGTTTTTCTTTTGAGTTACAGGAGGATAAAAAACAATAGTACGTTATAAAATATGAATAAGAGGGGAACATAGCTCAGCAACAGTAGAAGCGATCAAAAAATAAATTCAATCAATATTCTGGTTCAAACTTAGATTTAGATAAATTTAATCATTATTCGAACTCATCTTTTTAGCCAATTTTTTTTCAAGAAATTCGGCAGGAATCGGGTAGAAATTCCAGTGGTGACTCGATTCGTGCTCGTTCACGGCAGTGACGCTGGACAGAGTCGTTTCACAAATACGACAATTTGCGTTGAGTGGGATATGAACTTTATCCAAATGCGGTTTCAAATTAAACCGGAGCATGACTTTTGGACAGTGAGGGCATTTTGCATACTCCACTTTGCGACGTTTTGGAGTCTTCTGGACAGTTTTCTGGAATTTAATTTGAGTGATTTGAGTAATTTCAGGGGATTTTCAGGAAATTTGAAGCCATTTGAGACCATTTCTAGATCAATTTCAGACCATTTTAGGTAATTTTCAAGGTATTTCAGCTCATTTTCAGTTCATTTCCAGGATTTTTGAAGACCACTTCAGCCTAGTTATAGGTCATTTCAGTTAAATTTTAGTCTATTTCAGCCAGTTTTAAGACGATTTTCAGGCCCTTTTGAGACAATTTTTAGGTCATTTCAGACGATTTTTTTGGTAATTTCAGCTTGACATACAGGTGATTTCAAGCTGTTTTAAGGCCATTTTCAGACGGATTTCTGAAAATAACTTCTGTGCAACCCCTCTGGTTAACTTCTAGAGATTTCGAGCCGTTTAGGCTGATTTTATTCAATTTTTAAAATTTCTAACCTTTTCAAATTCCAAATATGCGCATTTTTAGACAAATTTTGGCTCATTTTGAGCATTTTTAGAATAAACAGCCTAGAAATCTTAAAAACTCGGCCACCAAAAGATTTTTCGTTTTTTTTTTCGCACAGAATGGCTTAGAAATTCCCTACCTTAGTTTTCTAGACCATCAATCTAAAACTGACCGATAATTTTCAAAATTGACAGCTGTTTTCAGCTGTTTTAGGCTTTAAAATACAAAAATTTCAAGCCAGAAAACCCATTCTTGATTATGGTGTCCTAGAATTCCGGAAAATTCGGCCACCAGAGCATTTTCTTTGTGATTCCGCACAGAATGGCCTAGAAAACCACATTCCAATATTTCTAGGCCGCGGATTGAAAAATTTTTAACTTTTTTGACCAATTCTGGTTCGATAAAATTCTCTAAAAGTCCAGATGGGCCGTTTTGAGCCGTTCAGAAAGAAACGGCTATTTTGAAGATCATATTTTGATCAAACTGGACACAAACGCACGTCAGCCGGGACTGTTATTCAAAATGAGCATTTAAATAAATTTTTGGGAGTTTTTAATGGATTGTGAGCCATTTTCAACCAAGTTTTGGGTCGTTTTCAGACAATGCCAGCCAAAAATCCAATTCTTTTTGGTGATAATTTTCTGATGAACTGCCAGATTTTTTGGTTTTTTTAACTAACCGCTTGCTTCTTAATTTTTGTCGATTGGTTAGATTGAAAACACGGCGATTTGTTCAAAGTTGCTGATGTTGAATGTTCGTCGGATTCGTTCTGAGCGCCGGATTTGTCGTGAGCTGCCATTCTGAGAACCTGCAAAATAGGGAAATTTAAAGGTTTAAATGACATTTGTTGAAAACAGTTTTTTTTTAACTTCCGAACATCTGAATTTCTGAACATCTGAATTTCTGAACTTCTGAATTTCTGAAGTTCTGAATTTCTGAACTTCTGGATTTCCAAAAAAAAGTAACTTTTTTTTCAAACATTTCGAAATTTCGGACTCACATTACAATCACACGCTGATATGATTCCATATGCGCACATTAAACAATTTTGTTCTGTTTCATCGTTTCCGGAACTTCCGAGATCCATCGCGTTTTTGGAACCCATCCAATTATTCTGGTCATACGAATCGCTGAACAATTTGGCCACTGTTGAAGTTTCTGGAATTTTGATTTTTAAGAATTTCAGATTCTTTGAAAATCAGAATCTCTGAATCTCTGAATCTCTGAATCTCTGAATCTCTGAATCTCTGAATCTCTGAATCTCTGAATCTCAGAATCTCAGAATCTCAGAATCTCAGAATCTCAGAATCTCAGAATCTCAGAATCTCAGAATCTCAGAATCTCAGAATCTCAGAATCTCAGAATCTCAGAATCTTAGAATCTTAGAATTGTCAGAATCTTAGAATCTTAGAATCTCAGAATCTCAGAATCTAAGAATCTCAGAATCTCAGAGTCTTAGAATCTTAGAATCTCAGAATCTCAGAATTTCAAAATTTCAGAATTTCAGAATCTCAGAATTTCAGAATCTCAGAATCTCAGAATCTCATAATCTCAGAATCTCAGAATCTCAGAATCTCAGAATCTAAGAATCTCAGAATCTCAGAATCTTAGAATCTCAGAATCTCAGAATCTTAGAATCTCAGAATCTCAGAATCTCAGAATCTCAGAATCTTACAAGGGAACCTTTTAAGTGAAGGTAGGAGTTGGCTGAAACCACCTACATAGATCGAAAGGGCATAGTTGAAAACCTATAAACCAGTTTTCAAAGTCTGCTTACGAGACCTCTGAAGTGCTGGAATTTCAGTTTCAGTGCCCAAAAATACCAAAAAAGTACCAAAAAACACTTTTTCAGTGAAACATAGGCAATTTTCAAATGTGATTTTCTCCAGTTCTAGGTGGTTTTAGAACTTGAATTTTTTTGTGTTATACTTAAAATGAGTTGAAATTTTATATTTCAACATTTTTTCCAAAAAAAATTTTTTCAGAAAAGTTTTGGAAAGTTTCAAAATTTGCTTACACTTTGGGTGTGTCCAAGTTTCCACTTTCGAGCATTTTTTTGCAAAAAATGTTGAAATATAAAATTTCAACTCATTTCAAGTATAACACAAAAAATTTCAAGTTCTAAAATCTTCCAGAACTGGAGAAAATCACATTTGAAAATTGCCTATGTTTCAGTGAAAAAGTGTTTTTTTGGTACTTTTTTGGTATTTTTTTGGCACTGAAATTGAAATTTCAGCACTTCAGAGGTCTCGTAAGCAGACTTTGAAAGCTGATTTATAGCTTTTCGACTATGCTTTTTCGATCTATGTAGGTGTTTTCAGCCAACTCCTACCTTCACTTAAAAGGTTCCCTTGTTAGAATCTTAGAATTGTCAGAATCTTAGAATCTCAGAATCTCAGAATCTTAGAATCTTAGAATCTCAGAATCTCAGAATCTCAGAATCTCAGAATCTTAGAATCTTAGAATTGTCAGAATCTTAGAATCTTAGAATCTCAGAATCTCAGAATCTAAGAATCTCAGAATCTCAGAATCTCAGAATCTCAGAATCTCAGAATCTCAGAATCTCAGAATCTCAGAATCTCAGAATCTCAGAATCTCAGAATCTTAGAATCTTAGAATTGTCAGAATCTTAAAATCTCAGAATCTAAGAATCTCAGAATCTAAGAATCTCAGAATCTCAGAATCTCAGAATCTCAGAATCTCAGAATCTCAGAATCTCAGAATCTCAGAATCTCAGAATCTCAGAATCTCAGAATCTTAGAATCTTAGAATTGTCAGAATCTTAGAATCTTAGAATCTCAGAATCTCAGAATCTAAGAATCTCAGAATCTCAGAATCTCAGAATCTCAGAATCTCAGAATCACAGAATCTCAGAATCTCAGAATCTCAGAATCTCAGAATCTTAGAATCTTAGAATTGTCAGAATCTTAGAATCTTAGAATCTCAGAATCTCAGAATCTAAGAATCTCAGAATCTCAGAGTCTTAGAATCTTAGAATCTCAGAGTCTTAGAATCTTAGAATCTCAGAATCTCAGAATTTCAAAATTTCAGAATTTCAGAATCTCAGAATTTCAGAATCTCAGAATCTCAGAATCTCATAATCTCAGAATCTCAGAAGCTCAGAATCTCAGAATCTAAGAATCTCAGAATCTCAGAATCTTAGAATCTCAGAATCTCAGAATCTTAGAATCTCAGAATCTCAGAATCTCAGAATCTTAGAATCTTAGAATTGTCAGAATCTTAAAATCTCAGAATCTAAGAATCTCAGAATCTAAGAATTGTCAGAATCTTAAAATCTCAGAATCTAAGAATCTCAGAATCTAAGAATCTCAGAATCTCAGAATCTTAGAATCTCAGAATCTCAGAATCTCAGAATCTCAGAATCTCAGAACTCCAGAATTTCAGAATCTCAGATATTCAGAATCTCAGATATTCAGAATCTCAGAATCTTAGAATCTCAGAATCTCAGAATCTCAGAATCTCAGAATCTCAGAATCTCAGAATCTCAGATTCTCAGAATCACAGAATCTCAGAATCTCAGAATCTCAGAATCTTAGAATCTCAGAACCTCAGAATCTCAGAATCTCAGAATCTCAGAATCTCAGTATCTCAGTATCTGAGAATCTCAGAATCTCAGAACTCCAGAATTTCAGAATCTCAGATATTCAGAATCTCAGAATCTCAGAATCTCAGAATCTTAGAATCTCAGAACCTCAGAATCTCAGAATCTTAGAATCTCAGAATCTCAGAAACTCAGAATCTCAGAATCTCAGAATCTCAGAATCTCAGAATCTCAGAATCTCAGAATCTTAGAATCTCAGAACTCCAGAATTTCAGAATCTCAGATATTCAGAATCTCAGATATTCAGAATCTCAGAATCTTAGAATCTCAGAATCTCAGAATCTCAGAATCTCAGAATCTCAGAATCTCAGAATCTCAGAATCTCAGAATCTCAGAGTCTCAGAATCTCAGAACTCCAGAATTTCAGAATCTTAGAATCTCAGAATCTAAGAATCTCAGAATCTCAGAATCTTAGAATCTCAGAATCTCAGAATCTCAGAATCTCAGAATCTCAGAATCTCAGAATCTCAGAATCTCAGAATCTCAGAATCTCAGAGTCTCAGAATCTCAGAACTCCAGAATCTCAGAATCTTAGAATCTCAGAATCTAAGAATCTCAGAATCTCAGAATCTTAGAATCTCAGAATCTCAGAATCTCAGAATCTCAGAACCTCAGAATCTTATAATCTCAGAATCTTAGAATCTTAGAATCTTAGAATCTCAGAATCTTAGAATCTCAGAATCTCAGAATCTCATAATCTCAGAATCTCAGAATCTCAGAATCTCAGAATCTCAGAATCTCAGAATCTCAGAATCTCAGAATCTCAGAATCTTAGAATCTCAGAATCTCAGAATCTCAGAATCTCAGAATCTCAGAATCTCAGAATCTCAGAATCTCAGAAACTCAGAATTTCAGAATCTCAGAATCTCAGAATCTCAGAATCTCAGAATCTCAGAATCTCAGAATCTCAGAATCTCAGAGTCTCAGAATCTCAGAACTCCAGAATTTCAGAATCTTAGAATCTCAGAATCTAAGAATCTCAGAATCTCAGAATCTTAGAATCTCAGAATCTCAGAATCTCAGAACTCCAGAATTTCAGAATCTCAGATATTCAGAATCTCAGAATCTCAGAATCTCAGAATCTCAGAATCTCAGAACTCCAGAATTTCAGAATCTCAGAATCTCAGAATCTCAGTATCTCAGTATCTCAGAATCTCAGAATTTCAGAATCTCAGAATCTCAGAATCTCAGAATTTCAGAATCTCAGAATCTCAGAATCTCAGAATCTCAGAATCTCAGAATCTCAGAATCTCAGAATCTCAGAATCTCAGAATCTCAGTATCTTAGAATCTCAGAATCTCAGAATCTCAGAATCTCAGAATCTCAGAATCTCAGAATCTTAGAATCTCAGAATCTAAGAATTGTCAGAATCTTAAAATCTCAGAATCTAAGAATCTCAGAATCTCAGAATCTCAGTATCTCAGTATCTCAGAATCTCAGAATTTCAGAATCTCAGAATCTCAGAATTTCAGAATCTCAGAATCTCAGAATCTCATAATCTCAGAATCTCAGAATCTCAGAATCTCAGAATCTAAGAATCTCAGAATCTCAGAATCTTAGAATCTCAGAATCTCAGAATCTTAGAATCTCAGAATCTCAGAATCTCAGAATCTCAGAATCTTACAAGGGAACCTTTTAAGTGAAGGTAGGAGTTGGCTGAAACCACCTACATAGATCGAAAGGGCATAGTTGAAAACCTATAAACCAGTTTTCAAAGTCTGCTTACGAGACCTCTGAAGTGCTGGAATTTCAGTTTCAGTGCCCAAAAATACCAAAAAAGTACCAAAAAACACTTTTTCAGTGAAACATAGGCAATTTTCAAATGTGATTTTCTCCAGTTCTAGGTGGTTTTAGAACTTGAATTTTTTTGTGTTATACTTAAAATGAGTTGAAATTTTATATTTCAACATTTTTTCCAAAAAAAATTTTTTCAGAAAAGTTTTGGAAAGTTTCAAAATTTGCTTACACTTTGGGTGTGTCCAAGTTTCCACTTTCGAGCATTTTTTTGCAAAAAATGTTGAAATATAAAATTTCAACTCATTTCAAGTATAACACAAAAAATTTCAAGTTCTAAAATCTTCCAGAACTGGAGAAAATCACAATTGAAAATTGCCTATGTTTCAGTGAAAAAGTGTTTTTTTGGTACTTTTTTGGTATTTTTTGGCACTGAAATTGAAATTTCAGCACTTCAGAGGTCTCGTAAGCAGACTTTGAAAGCTGATTTATAGCTTTTCGACTATGCTTTTTCGATCTATGTAGGTGTTTTCAGCCAACTCCTACCTTCACTTAAAAGGTTCCCTTGTTAGAATCTTAGAATTGTCAGAATCTTAGAATCTCAGAATCTCAGAATCTTAGAATCTTAGAATCTCAGAATCTCAGAATCTCAGAATCTCAGAATCTTAGAATCTTAGAATTGTCAGAATCTTAGAATCTTAGAATCTCAGAATCTCAGAATCTAAGAATCTCAGAATCTCAGAATCTCAGAATCTCAGAATCTCAGAATCTCAGAATCTCAGAATCTCAGAATCTCAGAATCTCAGAATCTCAGAATCTTAGAATCTTAGAATTGTCAGAATCTTAAAATCTCAGAATCTAAGAATCTCAGAATCTAAGAATCTCAGAATCTCAGAATCTCAGAATCTCAGAATCTCAGAATCTCAGAATCTCAGAATCTCAGAATCGCAGAATCTCAGAATCTCAGAATCTTAGAATCTTAGAATTGTCAGAATCTTAGAATCTTAGAATCTCAGAATCTCAGAATCTAAGAATCTCAGAATCTCAGAATCTCAGAATCTCAGAATCTCAGAATCACAGAATCTCAGAATCTCAGAATCTCAGAATCTCAGAATCTTAGAATCTTAGAATTGTCAGAATCTTAGAATCCTAGAATCTCAGAATCTCAGAATCTAAGAATCTCAGAATCTCAGAGTCTTAGAATCTTAGAATCTCAGAGTCTTAGAATCTTAGAATCTCAGAATCTCAGAATTTCAAAATTTCAGAATTTCAGAATCTCAGAATTTCAGAATCTCAGAATCTCAGAATCTCATAATCTCAGAATCTCAGAAGCTCAGAATCTCAGAATCTAAGAATCTCAGAATCTCAGAATCTTAGAATCTCAGAATCTCAGAATCTTAGAATCTCAGAATCTCAGAATCTCAGAATCTTAGAATCTTAGAATTGTCAGAATCTTAAAATCTCAGAATCTAAGAATCTCAGAATCTAAGAATTGTCAGAATCTTAAAATCTCAGAATCTAAGAATCTCAGAATCTAAGAATCTCAGAATCTCAGAATCTTAGAATCTCAGAATCTCAGAATCTCAGAATCTCAGAATCTCAGAATCTCAGAACTCCAGAATTTCAGAATCTCAGATATTCAGAATCTCAGATATTCAGAATCTCAGAATCTTAGAATCTCAGAATCTCAGAATCTCAGAATCTCAGAATCTCAGAATCTCAGAATCTCAGATTCTCAGAATCACAGAATCTCAGAATCTCAGAATCTCAGAATCTTAGAATCTCAGAACCTCAGAATCTCAGAATCTCAGAATCTCAGAATCTCAGTATCTCAGTATCTGAGAATCTCAGAATCTCAGAACTCCAGAATTTCAGAATCTCAGATATTCAGAATCTCAGAATCTCAGAATCTCAGAATCTTAGAATCTCAGAACCTCAGAATCTCAGAATCTTAGAATCTCAGAATCTCAGAAACTCAGAATCTCAGAATCTCAGAATCTCAGAATCTCAGAATCTCAGAATCTCAGAATCTTAGAATCTCAGAACTCCAGAATTTCAGAATCTCAGATATTCAGAATCTCAGATATTCAGAATCTCAGAATCTTAGAATCTCAGAATCTCAGAATCTCAGAATCTCAGAATCTCAGAATCTCAGAATCTCAGAATCTCAGAATCTCAGAGTCTCAGAATCTCAGAACTCCAGAATTTCAGAATCTTAGAATCTCAGAATCTAAGAATCTCAGAATCTCAGAATCTTAGAATCTCAGAATCTCAGAATCTCAGAATCTCAGAATCTCAGAATCTCAGAATCTCAGAATCTCAGAATCTCAGAATCTCAGAGTCTCAGAATCTCAGAACTCCAGAATCTCAGAATCTTAGAATCTCAGAATCTAAGAATCTCAGAATCTCAGAATCTTAGAATCTCAGAATCTCAGAATCTCAGAATCTCAGAACCTCAGAATCTTATAATCTCAGAATCTTAGAATCTTAGAATCTTAGAATCTCAGAATCTTAGAATCTCAGAATCTCAGAATCTCAGAATCTCAGAATCTCAGAATCTCAGAATCTCAGAATCTCAGAATCTCAGAATCTCAGAATCTCAGAATCTCAGAATCTTAGAATCTCAGAATCTCAGAATCTCAGAATCTCAGAATCTCAGAATCTCAGAATCTCAGAATCTCAGAAACTCAGAATTTCAGAATCTCAGAATCTCAGAATCTCAGAATCTCAGAATCTCAGAATCTCAGAATCTCAGAATCTCAGAGTCTCAGAATCTCAGAACTCCAGAATTTCAGAATCTTAGAATCTCAGAATCTAAGAATCTCAGAATCTCAGAATCTTAGAATCTCAGAATCTCAGAATCTCAGAACTCCAGAATTTCAGAATCTCAGATATTCAGAATCTCAGAATCTCAGAATCTCAGAATCTCAGAATCTCAGAACTCCAGAATTTCAGAATCTCAGAATCTCAGAATCTCAGTATCTCAGAACTCCAGAATTTCAGAATCTCAGAATCTCAGAATCTCAGTATCTCATTATCTCAGAATCTCAGAATTTCAGAATCTCAGAATCTCAGAATCTCAGAATTTCAGAATCTCAGAATCTCAGAATCTCAGAATCTCAGAATCTCAGAATCTCAGAATCTCAGAATCTCAGAATCTCAGAATCTCAGTATCTTAGAATCTCAGAATCTCAGAATCTCAGAATCTCAGAATCTCAGAATCTCAGAATCTTAGAATCTCAGAATCTCAGAATCTCAGAATCTCAGAATCTCAGAATCTTAGAATCTCAGAATCTTAGAATCTCAGAATCTCAGAATCTCAGAATCTCAGAATCTCAGAATCTCAGAATCTCAGAATCTCTCTAATCTCAGAATCTCAGAATCTCAGAATCTCAGAATCTCAGAATCTCAGAATCTCAGAATCTCAGAATCTCAGAATCTCAGAATCTCAGAAACTCAGAATCTTAGAATCTCAGAATCTCAGAATCTCAGAATCTCAGAATCTCAGAATCTTAGAATCTCAGAATCTTAGAATCTCAGAATCTCAGAATCTCAGAATCTCAGAATCTCAGAATCTCAGAATCTCAGAATCTCTCTAATCTCAGAATCTCAGAATCTCAGAATCTCAGAATCTCAGAATCTCAGAATCTCAGAATCTCAGAATCTCAGAATCTCAGAAACTCAGAATCTCAGAATCTCAGAATCTCAGAATCTCAGAATCTCAGAATCTCAGAATCTCAGAATCTCAGAATCTCAGAATCTTAGAATCTCAGAATCTTAGAATCTCAGAATCTCAGAATCTCAGAATCTCAGAATCTCAGAATCTCAGAATCTCAGAATCTCAGAATCTCAGAATCTCAGAATCTCAGAATCTCAGAATCTCAGAATCTCAGAGTCTCAGAATCTTAGAATCTTAGAATCTTAGAATCTTAGAATCTCAGAATCTCATAATCTCAGAATCTTAGAATCTCAGAAAATCAGAATCTCAGAATCTCGGAATCTTAGAATCTCAGAATTCAAGAATCTCAGAATCTCAGAATATCTCAGAATTCTAGAATTTTAGAATTTTAGAATGTTAGAATTTTAGAATTTTAGAATTCGAGAATCTCAAATTTTCAAAAAAACTACATATTAGAAGTACAGTAACCCAAGGAACTAAACTTACGCAATATTTGTTGTCGTTCATTTGAAAATCGTCATTTGAAAATCTAAAAGTTCAAAATCAAGCTGCACAGGTGATTCGCGAACAATCCGTTACGGACACTCAAAGTTCGCACGCAGTTGAAATAGGAACCGCATACGGACCGCACGCGACCCGTTTTCAGAAAACCACAGCACATTATTTCGTATTTCTCCGTATTCTATCCGTTCGTGAACTCAGATTCGCGAAACTGTCCGTAACGGACCAGTTACGGATAGATAACCTAGTGAACACCGAAACGGATCCGTCCGCATTTTACCTGTGTGAAAAAAGAAAATTTTTTTTTTCGAAAACCGAAAAAAAAATTCTGGAAATTTCTAGCAAAAAAAAGACCAAGGAAATTGTTTTTCTTTTGAGTTACAGGAGGATAAAAAACAATAGTACGTTATAAAATATGAATAAGAGGGGAACATAGCTCAGCAACAGTAGAAGCGATCAAAAAATAAATTCAATCAATATTCTGGTTCAAACTTAGATTTAGATAAATTTAATCATTATTCGAACTCATCTTTTTAGCCAATTTTTTTCAAGAAATTCGGCAGGAATCGGGTAGAAATTCCAGTGGTGACTCGATTCGTGCTCGTTCACGGCAGTGACGCTGGACAGAGTCGTTTCACAAATACGACAATTTGCGTTGAGTGGGATATGAACTTTATCCAAATGCGGTTTCAAATTAAACCGGAGCATGACTTTTGGACAGTGAGGGCATTTTGCATACTCCACTTTGCGACGTTTTGGAGTCTTCTGGACAGTTTTCTGGAATTTAATTTGAGTGATTTGAGTAATTTCAGGGGATTTTCAGGAAATTTGAAGCCATTTGAGACCATTTCTAGATCAATTTCAGACCATTTTAGGTAATTTTCAAGGTATTTCAGCTCATTTTCAGTTCATTTCCAGGATTTTTGAAGACCACTTCAGCCTAGTTATAGGTCATTTCAGTTAAATTTTAGTCTATTTCAGCCAGTTTTAAGACGATTTTCAGGCCCTTTTGAGACAATTTTTAGGTCATTTCAGACGATTTTTTTGGTAATTTCAGCTTGACATACAGGTGATTTCAAGCTGTTTTAAGGCCATTTTCAGACGGATTTCTGAAAATAACTTCTGTGCAACCCCCTCTGGTTAACTTCTAGAGATTTCGAGCCGTTTAGGCTGATTTTATTCAATTTTTAAAATTTCTAACCTTTTCAAATTCCAAATATGCGCATTTTTAGACAAATTTTGGCTCATTTTGAGCATTTTTAGAATAAACAGCCTAGAAATCTTAAAAACTCGGCCACCAAAAGATTTTTCGTTTTTTTTTTCGCACAGAATGGCTTAGAAATTCCCTACCTTACATGGAATGACTCCCAAGTGTTACCCTCGAAAAAAATCGAGACCTATATGGTTGAATAGAGCGTAAAAAGTTATTTCAGAATCCAAGAGGAATAGTTGATAAAAAATTTTTTTGGGGAGTTATGGTCCAAAACGTACCAAAAAATGGGTAAATTTTCGAAAAATTGTAACTTTGTCAGTTTGAGTCCGATTGCAGAAATTCAAAAAACAGTCGATAGACAAACAACTGAACTTTTGATTAAAATTTTTTTTGATTTTTTTCCTATTGATTGGATTATTGATTTTTTGAAAAAACCTAAAATTTTTTCAATATCTCAAAAATCCTGAGTTAACTTTTTTTCTCGTTATGATCATTAAATTCAGCATAGTTGATTTACTATAAAAACATGTCAATACCCCGGGGGAAATCATGCTCACAGAAGTTATGCCGAAAAATATCGATTTTTGGCACTTTGCTGCATTGAATTCGTTGTCCTCGGCGGCCGGTATGGTGAGGGGCATACTTATTTTTGTGGTTTTTACATCCGTATCATCTGCCTGGAACGTTCAAAACAAAATTCTACAACATACAACACCAATTATTCAAATGCCGTACCATTTCTTAAAATCATAATTTTCAAAAAAGCTAATTTTTAACATGTCGAAGACCATAACTATAGTTAAACTTGATGGAAACAGACAAACTTTTGGTTTAAAATGATCAGCATGAGAAAATCTTGTGTTTGGCTTGTACAGAATTTCGAGTTAGGCCCTAGAAATAAAAATATTTACGATTATTTCAGCCTGACCCACATTTTTGGTGAGGTGTGATATGTCGAAGACCATATCTATAGTTAAACTTGATGAAAATTGCCAAACTTTTGTTTTAACATAATTAGAATGACAAAATCTTGTGTTTGGCTTGTACAGAATTTTGAATTAGGCCCTAAAAACAAAAATATTCATTGATGATGGGACACCTCTTGATTTGGACTGTAACTCGAGAATGAAATGAAATATCAAAAAACTGTTAATGCCAATCGATCGAAAATCAAAAAATACTACTAGAAAAGTAATATTGGTTTGGTCCGTGTGGTGAAAGTGGGTGAAATAGATAATAGTCGAATTTGATATGCCAAAACTGATAGGATACCGTAAGAAATTCGATCATTTCACCCACTTTCACCACACGGACCAAACCAATATTACTTTTCTAGTAGTATTTTTTGATTTTCGATCGATTGGCATTAACAGTTTTTTGATATTTCATTTCATTCTCGAGTTACAGTCCAAATCAAGAGGTGTCCCATCATCAATGAATATTTTTGTTTTTAGGGCCTAATTCAAAATTCTGTACAAGCCAAACACAAGATTTTGTCATTCTTATTATGTTAAAACAAAAGTTTGGCAATTTTCATCAAGTTTAACTATAGATATGGTCTTCGACATATCACACCTCACCAAAAATGTGGGTCAGGCTGAAATAATCGTAAATATTTTTATTTCTAGGGCCTAACTCGAAATTCTGTACAAGCCAAACACAAGATTTTCTCATGCTGATCATTTTAAACCAAAAGTTTGTCTGTTTCCATCAAGTTTAACTATAGTTATGGTCTTCGACATGTTAAAAATTAGCTTTTTTGAAAATGATGATTTTAAGAAATGGTACGGCATTTGAATAATTGGTGTTGTATGTTGTAGAATTTTGTTTTGAACGTTCCAGGCAGATGATACGGATGTAAAAACCACAAAAATAAGTATGCCCCTCACCATACCGGCCGCCGAGGACAACGAATTCAATGCAGCAAAGTGCCAAAAATCGATATTTTTCGGCATAACTTCTGTGAGCATGATTTCCCCCGGGGTATTGACATGTTTTTATAGTAAATCAACTATGCTGAATTTAATGATCATAACGAGAAAAAAAGTTAACTCAGGATTTTTGAGATATTGAAAAAATTTTAGGTTTTTTCAAAAAATCAATAATCCAATCAATAGGAAAAAAATCAAAAAAAATTTTAATTAAAAGTTCAGTTGTTTGTCTATCGACTGTTTTTTGAATTTCTGCAATCGGACTCAAACTGACAAAGTTACGATTTTTCGAAAATTTAGCCATTTTTTGGTACGTTTTGGACCATAACTCCCCAAAAAAATTTTTTATCAACTATTCCTCTTGGATTCTGAAATAACTTTTTACGCTCTATTCAACCATATAGGTCTCGATTTTTTTCGAGGGTAACACTTGGGAGTCATTCCATGTTAGTTTTCTAGACCATCAATCTAAAACTGACCGATAATTTTCAAAATTGACAGCTGTTTTCAGCTGTTTTAGGCTTTAAAATACAAAAATTTCAAGCCAGAAAACCCATTCTTGATTATGGTGTCCTAGAATTCCGGAAAATTCGGCCACCAGAGCATTTTCTTTGTGATTCCGCACAGAATGGCCTAGAAAACCACATTCCAATATTTCTAGGCCGCGGATTGAAAAATTTTTAACTTTTTTGACCAATTCTGGTTCGATAAAATTCTCTAAAAGTCCAGATGGGCCGTTTTGAGCCGTTCAGAAAGAAACGGCTATTTTGAAGATCATATTTTGATCAAACTGGACACAAACGCACGTCAGCCGGGACTGTTATTCAAAATGAGCATTTAAATAAATTTTTGGGAGTTTTTAATGGATTGTGAGCCATTTTCAACCAAGTTTTGGGTCGTTTTCAGACAATGCCAGCCAAAAATCCAATTCTTTTTGGTGATAATTTTCTGATGAACTGCCAGATTTTTTGGTTTTTTTAACTAACCGCTTGCTTCTTAATTTTTGTCGATTGGTTAGATTGAAAACACGGCGATTTGTTCAAAGTTGCTGATGTTGAATGTTCGTCGGATTCGTTCTGAGCGCCGGATTTGTCGTGAGCTGCCATTCTGAGAACCTGCAAAATAGGGAAATTTAAAGGTTTAAATGACATTTGTTGAAAACAGTTTTTTTTTAACTTCCGAACATCTGAATTTCTGAACATCTGAATTTCTGAACTTCTGAATTTCTGAAGTTCTGAATTTCTGAACTTCTGGATTTCCAAAAAAAGTAACTTTTTTTCAAACATTTCGAAATTTCGGACTCACATTACAATCACACGCAGATATGATTCCATATGCGCACATTAAACAATTTTGTTCTGTTTCATCGTTTCCGGAACTTCCGAGATCCATCGCGTTTTTGGAACCCATCCAATTATTCTGGTCATACGAATCGCTGAACAAATTGGCCACTGTTGAAGTTTCTGGAATTTTGAATTTTAAGAATTTCAGATTCTTTGAAAATCAGAATCTCTGAATCTCTGAATCTCTGAATCTCTGAATCTCTGAATCTCTGAATCTCTGAATCTCTGAATCTCTGAATCTCTGAATCTCAGAATCTCAGAATCTCAGAATCTCAGAATCTCAGAATCTCAGAATCTCAGAATCTCAGAATCTCAGAATCTCAGAATCTTAGAATCTTAGAATCTCAGAATCTCAGAATTTCAAAATTTCAGAATTTCAGAATCTCAGAATTTCAGAATCTCAGAATCTCAGAATCTCATAATCTCAGAATCTCAGAATCTCAGAATCTAAGAATCTCAGAATCTCAGAATCTTAGAATCTCAGAATCTCAGAATCTTAGAATCTCAGAATCTCAGAATCTCAGAATCTCAGAATCTTACAAGGGAACCTTTTAAGTGAAGGTAGGAGTTGGCTGAAACCACCTACATAGATCGAAAGGGCATAGTTGAAAACCTATAAACCAGTTTTCAAAGTCTGCTTACGAGACCTCTGAAGTGCTGGAATTTCAGTTTCAGTGCCCAAAAATACCAAAAAAGTACCAAAAAACACTTTTTCAGTGAAACATAGGCAATTTTCAAATGTGATTTTCTCCAGTTCTAGGTGGTTTTAGAACTTGAATTTTTTTGTGTTATACTTAAAATGAGTTGAAATTTTATATTTCAACATTTTTTCCAAAAAAAATTTTTTCAGAAAAGTTTTGGAAAGTTTCAAAATTTGCTTACACTTTGGGTGTGTCCAAGTTTCCACTTTCGAGCATTTTTTTGCAAAAAATGTTGAAATATAAAATTTCAACTCATTTCAAGTATAACACAAAAAACTTCAAGTTCTAAAATCTTCCAGAACTGGAGAAAATCACAATTGAAAATTGCCTATGTTTCAGTGAAAAAGTGTTTTTTTGGTACTTTTTTGGTATTTTTTGGCACTGAAATTGAAATTTCAGCACTTCAGAGGTCTCGTAAGCAGACTTTGAAAGCTGATTTATAGCTTTTCGACTATGCTTTTTCGATCTATGTAGGTGTTTTCAGCCAACTCCTACCTTCACTTAAAAGGTTCCCTTGTTAGAATCTTAGAATTGTCAGAATCTTAGAATCTCAGAATCTCAGAATCTTAGAATCTTAGAATTGTCAGAATCTTAAAATCTCAGAATCTAAGAATCTCAGAATCTAAGAATCTCAGAATCTCAGAATCTCAGAATCTCAGAATCTCAGAATCTCAGAATCTCAGAATCTCAGAATCTCAGAATCTCAGAATCTCAGAATCTCAGAATCTTAGAATCTTAGAATTGTCAGAATCTTAGAATCTTAGAATCTCAGAATCTCAGAATCTAAGAATCTCAGAATCTCAGAATCTCAGAATCTCAGAATCTCAGAATCTCAGAATCTCAGAATCTCAGAATCTTAGAATCTTAGAATTGTCAGAATCTTAGAATCTTAGAATCTCAGAATCTCAGAATCTAAGAATCTCAGAATCTCAGAATCTCAGAATCTCAGAATCTCAGAATCTCAGAATCTCAGAATCTCAGAATCTTAGAATCTTAGAATCTCAGAATCTTAGAATCTTAGAATTGTCAGAATCTTAAAATCTCAGAATCTAAGAATCTCAGAATCTAAGAATCTCAGAATCTCAGAACCTCAGAATCTCAGAATCTCAGAATCTCAGAATCTCAGTATCTCAGTATCTGAGAATCTCATATTCTCAGAACTCCAGAATTTCAGAATCTCAGAATCTCAGAATCTCAGAATCTCAGAATCTCAGAATCTCAGAAACTCAGAATCTCAGAATCTCAGAATCTCAGAATCTCAGAATCTCAGAATCTTAGAATCTCAGAACTCCAGAATTTCAGAATCTCAGATATTCAGAATCTCAGATATTCAGAATCTCAGATATTCAGAATCTCAGAATCTTAGAATCTCAGAATCTCAGAATCTCAGAATCTCAGAATCTCAGAATCTCAGAATCTCAGAGTCTCAGAATCTCAGAACTCCAGAATTTCAGAATCTTAGAATCTCAGAATCTAAGAATCTCAGAATCTCAGAATCTTAGAATCTCAGAATCTCAGAATCTCAGAATCTCAGAATCTCAGAATCTCAGAATCTCAGAATCTCAGAATCTCAGAGTCTCAGAATCTCAGAACTCCAGAATCTCAGAATCTTAGAATCTCAGAATCTAAGAATCTCAGAATCTCAGAATCTTAGAATCTCAGAATCTCAGAATCTCAGAATCTCAGAACCTCAGAATCTTATAATCTCAGAATCTTAGAATCTTAGAATCTTAGAATCTCAGAATCTTAGAATCTCAGAATCTCAGAATCTCATAATCTCAGAATCTCAGAATCTCAGAATCTCAGAATCTCAGAATCTCAGAATCTCAGAATCTCAGAATCTCAGAATCTTAGAATCTCAGAATCTCAGAATCTCAGAATCTCAGAATCTCAGAATCTCAGAAACTCAGAATTTCAGAATCTCAGAATCTCAGAATCTCAGAATCTCAGAATCTCAGAATCTCAGAATCTCAGAATCTCAGAATCTCAGAATCTCAGAGTCTCAGAATCTCAGAACTCCAGAATTTCAGAATCTCAGAATCTCAGAATCTCAGTATCTCAGTATCTCAGAATCTCAGAATTTCAGAATCTCAGAATCTCAGAATCTCAGAATTTCAGAATCTCAGAATCTCAGAATCTCAGAATCTCAGAATCTCAGAATCTCAGAATCTCAGAATCTCAGAATCTCAGAATCTCAGAATCTCAGAATCTCAGAATCTCAGAACTCCAGAATTTCAGAATCTCAGATATTCAGAATCTCAGAATCTCAGAATCTCAGAATCTTAGAATCTCAGAATCTCAGAATCTCAGAATCTCAGAATCTCAGAATCTCAGAATCTCAGAGTCTCAGAATCTCAGAACTCCAGAATCTCAGAATCTTAGAATCTCAGAATCTAAGAATCTCAGAATCTCAGAATCTTAGAATCTCAGAATCTCAGAATCTCAGAATCTCAGAACCTCAGAATCTTATAATCTCAGAATCTTAGAATCTTAGAATCTTAGAATCTCAGAATCTTAGAATCTCAGAATCTCAGAATCTCATAATCTCAGAATCTCAGAATCTCAGAATCTCAGAATCTCAGAATCTCAGAATCTCAGAATCTCAGAATCTCAGAATCTTAGAATCTCAGAATCTCAGAATCTCAGAATCTCAGAATCTCAGAATCTCAGAATCTCAGAATCTCAGAAACTCAGAATTTCAGAATCTCAGAATCTCAGAATCTCAGAATCTCAGAATCTCAGAATCTCAGAATCTCAGAATCTCAGAGTCTCAGAATCTCAGAACTCCAGAATTTCAGAATCTCAGAATCTCAGAATCTCAGTATCTCAGTATCTCAGAATCTCAGAATTTCAGAATCTCAGAATCTCAGAATCTCAGAATTTCAGAATCTCAGAATCTCAGAATCTCAGAATCTCAGAATCTCAGAATCTCAGAATCTCAGAATCTCAGAATCTCAGAATCTCAGAATCTCAGAATCTCAGAATCTCAGTATCTTAGAATCTCAGAATCTCAGAATCTCAGAATCTCAGAATCTTAGAATCTCAGAATCTCAGAATCTCAGAATCTCAGAATCTCAGAATCTTAGAATCTCAGAATCTTAGAATCTCAGAATCTCAGAATCTCAGAATCTCAGAATCTCAGAATCTCAGAATCTCAGAATCTCAGAATCTCTCTAATCTCAGAATCTCAGAATCTCAGAATCTCAGAATCTCAGAATCTCAGAATCTCAGAATCTCAGAATCTCAGAATCTCAGAATCTCAGAATCTCAGAATCTCAGAAACTCAGAATCTCAGAATCTCAGAATCTCAGAATCTCAGAATCTCAGAATCTCAGAATCTCAGAATCTCAGAATCTTAGAATCTCAGAATCTTAGAATCTCAGAATCTCAGAATCTCAGAATCTCAGAATCTCAGAATCTCAGAATCTCAGAATCTCAGAATCTCAGAATCTCAGAATCTCAGAATCTCAGAATCTCAGAATCTCAGAATCTCAGAATCTCAGAGTCTCAGAATCTTAGAATCTTAGAATCTTAGAATCTTAGAATCTCAGAATCTCATAATCTCAGAATCTTAGAATCTCAGAAAATCAGAATCTCAGAATCTCGGAATCTTAGAATCTCAGAATTCAAGAATCTCAGAATCTCAGAATATCTCAGAATTCTAGAATTTTAGAATTTTAGAATGTTAGAATTTTAGAATTTTAGAATTCGAGAATCTCAAATTTTCAAAAAAACTACATATTAGAAGTACAGTAACCCAAGGAACTAAACTTACACAATATTTGTTGTCGTTCATTTGAAAATCGTCATTTGAAAATCTAAAAGTTCAAAATCAAGCTGCACAGGTGATTCGCGAACAATCCGTTACGGACACTCAAAGTTCGCACGCAGTTGAAATAGGAACCGCATACGGACCGCACGCGACCCGTTTTCAGAAAACCACAGCACATTATTTCGTATTTCTCCGTATTCTATCCGTTCGTGAACTCAGATTCGCGAAACTGTCCGTAACGGACCAGTTACGGATAGATAACCTAGTGAACACCGAAACGGATCCGTCCGCATTTTACCTGTGTGAAAAAAGAAATTTTTTTTTTTCGAAAACCGAAAAAAAAATTCTGGAAATTTCTAGCAAAAAAAAGACCAAGGAAATTGTTTTTCTTTTGAGTTACAGGAGGATAAAAAACAATAGTACGTTATAAAATATGAATAAGAGGGGAACATAGCTCAGCAACAGTAGAAGCGATCAAAAAATAAATTCAATCAATATTCTGGTTCAAACTTAGATTTAGATAAATTTAATCATTATTCGAACTCATCTTTTTAGCCAATTTTTTTTCAAGAAATTCGGCAGGAATCGGGTAGAAATTCCAGTGGTGACTCGATTCGTGCTCGTTCACGGCAGTGACGCTGGACAGAGTCGTTTCACAAATACGACAATTTGCGTTGAGTGGGATATGAACTTTATCCAAATGCGGTTTCAAATTAAACCGGAGCATGACTTTTGGACAGTGAGGACATTTTGCATACTCCACTTTGCGACGTTTTGGAGTCTTCTGGACAGTTTTCTGGAATTTAATTTGAGTGATTTGAGTAATTTCAGGGGATTTTCAGGAAATTTGAAGCCATTTGAGACCATTTCTAGATCAATTTCAGACCATTTTAGGTAATTTTCAAGGTATTTCAGCTCATTTTCAGTTCATTTCCAGGATTTTTGAAGACCACTTCAGCCTAGTTATAGGTCATTTCAGTTAAATTTTAGTCTATTTCAGCCAGTTTTAAGACGATTTTCAGGCCCTTTTGAGACAATTTTTAGGTCATTTCAGACGATTTTTTTGGTAATTTCAGCTTGACATACAGGTGATTTCAAGCTGTTTTAAGGCCATTTTCAGACGGATTTCTGAAAATAACTTCTGTGCAACCCCCTCTGGTTAACTTCTAGAGATTTCGAGCCGTTTAGGCTGATTTTATTCAATTTTTAAAATTTCTAACCTTTTCAAATTCCAAATATGCGCATTTTTAGACAAATTTTGGCTCATTTTGAGCATTTTTAGAATAAACAGCCTAGAAATCTTAAAAACTCGGCCACCAAAAGATTTTTCGTTTTTTTTTTCGCACAGAATGGCTTAGAAATTCCCTACCTTAGTTTTCTAGACCATCAATCTAAAACTGACCGATAATTTTCAAAATTGACAGCTGTTTTCAGCTGTTTTAGGCTTTAAAATACAAAAATTTCAAGCCAGAAAACCCATTCTTGATTATGGTGTCCTAGAATTCCGGAAAATTCGGCCACCAGAGCATTTTCTTTGTGATTCCGCACAGAATGGCCTAGAAAACCACATTCCAATATTTCTAGGCCGCGGATTGAAAAATTTTTAACTTTTTTGACCAATTCTGGTTCGATAAAATTCTCTAAAAGTCCAGATGGGCCGTTTTGAGCCGTTCAGAAAGAAACGGCTATTTTGAAGATCATATTTTGATCAAACTGGACACAAACGCACGTCAGCCGGGACTGTTATTCAAAATGAGCATTTAAATAAATTTTTAGGAGTTTTTAATGGATTGTGAGCCATTTTCAACCAAGTTTTGGGTCGTTTTCAGACAATGCCAGCCAAAAATCCAATTCTTTTTGGTGATAATTTTCTGATGAACTGCCAGATTTTTTGGTTTTTTTAACTAACCGCTTGCTTCTTAATTTTTGTCGATTGGTTAGATTGAAAACACGGCGATTTGTTCAAAGTTGCTGATGTTGAATGTTCGTCGGATTCGTTCTGAGCGCCGGATTTGTCGTGAGCTGCCATTCTGAGAACCTGCAAAATAGGGAAATTTAAAGGTTTAAATGACATTTGTTGAAAACAGTTTTTTTTTAACTTCCGAACATCTGAATTTCTGAACATCTGAATTTCTGAACTTCTGAATTTCTGAAGTTCTGAATTTCTGAACTTCTGGATTTCCAAAAAAAAAGTAACTTTTTTTTTCAAACATTTCGAAATTTCGGACTCACATTACAATCACACGCAGATATGATTCCATATGCGCACATTAAACAATTTTGTTCTGTTTCATCGTTTCCGGAACTTCCGAGATCCATCGCGTTTTTGGAACCCATCCAATTATTCTGGTCATACGAATCGCTGAACAAATTGGCCACTGTTGAAGTTTCTGGAATTTTGAATTTTAAGAATTTCAGATTCTTTGAAAATCAGAATCTCTGAATCTCTGAATCTCTGAATCTCTGAATCTCTGAATCTCTGAATCTCTGAATCTCTGAATCTCTGAATCTCTGAATCTCTGAATCTCTGAATCTCAGAATCTCAGAATCTCAGAATCTCAGAATCTCAGAATCTCAGAATCTCAGAATCTCAGAATCTCAGAATCTCAGAATCTCAGAATCTTAGAATCTTAGAATTGTCAGAATCTTAGAATCTTAGAATCTCAGAATCTCAGAATCTAAGAATCTCAGAATCTCAGAGTCTTAGAATCTTAGAATCTCAGAATCTCAGAATTTCAAAATTTCAGAATTTCAGAATCTCAGAATTTCAGAATCTCAGAATCTCAGAATCTCATAATCTCAGAATCTCAGAATCTCAGAATCTCAGAATCTAAGAATCTCAGAATCTCAGAATCTTATAATCTCAGAATCTCAGAATCTTAGAATCTCAGAATCTCAGAATCTCAGAATCTCAGAATCTTAGAATCTCAGAATCTCAGAATCTCAGAATCTCAGAATCTCAGAATCTCAGAATCTTAGAATCTTAGAATTGTCAGAATCTTAAAATCTCAGAATCTAAGAATCTCAGAATCTAAGAATCTCAGAATCTCAGAATCTCAGAATCTCAGAATCTCAGAATCTCAGAATCTCAGAATCTCAGAATCTCAGAATCTCAGAATCTCAGAATCTCAGAATCTCAGAATCTTAGAATCTTAGAATTGTCAGAATCTTAGAATCTTAGAATCTCAGAATCTCAGAATCTAAGAATCTCAGAATCTCAGAATCTCAGAATCTCAGAATCTCAGAATCTCAGAATCTCAGAATCTCAGAATCTTAGAATCTTAGAATCTCAGAATCTTAGAATCTTAGAATTGTCAGAATCTTAAAATCTCAGAATCTAAGAATCTCAGAATCTAAGAATCTCAGAATCTCAGAATCTCAGAATCTCAGAATCTCAGAATCTCAGAATCTCAGAATCTCAGAATCTCAGAATCTCAGAATCTCAGAATCTTAGAATCTTAGAATTGTCAGAATCTTAGAATCTTAGAATCTCAGAATCTCAGAATCTAAGAATCTCAGAATCTCAGAATCTCAGAATCTCAGAATCTCAGAATCTCAGAATCTCAGAATCACAGAATCTCAGAATCTCAGAATCTCAGAATCTTAGAATCTTAGAATTGTCAGAATCTTAGAATCTTAGAATCTCAGAATCTCAGAATCTAAGAATCTCAGAATCTCAGAATCTCAGAATCTCAGAATCTCAGAATCTCAGAATCTCAGAATCTCAGAATCTCAGAATCTCAGAATCTCAGAATCTCAGAATCTCAGAATCTCAGAATCTCAGAATCTCAGAATCTTAGAATCTTAGAATTGTCAGAATCTTAGAATCTTAGAATCTCAGAATCTCAGAATCTAAGAATCTCAGAATCTCAGAGTCTTAGAATCTTAGAATCTCAGAATCTCAGAATTTCAAAATTTCAGAATTTCAGAATCTCAGAATTTCAGAATCTCAGAATCTCAGAATCTCATAATCTCAGAATCTCAGAATCTCAGAATCTCAGAATCTAAGAATCTCAGAATCTCAGAATCTTAGAATCTCAGAATCTCAGAATCTTAGAATCTCAGAATCTCAGAATCTCAGAATCTCAGAATCTTAGAATCTTAGAATTGTCAGAATCTTAGAATCTCAGAATCTCAGAATCTTAGAATCTTAGAATTGTCAGAATCTTAAAATCTCAGAATCTAAGAATCTCAGAATCTAAGAATCTCAGAATCTCAGAATCTTAGAATCTCAGAATCTCAGAATCTCAGAATCTCAGAATCTCAGAATCTCAGAATCTCAGAATCTCAGAGTCTTAGAATCTTAGAATCTCAGGATCTCAGAATTTCAGAATCTCAGAATTTCAGAATCTCAGAATCTCAGAATCTCAGAATCTCAGAATCTCATAATCTCAGAATCCCAGAATCTCATAATCTCAGAATCTCAGAATCTCAGAATCTCAGA
Organism: Caenorhabditis nigoni; assembly: GCA_027920645.1. Taxonomy (NCBI): domain Eukaryota; kingdom Metazoa; phylum Nematoda; class Chromadorea; order Rhabditida; family Rhabditidae; genus Caenorhabditis; species Caenorhabditis nigoni. The sequence continues at coordinate 14,504,473 of CP115865.1, read as the reverse complement.
ATCTCAGAATCTCAGAGTCTTAGAATCTTAGAATCTCAGAATCTTAGAATCTCAGAATCTAAGAATCTCAGAATTTCAGAATCTCAGAATTTCAGAATCTCAGAATCTCAGAATCTCAGAATCTCAGAATCTCATAATCTCAGAATCTCAGAATCTCAGAATCTCAGAATCTTAGAATCTCAGAATCTCAGAATTTCAGAATCTCAGAATCTCAGAATCGCAGAATCTCAGAATCTCAGAATCTCAGAATCTTATAATCTCAGAATCTTAGAATCTTAGAATCTCAGAATCTTAGAATCTCAGAATCTTAGAATCTCAGAATCTCATAATCTCAGAATCTCAGAATCTCAGGATCTTAGAATCTCAGAATCTCAGAATCTTAGAATCTCAGAATCTAAGAATCTCAGAATCTCAGAATCTTAGAATCTCAGAATCTAAGAATCTCAGAATCTCAGAATCTTAGAATCTCAGAATCTTAGAACCTCAGAATCTTACAATCTCAGAATCTTAGAATCTTAGAATCTCAGAATCTTAGAATCTCAGAATCTCAGAATCTCAGAATCTCAGAATCTTAGAATCTCAGAATCTCAGAATCTTAGAATCTCAGAATTTAAGAATCTCAGAATCTCAGAATCTTAGAATCTCAGAATCTAAGAATCTCAGAATCTCAGAATCTTAGAATCTCAGAATCTCAGAATCTCAGAATCTCAGAACCTCAGAATCTTATAATCTCAGAATCTTAGAATCTTAGAATCTTAGAATCTCAGAATCTTAGAATCTCAGAATCTTAGAATCTCAGTATCTCAGTATCTCAGAATCTCAGAATCTTAGAATCTCAGAATCTCAGAATTTCAGAATTGACGAATCTCAGAATCTCAGAATTTCAGAATTTCAGAATTTCAGAATCTCAGAATCTTAGAATCTTAGAATCTCAGAATCTTAGAATCTCAGAATCTTAGAATCTCAGAACCTCAGAACCTCAGAATCTTAGAATCTCAGAATCTCAGAATTTCCGCCTCACCTATCATTCCCATTCCTTTGCTCAAGCACTTCCTAAGTCGGCAAGCTGCACAATCGTTCTTCGTCAAAAAATCGATTTCACAATTTCCCGATCCATTGCACTGCGGTTTGTCCTCTCGATCTTTATGATTCCGATAGAAGCGCTGAAAATGAAATTTCAGTTTTTCTCTGAATTTCAGAGCTCTGAAATTTTACCTGACAACTTTCACACGTCTTCACTCCATGACTCATTCTTATCTCTTCGTCGTCTCCACAAATTTCACAAATCTCCTTGACATTTTTCACATTTTTCGCATTTTTTGCTGCTTTTCTATTCACATGTTCTGAAAAATAATAATAGAAATTCTCCGGGAATTTGAAATCATTTTTCAAACCATCATAAGCAGTTGCCAACGCTTTTGACCATTTACGAAATCGACATTTTTTGCAGTTCGATCTTGTGAAAATTGAGATTTCACAATTGTTTGAATCTTTTGAACATTGAAATAGGGATTGCTTGAATTGACCATCACGATAGAAATTCTGAAAAAACATGTTGATAACTTTAAGCCAATTTATCTTGGCTCTTGTTGAAGATATAAAAAAGTTGCGAACTGATAAAATGCTTATCATTATATCACAAACATTTTACCAGTTGATAACTTTTCTATATCTTTGACAGGAACCGAGATGAATCAGCCAGAATTTCACAGTGTAGGGCCATTGTATTACAGGTTTTACAGTGAGAGGAAACGGTTCCAGGAGATTTCAAAAATGGAAGTTTTGAAATCGAAGACATTTCGCAACTGCTATTTCACAAACAGACGTTCTAGAACCGGTTTCTTTGCAACCTATGAATTTAGAACGATGCGAATAGTTGCGAAATGTCCGATTGCGAAATACCGTATTTGCTCTTTGAGCTCAATTATCTCAGTTCCTATGAGAGATATCAAAAATCTATCAACTTATAGAATAGTGATTATATCATGATAAGTATTTTGTCCGTTGACAACATTTTCATATCTCCCATAGGAACCGAGACAATAGAACTGAAAGTAAGCAGTGTGGGTGCCCTCTAACCGCAAATGCCTACCCTCTACGTTCATTTTGAGCTCAATTATCGCGGTACCTATGAAAGATATCAAAATTTTGTCAACTGATAAAATGCTTGTCATAATCTAATCAACATTTTACTAGTTGATGACTTTCGGATGTCTCTTAAAGGAACCGAGATAAATTGGCTCAAACTTAAAAGTGTGAAGGCCCTACTATCGCAATTACAGCTAAACTTCCATTTCCCCGAAAACCCCAAAAAGAAAAAAAAATTCCACCCACCAAACAATCCTTGCACGTTTTCACTCCTTTGAATTTATCAATCGACTCATCTCCACAAATCTCACAAACACCCAAATGTTCCACAGATACATCAGAATCTACTTTTTTGACTGGAAAATAAGAAAATCAAAATCTTCCGGAATTGAAAGAAATTTCAAACTTACCACCTTTTGATAATCCATTTTCGAGACACTTTTGAAATCGACAGAATTCACAATTGCGTCTCGCATTATGACTGATGTCACAATTTTTGAAGAAATGGCATTTCAATTTGTCACTTGTTTCCCTGTTGAGATAGTAAAAAACCTGAAAAATTATTCGTTAATAATCCAAAAATTTTTCTTTGAGATCAATTATCTCGGTTCCTATAAGAGATATCAAAAACCTGTCAACTAATAAAATGCTTGGCATAAAGTCATCAACATTTTTCTAGTTTACAAAAATTCTATATCTCTTCAAGAAAATGAGATAATTGAGTTCGAATTTATCAATTTCTTGATTTATCTAGTAATTTCAACAAAGCTTACGCTGCAGTCATAACAACATAGTATTCCTTTATACCGAATAGTAGCACCATTTCCACAAATTGGACAAAATTTTGAATCATTCGGATTTTTAATTGAGTCGTCTGGATCCATGAGATCTGAAAAAAACAACAGAATAGTTTGAAAATTGACAAAGTTTCCAAAAAATTGAAGAAAAAACTGAACATTATGAAAAAATAGCATAAAAATGTGAAAGTTCGACTCCAGAAAGGCGAAGAAATTCCAGAATTTTTTGGAAAAATCAATATACGAAAAAAAGTTCCCCCGGAATTTTTGCGAAAAAATATTTTTGATCTACCGCCGAATTTGTTGAAGTAAGTTTGAGATTTGTTGAAAAACCTAGAAAATAGGAAATTTTGAAAGTTTTGAAAATAGGAAATTTTGAAAAGTTAATTTTTTTCAGATCAAAAAATTTGAAGTCTGAAAATTCAGGAAAAACCAATAATTCAAAATTTTCTGAAAATCGAAATTTTAAAACTCTTAATCCAACTTTTTTACTTTTTTTCTTATAAATTCTTTCCGAAACTTCGGAAAAAACCTTTAATTGTTTTTGAGAAAATACAATTTTATTGTGTTATGACTTCCGGCCTTGGACTAGACTTCCATAAAATTCAAATCATTGAAAAAATACACAATCAAATATTTTATTTATTCCATAAATCACAATTCTTATTATTCGTATATCAATCAAACCAATAAGATCAATAAGTATCCACAGAAATGTCATATCCACTTTTGGTTGTATCCTCTCCCGACTCGACTTCCTTCTCCTCTTCATCCCGACCGCCCATCTTTCTTTTCCAGTAGAAAAACCAAAAGGCAGCTCCAGCAGCTGCAAGACATCCAATCACAATCAGGATGATCAAGAAGATAACCCAGCCCTGGAAATGGATAATACGTGATGTTCAAACTGCTCCAAAAATGAAGAAATTCAAAACTTACCGACGTTCCTCCACAATATTCAAAAGCTTCACAGCATGAGTAATATCCGTATGTATCGGTATCTCCATTTTTGTATGAATCACCTTCCATATCTAAAAACTCAAACACTATTCTGTTTTTAAGAGGCCTGAGACTCACAAGATTCACGTGTTTCTTTGCAGTTTTTTCGAGCTAGCTCTCGAATTTCTGATGGTAAGGCATCAAATCATTCTTTCCCCACTTTCTTCTCTTTCATTTCAGTTTCCGTGAGTTTTTGATTCATATTACCCTCGCATTGGTCTTTTGAAGCCATGGTTTGTTATTTTCTGAAAAGAGACTTGTCCAAAAAAATTTGGAGAGCTCGTATTTCTACATGAGGATGCAAAAGGCTTTTTTTTTTTTTTTGATTGAGGGAGGTTTTCTTCACGTGTACACGGTGTGTCAGCCAGCCTGGTCGGAAAGCGCGCCCCAGCGAACTCTTAGGCCAGAAGAAATTAAAATTTCCAAAAATGGCACGTGGATTCGACGTGTATTTTCTAATGTTTTTTCAACGATTCAGATGGCTATAAATTCGATTTTTTTTTTCGGTGAATACTGCTCCGTTTATATGGTTTTACCTCCGATTATGCCCGAGGAAGGGCCAATAAATAACATAAAATTAACATTTATTCAGATTTAGGGGATATAATAAGAGAAGACAACAATTATATAAGATCCAATTGCTGATCCATTCGACTTCTCCATCCGTATTCGATCTGCTAATTTTGGTGTTGTCGTCGCCGTCGATTGCTGGCTCTTCTGGTCCTCTGAAAATTAACATAATTATCGAACTGAACTTAATAAACAATTAATAGTTATGAAACCCCCTCAATTCATGCATTTAATACAATTCAAGGACATAACTTCCAAAATATATATGTGATAGTCGTGCTACAACTGTTATCCTAATGTTATGCCAGGGTTAGCATGACGTCTACAGTCATGGAAGTACTGCAAGGTGTGATCGGAGAACGAGACAGGCTTCAGCAAGAAGTTATAGCTTTGACGCATGAAAAGAACGTAGCCAAACAGATGTATCAAGGAAACATGAGACTGGTAACATCTCAAAGAGACATGGCAAAAGATATAATGGTGGTACGTTGAAACAAGACATGCAAATAGGATAGTATTAATTCCTTAGGGTCTCGAGTCTCAAATTAAGGAGCATAAGAAAGAGATGGGCAAAGCGATTCGAGAAATCAAAGGAAAAGAGAAGGAAGAAGGAGTTCTTCGGAACCAAGTGAAATTCTTGAGAGATGCTCTAAATAAGGAAAACCTGAAGAAGAAGGAGGCATTTGAAAAAGGAAGAAGAAGTGTTGAGCGAGAAATTTCTATGTCAAATTCGTATGATTCCCTCCACACCGCTGAAGCAAGAAAACGGCGCATTGAAAAGGCATTGACACTTCTGGAAAGTGTGGCAGGTGCTCTCCTATGATTCTGGGAAAAGTTTTTATTATTCCTGACTTTAGGCGAAGACTGCACGGCCGACTTCTACAAAGATCTACTGAAACAGTTAGACAACAAAAATCTGTTTAAGTCCACTTTTTCCGACCACGAAACTTTCCAAATTTATCATGAACTCGGATTTTCAAGAGAAAAGTTGGCTAAGTTGAAATCTTGGTACCGTGATTTGGGTATGATCGACCCCTTTTCTTCTCTACACGAGGTCAAGAAGCTGGAAAAAGAAATAGGATCATCATCATTGTACACGATCACCCCGAAAGAAGTAATGAGCCACAATGGTGATAAGAAAACAGTGACGGTCTGCCAGATGAACAACATCCAGGCTTACGCTAATATGTGTGTTCAAAGGCTAGTTGACAGTGAGAAATTGATTCTGGATGACATAAGCAATGGCATTTCGGTTGCTATTTCTGGTACTGTTTAGTGCTAAAAGCGTATTAACTGTTTAATATTTAGTTGATAAGGGAGGTAACGATGTCAAGCTGTGTATGTCAATAGCTGATGTTTCTACGCCGAACAGCTGTCGCCAATTAATCCCACTCGGTATCTACAATAATGATGAGTCGGCCGAGAAAATAAAGGAGCATCTGGGAGAAGTGGTGAATCAGATCAACAACTTCACTGATGTCACAATAAAAGTAGATGGAGAAGATGTGAAAATTCCAGTTTCTCAGTTTTTGGTCGCTGATCTTAAGCTAATCTACGATTGTCTCGGACATACTGGAGGTTCCTCTACCTACTGTTGCCCCTACTGTTTCTTCAAGAGCAGACAAAAAATCGGCAATCATGAGAAAGGGAAAGATGAGAAAGGAAGAGATTGCCCACTGAGAACAGAACAGAGCTACAAAGACCTAAGCCGATTGATAGTGAAAGATGACAGGATGAACGTAAAATTCAATTCTGAATTTTTGTTCAAATTGATTCCGCTTTCACATGTAGTTCCAGCTAGTATGCATGTAGTCAATGGGTGCGCTCAAATATTTGGCCTCAATGTTCTGAAACAGTGGGTGGATGACCAGGAAAGCTTGGGATCACTGCCTAAGAAATCAAGGAAACTGGAAAAAGAAACTCAGAAACAAAAGGTAGAAATTGAACAGAAAATTGTGCAAACTTCCAACGCCCTCAAAGATTTGGCACTACTCAAAAAGATCTACACTAAAATCGATGATGGGAAGACTGTCACCTCGCGATCATCTAAAACGGAAACATGCGCAACCGAGATGTGCGTGTTTATCGACAACGACTCATCTCAGTTGCTGAACAGAACTACAATTGAATGTCATGGATGTGGTGGAAAAGCTCACGCGGTTTGTTGTGGAATTTGGAGCGAAGATGAATACCTGATGACTAGAGATCCCAGTGTAGTTGTTCAGTGTTGGAGCTGTGAAGGTGTGGCTGTGCGAGGCATCATCCAACTGTGTGACGAGCAATCGATCGATCTGAAAAACGTTCAAGATGAATTACAAGAATCTTTCAAGTTCGTGGACACAGAATTTTTCATAATTGTTCGCAATGTTTTCAGAGATTTGGTTGAAACGAATGATTATCGTACACAGTTTTGGAAAGGAAATGGGCTTCTACGAAAAGAACTAGAGAACGGTTGGAAACGAAACGGAGCCGATATGTGCGCGTTCAAGCAGGATTTCGATGGGAATCACATCGCTAAGCTTCTGAAACCCGAATCAATCGACGACTATTGTTCTGTTTTCACCCCATCATCCAAATTGGAATCTATGAAGAGTTTTTTGATCCATTTGGGAAAAATTCAGCAACTGTGTGTGGCGAGGGACTTAAACGCTGAGGAAATGGACGAAATGGATGCATGCATCGTAATTTAATTCGTCAAAAGCTTTAAATTCTACATTTTTGCAGAATATTTGTTGGGAAAGAGTGCGCGAGTTCGCAGAAGATATGAATATGACTCCGAAACTCCATATCTTAGTCGAACATGTCATGCCCTACGTTCGTAGGTTCAGAACACTGGGGAAGATGAGTGAGCAATCTATCGAATCGTTTCACGCTCTTTACAATCGTCTTCAAGACCGATTCAAGTCAATTCGAAACGACTCGACCAGATATAGTCACTGTTTCAGAGTCCTATTGTTTTTTAATTATGTTTCTATGAACTCGTGATTTTCTTTTTGTATTTTCAATAAATTCAAAGCTTACATCTTCTAATTGAAGATTACTTCGGCTTCTCCTTGTGTTTTACTTCTAAGCAAGCTGACGGAGCGATGGATCTGAGCATCAAGATTGTAGAGTGAGACGTACAATTGCTTCTTGAACATCTGTTGACGTTCATTCTCATCACATCCGTCGAGTGTGGCCAGATGTAAAGCCTCACACATGAACGAGTAAACGCTGAAAATTTAGTTTTGATTACAAGCTTCTTCACATGAGTTTCTACCGGTAGTATTGCAGCTCGATGGTAGCTGACCTGACGGAACGATGGATCGAATTCGCTTCGAATCCGCATTTGCTGGAATATTGATTTTTATATTGAAACAGTACATTTCCAGTTTTATTACCTTTTTTACATCGACCTGCATCGAAAAAATAAAAAAGTAGTCAGTAACCGGCGGTTCCGAACAGATTGTAAGCTTGATCAGGTGCAGTTCCAATGGGGAAAGTACGGAATCCAATCCCGCGCAACGCCTTTTGATCCAGAATGAGTCGACTATCAAAAATAGCAGGTGGATGTTGCATGTTGTCGTAAATCTTATTGTAGTCCAGATCAAGCTCAATCCACTCAGTGAGAACGACGATGCCTCGAGCTGCAGCGTACGGGTCCGTTTCCACAGTTACAAGACGAGTCACGTCATCAGCACTCGTAACAGCAGCCAGATCATTGATCATTTGCGACTTTTGCACTTTTGGATCGTAAACCGACAACTTGGCGTGCTCCTCCATCAGATGCTTCATGACGCGAATAGCAGAGGATTCACGAGTGTCTCCTGAAAACATTCGAAATTATTTAATTCTATTGATTAATTGATCTTCTCACCTGTATTTTTCTTGAAAGCAAATCCGAAGAGAGCAATTTTCTGGTCAGCGAATCGTCGACGTTGCCAATTGTTCACATTGATTACTCCTTGCCAGTATTCAGCAACTTGTGGAAGGTTGAGCGATTCGCAGAGATAAACAAGCGATGAACGTCTTTCCGGAAGCAACTTCCTCACCTAAAAATTATTATATACGTTTCCAGTACAAATTTTTCACTATAAAAGAAAAAAAAGAGCAAAAAAACGAGCGAAAACAAGCAAAAACGAGCGAAAAATGACGAGAAAAAAGAAAAAAAATTGAGAAAAAGGGGCCTATGCTTTAAAGTTTGATTCTCAGCCAAGCAGCGAAATTCGCGAGATTTCGGTGTTCGCTGGGGCGCGCTTTCCGACCAGGCTGGCTGACACAGCGTGCGTGTATTGTTCCCAGTTTCTGTTTTCTGATTCTCAGGACATAAATATTATATTTTCCGTGACATTTAAAAAAATGAGGGAGATAAAAAGGAACGTGGATCCACAGTAGTGCGACTGAAGCAATTTGGTGTAGATTCAAATTTATTCCCATCAAAACTAGAAGAGGAATATGTCGAATTTTTCTCGGATAGCAACCCTTCCCCCCCCCCCCCCCCTGAACTTTTGTTCGCCCTTAAAAGTACTTTCAGCCTTTGAAAAGTTGGTTCAGCATCCTAAATCAGCTGACATCTATAAGCACGGCTTCCTGCGAAAAATACTCTCTAACTTTCATTTTTCAAACAGCAATAATATGTACATTCAAAAGAATATGAAAATTTGAAACTGCAATTGATATATTTCAACGAAGACATGCTATACAGTTAAAAACTACAGATTTTTCAGAACACAACATTTTAGGAAGAATAGAATAATTTTCAGAATGTTAAAAAATCACCAAAAAATCTGAATACCTATGAAGAAAAAATAATTTTCACTATTCCTAGCGACATTTTGTGTTCAATTTTGAATTCGAATTCTGGTTATGCAAATGTTTTGAATTCGGCACCATTTTTGGATAACCCAATGAAAAGGAAGGCTATAAGTTTTTCAAAAAATGTAAATTCCTCATAAAAGTACTGAAATTAGCGAAAATCAGTAAGCTTTTCACATTTTTCTGTGATACTTTATTCCAATTTATTTTGTTCTTTTTTGTTTAGAATCATAGGTTTAAGCAGAAATGCATTGTCAACCTTCCACTGGGACACCTGAACTTTGGCGCCAATTTCAAAATTTATCCCAATGCAGGTATCATCCTTGGAATTCCAAAATTTTCTGGAATATTAGAAATTCAGAATATTCTTAAAATCGAAAGAAATAAATTTATGAAATCAGAAACTCAAAAATCTTGATTCTAGTATATCTATTTCCTCTAATAGAATCCCACCTCTAATAGAAGACCACCCTGCAATGTTATTCAAAGAATAGATTCTCACACTGCAATAGAAGCCCATGGGCTTGTATTGGAGAAAATATGCTGATTCAAAATTCCAGAATTTTTGGAACTGTGATTTTAGAACTCGACAATTTCTCAATTTCCGAATTTAATTTCTAAATTTAGGAATATCAGATTTTTAGAGTTTCAGATTTTTTCCCGGAATTCCAGAATTCCTGAATTTTGATCTCAGAATTTCATAAATAGGGAATTTTAAAATTTAGAATTGCATAATGAAAACTTCGAATGATTCAAAACACTGAATTTCCGAATTCTTAAGACGTGTTCTCTGTAGAACTCAACTTCAGGCCTATTATCCACTGTACAGAAAAATTCAAACTTGTTTTTTCTGGCTGATTTTTCATATATTGCATGTTTGTGAATTTCTAAGACATATGAGATATAGTTTGTCCCGACTTGTCCCACATCTGCAAAAATATGGTCGCGGGGTGTCTGAAAAAATATTTTTTTCAAAAGTGAAATATTGATCAGGTCTGAATGTAGAACCGTTTTATGTATTATTTTAAACATTTTTTGTATTAGCACTATATTTATATTCTTCCATCTTCCTGGGAAAAATTTCAACTTTTTGTAAAAAAGCTATTTTTTGGACCAAAAAATGGCCGTCCTGGAAAAAATTTCCATTATTTTATAAAATTAAACATGAAATTTAGATTCTACATTGAAAAGTACATCAGAAACTGTATTGAAATAAGAGATAAACCTGAGCGCCCTATGAGTTTCAGGCCAAAATGTGCCCAAAAATGAGGTTTCACCATGAGGTCCCCCTTTTTTTTTACCAGGCGCAGTATTTTTGATTGGTAGTATTCTGACAAAGTTTCAAAATCAGATCTCATCGTCTGTGCATTTTCAGAAGCACCAAAAAAACGGCGAAAATTGCTCTGAAGTCCATTTTCAGTGAAAAAATACGAGCTCCAGAAATGAACGAAGACGATGAGATCTGATTTTGAAACTTTGTCAGAATACTACCAATCAAAAATACTGCGCCTGGTGAAAATTTGAACGAAATTGGAGAGGGTCGATTTTGGGCGAATTCTAGGTGCCATGTGGGGGACCTCATGGTGAAACCTCATTTTTCGGCGCTTTTCTGTCTAAAACTCATAGGGCGCTCAGGTTTATCTTTTATCTAAATTCAGTTTCTAATGTATTTTTTAATGTAGAATCTAAATTTCATGTTTAATTTTATAAAATAATGGAAATTTTTTTCAGGACGGCCATTTTTTGGTCTAAAAAATAGTTTTTTTGCAAAAAATTGAAATTTTTCCCAGGAAGATGGAAGAATATAAATATAGTGTCAATACAAAAAATTTTCAAAATAGTGCATAAAACGGTTCTACATTTAGACCTGATCAATATTTCACTTTTGAAAAAAATATTTTTTCAGACACCCCGCGACCATATTTTTACAGATGTGGGACAAGTCAGGACAAACTATATTTCATATGTCTTAGAAGTTCACAAACATGCAATATATGAAAAATCAGCCAGAAAAAACAAGTTTGAATTTTTCTGTACAGCACTATTTTCGGTTCTCTCAGAGAATGCGTCTTAACTCTTGAATTGTCAAATTGCGGATTTTTCAAATCAATTTTTTTGAAAATAAATAATTGAAAAAAAAGCCCACCCTCTAATAGAAGCCCACCCTGAGAAGAGGTTGAAAAATAGAAGACCATGGGCTTTTATTAGAGGAAATACGGTAAATTATAAACACTTTTCAGAAATTCACACTCATTGAAATTTTGAGAAAGAAAAGGAATTATTCACTTTTTCACGTCAAGGAAAAAGGAAGTTATTTATATATCAAAAACAACAAAGATTTTTGTCGATCGAATAGCGCACTGGTTAACACGCCGGTGTGTGAAACGAGAGACCCGAGTTCGATCCTCGCTCGAGGCATCGTATTTTTGAAAAAGCCGAAAAACGGTCGAACATGCCCAAAAAGCCCTTTGCATCCTCATGTAGAAATACGAGCGCGCAAAAATTTGAAAATATATCACACGGTGAAATTTTCGCGCCCGCTTTGGAAACTTTGGAATTTTTTTCTCGAATTCTAGTCCGAAACTGTTTTTTCTGTTCCACAAATCTTTAGTGAATTTCATGAAGAATATATAGTAAAAAAATGAATCAGATCTTTTTTGTCCATTGTACTTTAAAACGTCGCAGACTGTTTCGCACCGGTTGCGAAAATTTCACCGTGATATCAAGCTTACAATGGACTTGCAGCAGTGTTGGAACAATGGTGTACTCACTTTTCGAATAAAAATTTTTGACCTCTTCTTAAATTTTTTTAAAAAAAAAAGACTACTAACACGTAACTATTCATCCAAAAAAGGATCAACACATTTTCTTACGATTTTTATCTCACAAGGGAACATTTTAAGTGGTCAGGCTGATCCGCATAAACCAACCGTAGAGAATGAAAGAGCATGTTTCAAAACCTTTAAAACCGTTTTCAAAGTCTGCTTACGAGACCGCTGAAGTGCTGAAATTTCAGTTTCAGTACCAAAAATCGCCTTTTCAGTGCAAATTTTGCGATTTTCAAATGCGATTTTCTCAACTCCTAGGAGGTTTCAGAACACGAAATTTTTGGATTGTACTTAAAATTAAGTATATTTTCATATTTCAACATTTTTTTCGCAAAAAATTTTTTTTGAAAATTTTCGAACATTTTCCTACCCTTTGGGTGGGATGATTTACCCGAATTTTCGCCTTCTGGGAAAATTTTTCTGAAAAAGTAAAGGTTATCCTTCAAAAATGTTATAGAACATCAAAAACCTAATACACTTCTCAATTTTATACTTATCCAAATTTAGTACAAGTCCATATAGACCCGAATACAACACTTTAAAACTGCTTCATTTCACTAACTTCAAAGACTTGCAAATTTTTTCGAAAAATTTTGAAAAAAATTTTTTCGAAATTTTGTCTTCACATTCTTGAATTTGTCAAAAAAGAGAAAAATACTGACTTCAGACTGTTGCAACACTACAACAAAACCAAAAAAAACTAAAAACTAAAAAGCATAAGAGGGGGTCGAACCAGCATACCCACTCTCCAATCCCAACTACTACCCGACTGCGCCACAAATCCACATTTTGGAAGGGGATAGAAACGAGATGATAAAACACCTGATTTTCCGCGTGTGAAAAAGGGAGCGGAAAGGGGAAATCAATAGTAAAATTTGGGCAAACTTTGGACTGAAATTTCAGCACTTTGGAGGTCTCGTAAGCAGATTTTGAAACCGGATTTATAGGTTTTGAAACATGCTCTTTCATTCTCTACGGTTGGTTTATGGGAATCAGCCTGACCACTTAAAATGTTCCCTTGTCAGTTTTGAAGAATTTTCATAACTACTTCCGCGAATAACTCATGTTTCCTGTGAACTGTGAAACACTCGAATTTCTTTTTTATCAAAACTTTTAATTAGTTTTGAGACAATACAATTTCAATGTGTTCAGACTTGCGGGCTTGGACCATTAGACTCCCGTAACATTCAAATAATAAAAATTAAAATACAAAACCAAATCCTTTATTCATTTTTATTAATCACAATTCTTATTATCATCATATCATTCACAATAAATCAGATCAATAAGTATCCACAGAAATGTCATATCCACTTTTGGTTGTATCCTCTCCAGACTCGACTTCCTTCTCTTCTTCATCACGACCACCCATCTTTCTTTTCCAGTAGAAAAAATAAAAAGCAGCAGCAGCAGCAGCAGCAAGACATCCAATCACAATTAGAATGATAAGGAAGATTACCCAACCCTGGAAGTAAATATTTTTGAATTGGTTTTTCAAAATTAGTGAACCGAAATTCCGAAATATACATCATGAAGGAGGAACCTTCTGCCGCTCACTGTCCTTAAACAGTAGAGAAAATTTAAAACTTACCGACATGCCGCTACAATAACCGAACATGTCACAACATTCCAAATAGCCAACTGTATCGGTCTCTCCATTATTGTATGAATCCGTTTCCATATCTGAAAAGCTGAGCATACTTTCGTTTTTTATATATCTGAAACTCACATTCTTCACATGGTTTTTTGCAGAATTCACGATAATTTTCTCGATATTCAGATGGAAAAGAGTCGTACTTGGCTTTCAGCTCTTCCATATGTTTCTTGACTGCTTCATCCGCTTTTTCATCCAAGTCTGTCCCACATCCGTAATTTTGATTCATTGTAGTGGTTTTCGGAAAAAAATCGTTCGAAAAAGTCGAATTCAATGTATTAGACTGACAATTTAGTTGAAGCAGTGTCGGAACAATGGAGTTCTCACTTTTCGAATGAAACTTTAGATCTTTTCTTAAATTTTTTAGTATCAAAATAGATAATTAACACGTAACTACATATTCACCCAAAAAATGGATTAACACATTTTCTTACGGTTTTGAGTACAGGTCGTGAGAATTTTAGAAACTATTTCCGTGAAAAGTACAAGTTTCCTGTCAACTGGGAAACACTCAAAGTCCCCCTTTTCAAAACTTGTATGTTGTTGGTTTTGAGACAATACAATTTCAATGTGTTCAGATTCCGGGCATTGGACCGTTAGGCTCCCATAAAATTCAAAACATATAACCTAAAAATACACATTAAAATCCTTTATTCATTTTTATTAATCGCAATTCTTATTATCCTCATATTATTTACAATAAATCAGATCAATAAGTGTCCACAGAAATATCATATCCACTTTTGGTTGTATCCTCTCCAGATTCGACTTCCTTCTCTTCTTCATCACGACCGCCCATCTTTCTTTTCCAGTAGAAAAAATAGAAAGCAGCTCCAGCAGCAGCAAGACATCCGATGACAATTAGAATGATCAGGAAGATTATCCAACCCTGGAAATAAATACTTTAAAATTGGTTTTTCCAATTTAGTGAACCGAAATTACAAAATACACATCATAAAGGAGGAACTTTCTGCCGCTCTCTGTCCTTACAAGTTGTTAGACAGTAGAGGAAATTGAAAACTTACCGACGTGCCTCCACATAAGTTAAGAATGTCACAGCAATTGCCATATCCCATTGTATCGGTTTTCCCACTACTGTATGATTCACCATCCATATCTGAAAACACAAACATTCCATGCTTAAAATGTGAGAAACTTACATGTATCACATGGTTCTTGGCAATATTCTCGATTTTTTTCTTGATCTCCCGATGACAATTTTTCGTACCAGGTTTTCCAATCCTTCATCGTTTTCTTTCCATCTTCACTTAGTGGAACATTCTGATCTTTCTTACAATCCAGTTTTTGACTCATGGTTCTAAAGAAAGAATTGTTCAAAAATGTTGAACTAAATTTATCAAGCTTACAATAGAGTTAGAGCAGCTGAGGTAGGAGTTTTCAATTTCGGAATAAAAGTTCCGTTGTTTTTTTTTTGGTTTGAAACTTTTCAATCGGAAAAATAGATCATTCGCAAAATTATAGATCTTTACGCAATTTTTTGTGTGACGATGTTCTATTTAGCGGATAAATAATTCAGCATTTGAGGTTTTGTTTTTAATTGAAAATGTGTCAAACAAAGGCAAAATAATTTGACGTAAAATCCAAAATTTCGCGAATTTTTTTTCTCTGAAAAAAATAGAACCGGTCATCCAACTAGTTCGGCTATTTTTTTAGAAATTAATGAAAAATTAGAATATGAGCATATCCCTTCCTCCCTCCTTGTGTCATTAGACTCCCCTAAAGTTCATATCATAAAAAAAGACAATAATACACTAACCCCTATATCTTTACTATTAACAATCACCAAATTCTGTGTGTGTGTCCGTTTGTTCCCGGTTCCACGACTCTAGCGCAGTCACCGTTGGACCAAATTTTCCCAAATTTTCACAGATGATCCGAAATAGCAGCGAGATGATGCCCGTCTATTTTGATTTGTGAAATTTTGTTTCTGACGTCTTCTGAAGACGTTCTTCTAATTTTGCAGTACAAATCTTCAAAAAATTATTAAAGCAATATTTACGTCATCCCCATCTAACCGCCCAAATTTTTTTCTCATCCACGATATTTTTGAGAGAAAGGTGATTTACTAGGAAACATTATTTTAGTATGGGTTTTGAAGATTTGAAAGGGAGAAAAACTCAGAAAAATTGAGAAAAACGAGAATGCGAAGAAAAATAAGAGCGCCCTTTCTGGAACACTCGAATTTTCAGGATTCCAAATTTTAAGAAATTTCGATTTCTGAATTTTCGAGTTACGGACTATCTAAATTTCTGAGCTCTTCTTCACCGAATTTGCGAAAACATTTCATAATTTCAGATTTTCCATCATTTCAGTTCCCAAGTTTCGGATTTTCTAAGTTTTCGAAATTTAGAATCCTTGAATCCTTGAATCGATAGATTTCTGAATGTCTGAAGCTCCGAACTATTCTTACGGGACTGTGTTCATTTCGGAAAGTTGAACTTCTGAATTTCAGAGAGCCGTGGTCTGGACACTCTGAAAAAAAGCGGAACCCCGAAAAAACGAATCTGGCACTTTTTTGAAAGATTATGGCCGTTATATGCTGTAGCTGTCCAGTTGGTTTAGAATCTCTCAATTTAGGTCTTCGGATTTCTACGTTTCCGGATTTAGAACATTCTGCTTTCTGAGATTATCGAGTCAGAAGTTTCCAAGTTTCCGATTTCCTGGATTTTCAAAAAAAAGCAATTGAGAAATCTGGAATTTGAAACATAGGAAATTCAGAAAATCTAGATTGGAATACATACTTCCGAGTTTGGACTTTCTCAATTTCTCAATGTTCGAGATTCAATACATTTTCGAAATTAAAGTTTTCCTACTTTTAAAATTTACATTTCCCATTTGCGAAATTTCGAAAATGCCGAATTTCCGATTTCGAACTTTTCAATTTCTCGATTTCCTAAAATAGACCAAGAAAAAATAGTCCCTGAAAAAGTGGCAAAACCTGTCTAACAGATGGCCAAAAGGGGAGCCAGGAGGTTCCGCCTCGGAGAGGCGCAAACCGATTATTTTTTAAATTGGAATGATTCGAAATTCGAAACTTTCGGAAAACAGAAGTTTCAGTATTCCCAAAATTCTGTCTTTAGTAGTTTGAAAATTTCGAAAATTGGGAAATTCAAATATTCAGAAATTTTGGACTCCGGGAAATCGTAAATTTTTAATTAGAAATTCGATTGTAAGATACAGAAAGGGGAAGCCAGGAGGTTGAGCCCCCGACAGGGGGCGTAAACCGACTGGTTATAACATTAATTAATTAACTGCGTACGAACCAAAAGTTTTCCGAATCAAATATTTTTTTAATATGGAGGGATCTAATTTTTTTTTAATAAAAAAGGATGAAACCAAAAAACATCACTTGAGTTTTAATTCCACAAATGAATACTCCTTGTTCTACTGTTTCATTCAGTTGTAAGAGTGATATATTGAGTTTAAGTTTTTAAAACGTTCATTTCTTTAGAAAACACCTAACCATGAATCAAGCGTGTGGGAAAAATATGGATCAAAAACTCAATGATTTGGAACAAGAAGGTTTCAAACTGTTTAAAGCCATGTTTGATGAATTCCCGCCAGAAGCTAAAGAAAAAATTCGAGGAAACTGCAAAAAACCATGTGAATCATGTGAGTCACATCTCAAAAACGAAAGATTGTTTGAATATTCAGATATGGAAAGTGATTCATACAATAATGGGGAAACGGATACAGCCGGATATTATGGTTGCTGTAACACTCTTGGTTTTTGTGGGGGAATGTCGGTAAGTTATGAGCTTCTTCACTATCTGAGAATTCATCGCATTCTTATACCATTTCACAGGGCTGGGTTATCTTCCTAATTATTCTGATTGTCATCGGATGTCTTGCTGCTGCTGGGACTGCGTTCTATTTCTTCTACTGGAAAAGAAAGATGGGTGGTCGTGATGAAGAAGAGAAAGAAGTCGAGTCGGGAGAGGATACAACCAAAAGTGGATATGATATTTCTGTGGATACTTATTGAACTGATTTAATGTGAATGATATGACTATAATGAGAATTAGGGTAAATATAAATAAACCAGTCGGTTTACGCCCCCTGTCGGGGGCTCAACCTCCTGGCTTCCCCTTTCTGTATCTTACAATCGAATTTCTAATTAAAAATTTACGATTTCCCGGAGTCCAAAATTTCTGAATATTTGAATTTCCCAATTTTCGAAATTTTCAAACTACTAAAGACAGAATTTTGGGAATACTGAAACTTCTGTTTTCCGAAAGTTTCGAATTTCGAATCATTCCAATTTAAAAAATAATCGGTTTGCGCCTCTCCGAGGCGGAACCTCCTGGCTCCCCTTTTGGCCATCTGTTAGACAGGTTTTGCCACTTTTTCAGGGACTATTTTTTCTTGGTCTATTTTAGGAAATCGAGAAATTGAAAAGTTCGAAATCGGAAATTCGGCATTTTCGAAATTTCGCAAATGGGAAATGTAAATTTTAAAAGTAGGAAAACTTTAATTTCGAAAATGTATTGAATCTCGAACATTGAGAAATTGAGAAAGTCCAAACTCGGAAGTATGTATTCCAATCTAGATTTTCTGAATTTCCTATGTTTCAAATTCCAGATTTCTCAATTGCTTTTTTTTGAAAATCCAGGAAATCGGAAACTTGGAAACTTCTGACTCGATAATCTCAGAAAGCAGAATGTTCTAAATCCGGAAACGTAGAAATCCGAAGACCTAAATTGAGAGATTCTAAACCAACTGGACAGCTACAGCATATAACGGCCATAATCTTTCAAAAAAGTGCCAGATTCGTTTTTTCGGGGTTCCGCTTTTTTTCAGAGTGTCCAGACCACGGCTCTCTGAAATTCAGAAGTTCAACTTTCCGAAATGAACACAGTCCCGTAAGAATAGTTCGGAGCTTCAGACATTCAGAAATCTATCGATTCAAGGATTCAAGGATTCTAAATTTCGAAAACTTAGAAAATCCGAAACTTGGGAACTGAAATGATGGAAAATCTGAAATTATGAAATGTTTTCGCAAATTCGGTGAAGAAGAGCTCAGAAATTTAGATAGTCCGTAACTCGAAAATTCAGAAATCGAAATTTCTTAAAATTTGGAATCCTGAAAATTCGAGTGTTCCAGAAAGGGCGCTCTTATTTTTCTTCGCATTCTCGTTTTTCTCAATTTTTCTGAGTTTTTCTCCCTTTCAAATCTTCAAAACCCATACTAAAATAATGTTTCCTAGTAAATCACCTTTCTCTCAAAAATATCGTGGATGAGAAAAAAATTTGGGCGGTTAGATGGGGATGACGTAAATATTGCTTTAATAATTTTTTGAAGATTTGTACTGCAAAATTAGAAGAACGTCTTCAGAAGACGTCAGAAACAAAATTTCACAAATCAAAATAGACGGGCATCATCTCGCTGCTATTTCGGATCATCTGTGAAAATTTGGGAAAATTTGGTCCAACGGTGACTGCGCTAGAGTCGTGGAACCGGGAACAAACGGACACACACACAGAATTTGGTGATTGTTAATAGTAAAGATCTTTTTGAAAGTGTTGAGTGACCGATTTTTTCCGATACGCACTTTTTGAGTTCTCTTTTTAGAATGGTCACTTCAATTTATGCATTTTAATTCCAAACGTATGAAAAATCGTGCGGACAGACATATAAAGAAAATCAATTCACTCTCATTCAAATTCAAAAAAAAAATTCTCACAAACAGAATTTTCACGAGAGGACAATGAGGTTATCGATAAAATCAAAACGGTAGGGTTTCTTGTCGATCAAATAGCGGACCTGCTTACATGCAGGTGTGAAACAATCAATTTTTCCGCCCTTGGGATAAGCCGTTAGGTTCATGCATAAGCCGTTAGGTTCATGAATTTCAAATCGAAGAAAAAAAAATACACAAATAAATCTTTTATTTATTTTCATTAATCATAATTCTTATTACTCTTATATCATTTACAATAAATCAGTTCAATAAGTATCTACAGAAATATCATATCCACTTTTGGTTGTATCCTCTCCCGACTCGACTTCCTTATCTTCTTCATCACGACCACCCATCTTTCTTTTCCAGTAGAAGAACCAGAAAGCGGCTCCAGCAGCAGCAAGACATCCAATCACAATCAGAATGATCAAGAAGATCACCCACCCCTGGAAATGAAAATTTTAAAATTGTTTTCTCACACTCAGGGATCCTAAATTCTGAAATATACCTCATGAAGGAGGAACCCCTATCCTTAGACCTAGAGGAAATTCAAAACTTACCGACGTGCCTCCACAATGACCGATCATGTCACAACAGATACGGTACCCATAAGTATCGGTTTCTCCATTATTGTATGAATCGCCCTCCATATCTGAAAACTCGAAAATTCCATATATTAAGATGTCTGAAACTTACATTTTTCACATTCTTTTTTGGAATTATCTCGCCCTTTGTCTTGGTCCGCTGATGGTAACTCATGGTATGCTTCTATCATCATTTCGAGCGGTTTCTTGTGAGTTTCGTGCACTTTCTGATCTAACATGGACATATACTGCTGATAGGACATGATTGGTTTTTCCTCTGAAAACAATTATTGTTAAAAATGGATGGACTGAGTATGCTCACTATTGAGTTGGAGAGTTAGAGAGAGGAGTATTCACTTTCGGAATAATACTTTTTTGGCGATTTTTTTGGTTGTTTTTTTTAATTTTTGATCGCAAACATAGATAAGATTTCATTCATAGATAAGAACATAGTAACACGTAACTATTCATCCAATTTTTTTTATTTGGCCTGATTTTCACGGTTTTTTGGCTCTCACAATTCAAGGGAAAATGAACAATATTGTGTACAATATAATTTCTGGTCTATAATCCATAATGTTTGGAAAAATAATAGAAATATGTAAAACCATGTGAATAAGAAAATGTTGAATTATAAAATCGAAGATGATATAGGAATAAACAGGAAAATTCATTGACTTCATCATCGTCCCATGATTCTAGATCAGGCTATGATGCCTGGCAGATTTTTGCCAAGTTTTCATTCTCACAAAAAACTAGCAAAACTGTTCAAGCTTTATTCTTCTATTATCATCTATCAAAACTCATTTATCACTTATTATAATTATTCTCATGTTATTTCGAATAAATCAGTTCAATAAGTATCCACAGAAATGTCATATCCACTTTTGGTTGAACCCTCTCCCGACTCGACTTCCTTCTCTTCTTCATCCCGACCACCCATCTTTCTTTTCCAGTAGAAGAAATAGAAAGCAGCCCCAGCAGCAGCAAGACATCCAATCACAATCACAATGATCAGGAAGATAACCCAGCCCTGTAAAACGGTCATACGTAAAGTTCAGATTGTTCCGATAGTGAAGAAATTCAAAACTTACAGACATACCTCCACAAAAATTAAGCATATCACAACAAAAACTATAGCCATATGTATCGCTTTCTCCATTTTTGTATGATTCCCCCTCCATGTCTGAAAACCAGACATTCAATGTTTTTGAAACGTCTGAAACGTACATTTGTCACATGTTTTTTTGCACATTTCTCGATTCTCTTCTTGTTTATCGGACGATAAACCATCGAACCAGGTTTCCCAGTGCTTCATATTTTTCTTTCCGTCTTCCGTAAGTTTTCGATCCATATTTGACCCACAAGTTTGGCTCATGGTTAGTATTTTTTCTGAAGGAATAATCGTTCAAAAATGGGGAATTTAGTATATTAGGCTTACAGTTGTTGGTGGAATAGAGGGAGTAGAGTATCCTATTTTTGGAATAAATATTTTGGGTGCTATGGGAATTGGGGCCACTCAATTTTCCGATTGTTACGCGAGTTTTAACTTCCCGCGTGCATTTTTATTTTTTTTTCTAATTTTTCGTTTTTTAATGGTACATTTGCAGCAAAAACAAAACCTCCTTAAAGTCAGATCAGCCCTTAAAAACTGAAAAACTCGCTTAAAATTCTAAACTTTCAAGTTGCCCTCTAACTCTTTCCGAAGATTACCTCTTCCTCAAGCAACGAAACTCCGCTATCCCGTTCCGCACTTAGTTTTGAATTGGTTTTTTAGTTTTGATTTCGAGCTTTGCTTACAATTGGGCTCGTTTCCTCAGGAAACTTTCCTGGACTTTGCAAGGATTTTAAGTTATTTTGCTTTAATTCTAGACTTTTTAAGAAGTAAAAAAAGTCGTAAACAATTCGTAAAGACCGAAAAACTGAGTTTCTCAGAATATAAATTGTTCGGACTGAATTGTTCTATTACCAGCAAGCTGTTGCGCCTTCGGCGCGATTTAATATATTTCTTCACTGATTGATGACTTCACTCCTCATGGTTTCTTGAAGGGTCACGTAAATCTATATTTATTTTTCAGCTCTTCAAAGGTCGACAGAGTGACACGAGGACGGACAGACGCCTCTATCGTTTTATATACCAGCAAGCTGGTGCACCTTCGGCGCGATTCAATCTATTTAAAAAAAAATGGTTCGTCGCTTCGTTTCTCACTTTTTCTAAAAGGGTCACGTAAATCTAAAAGTGGACAGACGGACATTAGGACGGACAGACGCCTCTAGCGTTTCATATATAAGAAAGATAAGAAAGATGTAGATCTTTCATTATAATTTATTTATTACTTATAATTATCTGCATATGCGTTACAATAAATCAGTTCAATAAGTATCCACAGAAATATCATATCCACTTTTGGTTGTATCCTCTCCAGACTCGACTTCCTTCTCTTCTTCATCACGACCACTCATCTTTCTTTTCCAGTAGAAGAAATAGAAAGCAGCCCCAGCAGCAGCAAGACATCCAATCACAATCAGAATGATCAGAAAGATAACCCAACCCTGGAAAATGAACATATTGAGATTGGTTTTCGAAATTAAAATCAAAAGCTTACCGACGTGCCTCCACAATAACTAAGCATGTCACAACAGAGACTATATCCATAAGTATCGGTTTCCCCATCACCGTATGAATCACTTTCCATATCTAAAAACACAAGCATTTCATGTTTTGAAATGCCTGAAACTTACACTGTTCGCATTGTTTTTCGCACTTTGCTTTTTCTTTTTCTTGATTTTCGGGTGAGAGGCTATCGTAAAGGTCTTTCCAACCTTTCATATTTTTCTTCGAGGCGTCATCAAGTTTTGCATCCAAATCCTTACAATTCAATGCCATGGTTAGCTATTGTCTGAAGAAAAAATTGTTCAAAAATGTGAAAATCTATTTATCAGGCTCCGGGATGTTCGGAACGGAATTCGGAATTTCAAAAATTTCGACAATTTTTGGAATAAAAATCCGACCGAAACAATTCCGAAAAAAAAATTGGAATGAAATTTCGGTCGGGATATTTCTGAAGTTTTTTTTTTGGAATTAGAGATTTTCGGATTACGGTGCGTCGCCGAAAAATTGGCAGAATTACTTATGTAAATTGTTTTTCTTTTGAAAACCGTTTTGTCAGTTTTTACCTATTTTCGGTGTTTTTGTCATGGAAAAATAGAATTTCTGCTTAAAATTGGAATTCTTCAAATTTTCGAAAAATCCGAATATTCTGAAACTCCGAAATTTCAAATTTTTAAAAATCGGAAAGTTCCGAGGTTCCGAAAAAGTCGAACATCCCTAATCAGGCTTACAGTTGTTGGTGCAGTGATGCAAGGTGTATTCACTTTCGGAATAAAACTTTTTTGGCGATTTTTTTGGTTGTACTCCTTTTAATCAAAAAAAATTAGATTAGATTTCGTTTATAGATAAGAACATAGTAACACGTGACTATTCATCCAGAAAAAGGTTTTTGAAGTTGCGAAACTTTTCTATACTAAAATTGACGAAATAAAACTAGAAGGATTGCAGGAATCCCCATTAAAAAAAAACAAATTTTGATTATCAATTTCTTTTCTCTTTTTTTTCAAGTTTTTGTTTTAATGAATATTTCCACTCATAAATTATTCCGTTTTGTTAGGTTCCCTTCTAAATTTGAGGAAAATGGAAAACAGAAACGGACACGAAAATTCCTCCCATCAATGCTGTATGGATGTATATGTATCACAATAAATCAGTTCAATAAGTATCCACAGAAATATCATATCCACTTTTAGTTGTATCCTCTCCTGACTCGACTTCCTCCTCTTCTTCATCCCGACCGCCCCTCTTTCTTTTCCAATAGAAAAACCAAAAAGCGGCTCCAGCAGCAGCAAAACATCCAATCACAATCAGAATGATCAGGAAGATGATCCAGACCTGGAAAATGATAAGAGCGAAGTTCAGATTGCTCCAATAGTGAAAAAATCTAAAACTTACCGACACGCCGCCACAAAAACCAAGAACGTCACAGCACAAAAAATAGCCGTGTGTATCGGTATCTCCATTATTGTATGAATCTCTTTTCATATCTGAAACTCAAACACTGTTTTGTTTTTTTAAGTCTGAGACTTACAAGCATCACATGCGGCTTTAAAGCCGTCTCTCGTTGCCTCTTGATATTCTGGTATTAAACCATTGTAGTACTCTTTGAACTGTTTTTTATCTGGCTTTTCCGCGTCCGTCACCTTCTTATCATACGGATGACTGCTCATTTTTCATGAGTGTCTTTTTCTGAAAAAAAAAAATTTCAATAAAATTTAACTCAACTTATCAATCTTACAATTGAGTTGGAGGAGTAGAGGAAAGAATATTCTCTTTGAGAATGCATTTTTCTGACTTTTTTCATCTGATTTTTTTTTAATTTTTGAACTCAAGAGTAGATTAGACTTCATTCATAAATTCATAGATAAGAATATAGTAACACGTGACTATTCATCTAAAATAGGTGCTTTCATGAAATTTCAGTAGATCATTTCTGAGCTGTTTTAAAAATTTAAAAATTGAATCTAATTTGGGCATTAGATTATAGAAATGATAAAATATTCTGGAACAGATATGTAATAAGATCAATGTCCATTTCAACTGGATTCTCTAAAGTCACACTTCTGACATTAGATACTACTTTAATTTTAGTCACACACCTTCTCTGAATAATGTTATACTGCTCAGTTTTAGGTGGAAAACTTTCAAACTCACTCTCAACTCTTCCAATTTGTATTTTCCAGCCATATGTAATTTTTCTAATAGTGACTTATAAGATTTTTCCAAAAGATATTCTTCACATTTTTTGATGATAGTAGGGGTGTTGTACATATCAGCAATTGATAAGATTCCCTCCACAGTTTCTTCTAGAATATTCTGAGGATTACGGTGAAGACGGTTTAACTAACCTACCACCTGGTCCAGTTTCTCTGTGAAGGATTTCAAAAAAGAAAGCTACATTTTCGTTAGCAAAAAGGTGTTGGGGAAACCACTCAATTTTTTAATTTTTACGCGATTTTTTATATACCAGCCTGTTTGCCGAGCTATTTTAATACTTTTCGCGTGAGGCTTTTCGATTTTTCAAATATTTTGTCGGTTAAATGTTTTTTTTGAACGTTCAAAAAACATTTTGTGAAAATTGTATATTATACGTGATTTTTTTTTAATTTTTCGAGGGCTAAACTACCTCTAGGAGGCTTTGTTTTAGGTTTAAAATCTATCAAAAATTGAAACAATTACAAAAAGATTCGTGTTAAACTTAAGGTTTTCAAAGAATGTTTTTTCTGAACGTTAGAAAAAACCCGGTCACTCATTATTTTTGAAAAATAGAAAAAGGTCACATGTAAAGTGAAAAAACCTTGTCCTTAGCACCTTATTTGTTAATCTAAAAAAGTGAAAATCGCGTAAAATTCAACAGCAAGTTTCCTATTTTAAACCAAATAATTTATTCATTCTCATCAATCGCGACTCTTATTATTCTTATATCGATTAATACCAATCAGTTCAATAAGTATCCACAGAAATATCATATCCACTTTTGGTTGTATCCTCTCCCGACTCCACTTCCTTCTCTTCTTCATCACGACCGCCCATCTTTCTTTTCCAGTAGAAGAACCAAAAGGCAGCACCAGCAGCGGCAAGACATCCAATTACAATCAGAATGATCAGGAAGATAACCCAACCCTGGAAAATGATAATACATAAAGTACTGGTTTTTCTGATAGGAAGATATCAACTTACCGACGTGCCTCCACAAAACGCAAGTACATCACAGCACAAAAAATAGCCGTGTGTATCGGTATCTCCGTTTTTGTATGAATCACGTTCCATATCTGGAAACTCAAACACTGTTTTTTTTTGACATTTCTGAATGTGAGACTCACAGGATTCACATGGTTTTTCGCAATCTCCTCGAAATTGTTCTTGAACCTTGGGGGATGCAGCATCGTAAAAGTCTTTCGCCCCTTTCATGAGTTTCTTCTGTCGTTCCGTGGGTTTCAGATCCAAATTACCCCCACATTGATTCGGTTTACTCATGGCAAGTTTTTTTCCGGAAAAAAAATTGTGTAAAAGTGGTAAAAATAAATATTAGGCTTACAGCAGTTGGGGCAGTAGCGAGAGAAACTATTTACTTTTTCACTTTTTGAAAAAAAAAATTCTGACGACATTCATTGGTTGGATACTTCTCAAGAAACAAAATAGATTAGATTATATTCATAGATAAGCACCTAGTATCACGTGACTATTCATCCAAAAAAAAAGAGATATTTGTAGTTCTGATAGTGAAACTGAATAAGTCTAGAATTGCTGGCGGCATATAAAATTTGTTAATATCTGTTCGTTTATTTTCGATGCAAAAAAATGAAAATTTTTAACTTGGAAAATAGGTTATACTAATGATAAAATCTTCTGGAACAGATCCGCAAGAAGATCATGATCCATCTCAACTGGATCCTCTACAGCCACACTTTTGACATCAGAAACTGATTGAATTCTAGTCATGCATCTTTTCTGAAAAATTTATTTTAAAATTTATGATTTTCAAAACTTTCAAACTCACTCTCAACTCTTCCAATTTGTATTTTCCTGCCATTTGCAATTTTTCTTTCAGTGGCTTGTATGATTTTTCCAAAAGATATTCTTCACACTTTTTGATGATAGTAGGGGTGTTGTACTGATCAGCAATTGATAAGATTCCTTCTACAGTTTCTTCTGGAATATTCTGAGGATTACGGTGGAGAAGAGTTACAGTAACCCACCATCTGGTCCAGGTTCTCCGTATAGGATTTCAAGGAAATATTGGAAGTTTTGAGGATTTGAAGTGGACAATTTGATTTCTGATTTTCCAGATTTTTCGGTGAACAGATTAGCAAAGTAGGGAGATTGAGCAGAGAGGAACTGGAATTTTCAGACTAAACTACAAACTACAAAAGCAACTTACCAATTTTGAAACATAAAACTTCTGCTCATCAACCACAAGAGCAACATCCGAGAACTGTTTATCTTCAAAACTTCTCAAAACTTTTCGACTTTTCTCCTCATCCATCTCTATTATTTTTACATGAACTTTCACTTCCAAATTTCCATTATCATCCAAATAATCATTGATTATTCTGTCCCAAGCGATTGGTTCCGGGTGTCCTTCAAATTCACATTGTCCACTTTTGAAAATTCGCATTTTTCCAGTTGTTGATAACACTTTTCCACAATCAGAAGTGATACTGTATTCGAATTCTGCTTGAAGCTCATGGCCAGTTTTATGGGGAGGAATTACACAGAGAAAGAGTTTCAGATGACGACTTCTTTGGAGACCGACGTACCTGGAATGGGAAAATTCTGGAATTTTCTGATAAACATTATTTAGTGTGAATTCAGATAAAAATTGTCTTAAAAGCTGAAATAATACTGTCGATTTCAATTACCGTTAATCCTGTAATAGAAGGGCACCCCCACCTTGTCAAGTTTAAGCGCAATTAAAGTTCCTATTAAAGATATCAATAGTCTGTCCACTGATAAAATATTGGTGATATTATGATAAACAATCTATTAGTTGACAACTTTTGTATATCGTTTAAAGGAACCGAGATAATTGAGCTCAAAGTGCAATACGGTAAGCATATGATCAAACTGTCCCCCAAATTTTTTACTCTCTCATTTTTTCAATTACAAATATTTTGGTTCAGGTAAATGATATCAAAAAATTGTCAACTGACAAAATTTTTATCACCAAATTTCGCACATTTTATTTGTTCACAAATTTTTTATAGCTCCTACGGAAATTGAAGTAAACATGTTCAAACTAGAATTTGCTGACAATCATTTTTTTAAAAATTGGGTAAATATCGTAAACACTGTAATAGAAGGGCTCTCATACTCTCCCATTTAAACTCAATTATCTCGGTTTCTATGCAAGATATCAAAAACTACAGTGCGCGTCATAATTATAGGACACCCCTCCCAAATGAGTGTTCTGAAAAAACCAAAAAAGATAACTAAATTCTGTAAACGCAGTTCAATTCAGCGTGTGGAAAAACCTATGTTCACAAATTTTCAGAACAATTGAGCCATTTTTATGCTCACAGGGCTGAAAAATCACTTTTTAGGCCGCGTCATAATTATAAGACACCCCTGGAAAATGAAAAATCTCAAGATTTTTAGGGAAAAAATTTCGAAATTTTTTGTTGAAAATTGTCAAAATAGTCTCAAAACAGCCTATTTTGACAATATAAACAATAATTGATCCCTCTATTCAAGTTTCAGAAAAAATTATTTTCAGACATTTTCGTCATTTTTTGGGTTTCTGTAATAAATCGTGAATAACTTTGCTCCTGGGTGAGCTTCCCGGCTGAAATTTATAGGAAACATTTTTCCAGTGAATTGGATCGTATACTAATTGTTCATTGATACTCTGAGCAGTTGTTTCCATTTTAAGCAAAACTAAAACTTCTAAAACTGAACTTAAAATTCGATGAATCTGATTATGGTCAAAAACTTGATTTGGTACCTGAAAGTTCTCATTCTGTACTAATCCTCCACTTCAGTAGCATTTTTCATGATTTAGAAAGTCTTTCGAACATTATTTACCGCGTTCAAAAATTTTCGATCCCGCAATATTTTTTCAGTTCAAAACTTGAGCTCTTTTTTGAGCTGTCAAAGCTTAAAATGCCTTGAACACTGAGAACTTGATCATGATCACTCTTAAAATGTTTCCTACCAATTTCAGCCGGGAAGCTCACCCAGGAGCAAAGTTATTCACGATTTATTCCAGAAACCCAAAAAATGACGAAAATGTCTGAAAATAATTTTTTCTGAAACTTGAATAGAGGGATCAATTATTGTTTATGTTGTCAAAATAGGCTGTTTTGAGACTATTTTGACAATTTTCAACAAAAAATTTCGAATTTTTTCCCTAAAAATCTTGAGATTTTTCATTTTCCAGGGGTGTCCTATAATTATGACGCGGCCTAAAAAGTGATTTTTCAGCCCTGTGAGCATAAAAATGGCTCAATTGTTCTGAAAATTTGTGGTCATAGGTTTTTCCACATGCCGAATCGAACTGCGTTTACAGAATTGTGATATCTTTTTTGGTTTTTTCAGAACACTCATTTGGGAGGGGTGTCCTATAATTATGACGCGCACTGTAGTCGACTGATAGAATATTTCTGATATTATGATAAACAATTTATCAGTTGAGAACTTTTCTATATCATTCACAGTAACTGACTATGAGATAAATTGGCTCAAAGTTAAGGTGCCCTTCTATTACAGGTAGCTTCAACAAAACAAAATTTTTAGGTCATCTCACCATTTGAAATTCGAGAAATCATTGAAATCTCCATTCTGCTTGTCTCCCATGTTCATACTGCGAACATTTTTGAATTTTTGAGAAATCATGAATTCTTTTCCCATTTTTCTGAAAATTTCTTTTATTTTTTTATTTGGGAATGAAAAAAAATGATGAGGAAGAAGAATGAAGTGCGGTAAACAATGGAGCCCAAATTTACTGATAAGAAAAGTGCTTTATCAGGAAAAAAAAAAGGGAAAAAATCACGAGGAGAACTAGAAAGAAATGTTCAAACAAGAGTTAAAATCTTCTGAAAAAGAGCAGCAAGAATGAAATGGTCCATTTCTCTGGGATTCTTCAGAGCCACTGAACGAATATCAGATACTGTTCGAATTCGAGAAACGCAGCTTTTCTGAAAAATTGCTTATTTTTAGCCAAAAAACCCTAATACCCACTCTCAACGCTTCCAATTTATATTTTCCAGCCATTTCCAGTTTATCTTTCATGGATTTTGTCGATTCCTCCAAAAGATATTTTTCACATTTTTTGATGATTGTAGGTGTATTGTACTTGTCAGCAATTGATAAGATTCCTTCCACAGTTTCTTCTGGAATATTCTGAGGATTACGGTAGATTGGGGATACAGTAACCCACCATCTGGACCAGGTTCTCCGTAGAGGATTTCAAGGAAGTATTGGAAGTTTTGGGGGTTTGAATTGGAAAGTTCGATTTCCGATTTTCCAGGATTTTCGGTGAAGAGATTAGCAAAGTAGGGAGATTGGGAAGAAAGGAACTGGAAATATTAAACTACAAACTAGAATATAGAAACTACAAACTACAAATGAGACGTACCAATTTTGAAACATAAAACTTTTGTTCATCAACCACAAGTGCCACATCCGAGAACTGTTTGTCTTCAAAATTTCTTCGAATTTTTCTTTCATTCTCAGAATTTTCAATAATTTCTGGCTCATCAATTTCTTCTTTTTTTTGCTCCTCCTCCTCTTCCATTTCCAAATCAGTTCCTGATTCTTCCTCAAAATGTACCTTTTTCTCTAACTTCTCTGGAGCCTCTAATATTTTCACATCAACCTCCAAATCCAAATTCCCATTATTCAAATATTCCTTCTCAAAAGTTTCCCAATCCAAATACCGTTTCCATCCCCAATCATTGTGTAGTTCGTTGTTGAAACTACCAAAAACGCTTGTATTCGACCTTTCGAGACATTTTTCTCGATTTTTCGAGTATATTCTGATAGTAAACTCCACTGATATTGATTGAGATTTGGTCAAATTGGTAACAAGGAATGCTTGAAAATGTCCATGTCGTTTTTTGATTAGAATACTCCTGAAAATGCGGGATTTCGATTTTTTAGCAGAAAAATTATTTTCTCGAAAATCGAGCTCCCAGAGGAATTGAACTTCCGGGCAACATACTAGAAATTACAGTAACTAAAAATACAGTAAACCCCAGATGTTCGGAATGACTTTTTTGAGAAACGGAATCCGGAATACGGAATAAAATAATTTTCATGGAATCCGGTATTCGGAATCCGGACAAAAAAAATCCCGGAATCCGGAATCCGGAATCCGGAATCCGGCATCCGGAATCCGGAATCCGGAATCCGGAATCCGGCATCCGGAATCCGGAATCCGGAATCCGGAATTCAGAATCCGGAACTCGGAATCCAGAATCCGGAATCCGGAATCCGGAATCCGGAATCCGGAATCCGGAATCCGGAATCCGGAATCCGGAATCCGGAATCCAGAATCCGGAATCCGGAATCCGGAATCCAGAATCCAGAATCCGGAATCCGGAATCCGGAATCCGGAATCCAGAATCCAGAATCCGGAATCCGGAATCCAGAATCCAGAATCCGGAATCCGGAATCCGGAATCCGGAATCCAGAATCCAGAATCCGGAATCCGGAATCCAGAATCCGAAATCCGGAATCCGGAATCCGGACATCTTTGGCAGAGTTCTATTAGAGTTTACGGTATTTTTCTTTATTTTTTGTACGTTTTTCTTGAAAATGCGACAAGTAAAAATACTCTAGGTCAGGATTGAGTTTAGAAAAACTTCCGAAATCAAAATTCGACTTTTTCATTGAGAAAAATACCCTAAATAGACATCTGGACATTCAGAAACACGGACAGACTCACCATTTGATGCCAAAGTGCTCTTTATCCTCACAATAATATCCAATGTCTTCGGGAATGTTATCAAAAGATTCGAATAATTGTTTGATCAGAAATTCTTTTTTCGACATTGAGAATTTTTCATGTCAAAAAATTTGACTTGGAACTCTATCAATCGATTCTTAACCCGCTTTCTCGGATTTTTTTCTTCCCTTTTTGACCATTGATAACACTTTTTGTTTTCTTATCAGTCACATTGCTAGCTCTTAATTGTTTACCACCATTCATTTTTTCCCGGTTCTTTTATTCTAAATTTTTCAGAAAAAAAGTATGGGAAAAGAATTTATAATCGGTCAAGTTTTCAAAAATGTTCGAAATATGAAAACCGGAGATGAGGAGCTGGGAAAAAATGAGGAGCATTTTGGTTTGAAGTGGTGAGTTTTTTTTTTTTTTAAATTTCAGATTTTTTGAAATTCCAAAATTTGAATTTCAAGAAATTGAATTTCCAGGTACATTGGAATCAAACGATCTGAACATTTGGGAGTCACTTTGTATGCTTATCAAAATGGAATTTGGGAATCGAGCCCGGATTTTTTCGCGGATCTCAAATTCACTGTTTTTTCAAAAAATGGAGAAATCCTTTCAAAATCTGAAAACGACAAAATTTTCAAGTCTGGAATCACTCTTTATTGGAATCACATCGATTTCGCTGGATGGAATAAAGTGATGGATGGATTTTTGGATTCAAATGGAAATTTGAAACTGGAAGTTCATGTGAAGATTTTGGAAAATTCTGGAAGTCAAAAAACGTTTCCAAGAGAACTGGAAATTGGAAGAGAACATGAGAAAGAAGCTGCAAAAAGAACTCAAAAGTATTTTGAAAGTTTGAAGATCAATGAAC
Organism: Caenorhabditis nigoni; assembly: GCA_027920645.1. NCBI lineage: Eukaryota > Metazoa > Nematoda > Chromadorea > Rhabditida > Rhabditidae > Caenorhabditis > Caenorhabditis nigoni. Next base: position 14,472,085 of record CP115865.1, on the reverse strand, counting down.
CAAAAAAGGTTGAATATTCGAGAAGAGTTCATTTTGTAGAAACAAGAGTGGTACCTTCTGAAAAAGCTGTTGAAAAATCAACTAAAATTTTGGAGCAAAAGATCGAAAAATGCCGAAAAAAATTGAGAAGCTTTGATGACAAAACGTTCTCTGATGTGGCTCTTGTGGTTGATGAACAGAAGTTTTATGTTTCAAAATTGGTAAATTTCTTTGGTAGTTTGTAGTTTAAAACCTCGAAATTTCAGTTCCTCTCTTCCCAATCCCCATACTTTGCTAATCTTTTCTCCGAGAATTCTGGAAAATCTGAAATCAAACTATCCAATTCCAACCCTCAAAACTTCCAATTCTTCCTTGAGATCCTTTACGGAGAACCTGGACCAGATGGTGGGTTACTGTACTCCACTCTCTACCGTAATCTTGAGAATATTTCAGAAGAAACTGTGGAGGGAATCTTATCAATTGCTGATATGTACAACACCCCTACTATCATCAAAAAATGTGAAGAATATCTTTTGGAGAAATCGACAAAATCGTTGAAAGATAAACTGGAAATGGCTGGAAAATATAAATTGGACGCGTTGAGAGTGGGTATTAGGGTTTTTTGGCTAAAAATTAGCCATTTTTCAGAAAAGCTGCGTCTCTCGAATTCGAACAGTGTCTGATATACGATCAGTGGCTCTGACGAATCCTAGAGAAATGGACCATTTGATTCTTGCTGCTCTTTTTCAGAAGATTTTAACTCTTGTTTAAACAGTTTTGAGAAATTTTCTAAATAAAAATTAATAGTCTTCTTGTGTTGAAATTACTGTAACCACTCTAATAGAACGGCACCCAGACCGTTCACTTTGAGCCTATATATCTCACTTGTTTTGAAAGATATCGTAAAATTTCAACTGATAAAATGTTTATCATGATATCAGCAACATTTTATTAGTCAACTACTTTTTAATATCTTTCACAGAAAATGAGATACATGAGTTCAAATTTGACGAAGCGGGTGGCGTTAGACAGAGCTTTCCAACTTATTGAAAAATCTAGAAATATTCTATTTGAATAATTACGGTAGATCAAAACTATAACAATTATTTTTGGAAACAAAATACCCGTTTTTGATCTACAGTATGATCACTCATCAAAAAAGTCATTGATTTTTGGGAAATCTTTTTTTTTAATTCTCTAGGTTTTATTTATTTGCCTTTACCACTTTTTTTGAATTCTAATTTTGGTACCAGTTTTTAAAATTTCCTTTTCACACCATATTTCTCCCTAATTTCTAAATATTTACCTCTAAATTTCGAAAAATTCCAGCCAAAATGCGACACATGTCAAATGATCGAGCGAATACACCTGACCAACACTCCGAATCCCAAGAATCGCCTCAAAACACTAAAAAACCACCATTGCAAGCATTTGGATTGTGGCGTGCGGATAATCAGGAGAGATACGAAAGAATGTATCCGAATAGTCTTCCATTCGAAATTGTGACAAAAATGAAAAATGAATGGAGACATCAAACGTCAGATAAGATAAAAGAATCATATTATGCCAAGGAAAGAGAATTGAAAGCTCAAAGAGAAAATGGGCAATTACAAGCGGAGCAGCAGAGAATTGAGGTTGCTCGACGGGAAGCCGATGTTGTTCAACGAGTATTTGGGACAGCTCAACAAGAAGTGAAGACTCCGAAACCGGCTGAATATGTGAAACGACCATTGAATCCTTATATGATCTTTTTTCGACAACGCAGAGCCGATATGTCGATTCTTGAGCCAAACCTTCCTTCATCGGAGATCTGTAAGCGATTGGGTGCAGAATGGGCAAGTATGTCAGCGGATAAGAAGAAGCCGTTCTATGATGAAGCCGAAAAATTGAAGCAGCAAGTTAATGAGGTTGGTTTTTACTTAGTGAAACCTCTAATAGAAGGGCCCCTCACCTTTCAACTTTGAGCTCAATTATCTCGGTTCCTATGAAAGATAGAAAAAAGTTATGAACTGATGCATTGTTTATCATAAAATCACCAACATTTTATCAGTTGACAAATTTTTGATATCTTACATAGGAACCGAGATAATTGAGCTCAAAATTAACAGTGTAGGGGACACTTCTTTTACAGGTTGCACTGTCAACTTGGACCCAATTTTTTACCTTTCCTGTGAAAGATATCAGAAAGATGTCAACTGACAGAATGTTACTGATAATCTGATAAACATTTTGTTAGTTGACAATTCAATGATACCTTTTACATGAATTTTGATAAATTGGGTTAAAGTTGGGACACGGCAAAAAATTCGGAAGGTACAAAAATTGTTGGGTCATTGAGGTGCAAAGCAGGAGTACAAATTACCCAAAAAATCTAATTTTGTGCTTCCAAATTGTGGATTTTGTACCCCTAAATCACTTTGTACCCAATTGTACCCCAGAATGGTTGCACCCTCTGAATTACCGTAAACACTCTAATGGAACGCCACCCGAATGGTCAAATTTGAGCTCGTGTATCTCATTTTCTGTGAAAGATATCAAAAAGTGGTTAACTGATAAAATGTTTCTGATATCATGATAAACATTTTATTTGTTGACAACTTTTTGATATCTTTCAAAAGAAGTGAGATATATAGGCTCAAAGTGGACGGTCCGGGTTGCGTTCTATTAAAGTGTTTACGGTACGTGTCTTGGCACACCTAGAACAAACAAAAGTAAACTTTATTGACTTCGTTCTTCAAGATTATCAATTCCAGGAATTCCATCAACACCCAAACTACAAATACCATCCTCGTAAAAGAACGGCTACTCAAATGTCGGAAGGCACGTCTTCTGGGTTCCCCGATCCTCAACCATCATCTCCAATGCGACAAAGCTCCTCCAACATGGCACCACAACCCTCCACGTCTTCCTACGTACCTCCTAACTTCCATCCACCCACTACAATGCCTCGGAGTCACCCGATTCCAGCTCCAAGAGCTCCCTCGATCATTCCAACCAATAATGCTCCACGAACACAAGAAGCTATAAGTTTTTCTCCACGCATCGAGTATCCCAGAACCAGTGGGAGACCAATTCGAAGAGGCCAGGAGAATTATGGAGTCAGAGATTTGCCAGTTTGGTTTTAATCAATAACCTATTCTAATTCAGTTTATTATTTATTATCGTTTATTTGTATTTTTTCTCTGAAAATTTTGATAATTAATCAGTACTAAATTTTTAAATAAACTTTTGTTATTTTTTGAGATCTCTTTTTTGGATTTTCCTAGATATTTGAAGTTAGGACTTGAAAAACTTGAACAGATTTTTTTTCAGATTTCTAGAAAATTTTAAAACCATGTAGGGATGTCTGGGATTGTCAGAAACATCTCAAAGTTTTGTTTTAAACAGTTTATGGTCAACTGTTCCTCTGGATGCTGACAGTCAAAACCATGTTACAGTAATCCATCTAATAGAAACTTACCCAAATCGTTAACTTTGAACTCGATTATATCAACTCCTGTGAAAGTTATCAAAAAGTGGTCAACTAACAAATTATTTTTGATATTATGATAAAGATTTTGGTGTAGATCAAATATATACAAATGAAAATTTGAAGCGGTTTGGAACACTTCCTCTTGAGATGTGCTCACTGGAGCAAAAAAAGTATGGTTCTGGAGTTTAGCTATAACTCGGCTCAAAATTATCCAAATTTGCTCAAATTTTGAGAAAATGTGTGTCTTAAATTGCTCTATGGATTGCACACAAAACTTTGTATTTTGGAAATAAAAAATTTTTCATGATTTTTTTTTTCATTTTAATGTACCAGAGACATGCTACATGCTACGAATTACGAAAAAAAATTTTCTTCCCAAACTACAAAGTTTTTTTTTTTTTTTTTTTTATGCTCCAGTGAGCACATCTCAAGAGCAAGTGTTCCAAACCACTTCAAAATTTTTCCTGCATATATCTGCTTTACACCAAACATTTTTCATCACAAAGTCAATTTTTTAGAAAATTCTGACGGAAAAAAATGTGTTTTTCTTCTGCAGTCATCGTCACGTCTGTGAAAATTCAGAAGATGCAAAAATTGATTAAGTTTCAAAAAACTTATACAACGCTTTGTTGGAAATCCAGCTACATTTAACAAAAAAGTTTTCAATGGTTGGACAAGTTTGAGCAAAGTTATGAACAAAATTATAGAGGGACACTCACTAATATTCGCCACTGTAAACTGCCAATTCATAAGACTATGATGTTTTGAGTTCATACTATCAAATTTCGCTCATTTTCAAATCAAATCTCTAAATTTCATCTTTTGATGCCTCTCAAAGTAACCGTTTGCGTCCCACTGACTCTGTGTGGAGGTCATAGGACGTTGCAATAAAAGAGAATTTGTTGCTCATCTGCGGGGGTAGCGATCGGCCTCTCTGCGCACAACCTTTCTGTTACCTCCAGACAACATCAAATACTTTCGCAGCTGCGTCTCTCCCTTTCGACTGTGCGCACAGACAATCTTGTCGTTTCTTTTCTATTCTCACCTACAAACAGCAATGGTCCACAATTGTCTTTTTCTTCAAAATCCTCTAATTTCCCTTCTTCTCAATTTCTTTTTGTTTTCCTACGAATCAGCGAAAAATTTCCCAATTTCGAATAGTTCCTTTTATTTTTCGAAAAATTTTAGGACATGGTTTTGATAGATTTTATGGTTTTCGGAGTAGAGACGCAGACAGCTAGTGTTTTGCCACCCTTCTTTTTGCACTTGATATGCATACAAAAACGTATTTTTCTGTTGATTTCCAGCTGTTTTGCTAATTTTCAAGAGTTTAAAGCGCGGCTGTCCAGTCTCCAATCACTTTTAAAACTTCAGAGAATATAAAACAGACCTAGATTGAAAACATTGAATTTTCGAAATTTTTTGAAAATTACTTAGAAAAAAAATAATAAACTTTGAAAAAAAAATAAAGTTGAAAAGTTTTCAATTTCGGTGTGTTTCACACCCTTCAAAAATTTTTTTGAGAGTCTGAAGCTGGAAGTATAACTGATTTTCCGAAAGTCAGGACTCGGAAGTGGGAAGTCAAGTGAGAAAATGCCGTCGGAAGTCGGAATTCCTGACATCTCTGGTTTCGATGCCTTTCTGAATGTTCCTCTTTATTAACCTGATCATCTCAACTCATTTTTTATATCTTAAATCTTTCTTATTTTCAGATCAACACCAAAGTCAAGATGGTCTACACCAAGAATCAAGCTCAGTCGTCTCACGACGATGTCTCTGTGAGTTTTCATTATCCTAGGGGGTTTATAGTTGTCTTATCCTTATTTTACAGACATCCCGTGGGAGGGGAGGAACCCGTAAGGCTCCTGTCCAAGAAGCAACCAATCCAAAAAGAAGAAGACTTATCGAATCTTCAGAATCGGACTCGGAAGAAGATATCCCGGTACAGTTTCCCTGGAAAATTTCTGTTTTTCAAAAATTAGTTTTTAGGTGGCAAGACGCACAAGAGATCCGCTCTCTTCATCATCGTCATCTTCTGAACTGGAATCGGACTCTGAATTCTCGGTATACTATTTTCATTAAAATGAATTAAGTTCAAATAAATATTTTAGGATGTCGAGGACGAAACAGAAGATGAGCAATCGGAAGTACCCATTCAGGAGACTGGCTCAAAACAAAAACCGGGAACTTTAAAACCGGGAACAAAACCCGGGAACTTTTTTTTCTCGGAAGAACAGAATCGGTTGCTCTTGGCAGCGTTTCAGGCAAATCATTGCCCAACGAAAGAGCAGCGAGAAAAGTTGGCGGAAAAGGCGGATCTAACCAGACAGCAGGTGAGGATTTATATTAGGTTTAAGTGCACCTTGGTCTGGTTATACTCGACTGACGGCTTGTAACTTCTGATCAGAAGTTGAAGGGGACGACTTCTCGAAAGAGGTTAGCCAGGTTCTGGTCGTCACTTGCCGAAAAACGGCTGTAGAGTGGGCCATGGTCAGACTTTGGTCGGAAGTTGGAAAAGTTGAAATATTAATAGGTCGAAACCTTGTCATACGTGCGTCGGAGTTTGGTCTGCTCCAGAGGCGGTCTTACTTGGAATCTGACCAACCTCCGACCAGAAATGAGCACGACATATTTTTAACCTTTACTAGAAATTAGCTTTTTCAGATAAGAAGCTGGTTTGAGAGAAAAAGGCGGGAAAATCCAACATTGTTAAAGGTATCAACTTATCTTCTAATAACATATAAACTCTTCTAATTTTTTAGTGGCATAAGCTCACAGAGGAGCAAAGCTCAAGGATGGATGATGTATTTGCTGTCAGCTCTAGACCAGATGAGGCAACTATTGCCTCTCTGGCTTCAGAACTTCAAGTAGAGAAAGATCGAGTAAGTTTGTTCACTCTATATGTACATAATCAGAGAAATATCCTTTTTCAGGTCAGAAACTACTTCAAGAATCGCAGATCCTTCATGAATCGCAAAACAAATGCGAAACTTCCACCTCCACTCCCGCTTAAAGAAGCCGAACCGATCCTCATGGATATATTCAAGGAGAATCCAATGTTCAAAGATTACAAGAATATTGAACTGAAAAACAAAATCAATTGGGGATACCATAGAGTAAGACATTCGTTTCGATTCAAAAAGAAAGTCAATAATTTTCAGATTTGTAAATTTTTTACCGAACGCAGAAGGGAAAATAGGATTTCGATAGGCCCTTCTCCACTCTCTGAAGCAGAAGCTCAGCCAATTCTCATGGACATTTTTAGAAAGGATCCATTATTCCATGATTACAAGAACGTTGAACTGAAAAACAAGATTCAGTGGAAACACCGAAGAGTAAGCTTCGCATCGTTAAGATGTTTATTTATTGAAACCTTTAGGTTAAGAGTTGGTTTGTTCGACAACGCAAGTCAAACCAGCAAGCGAAACTTGATCACTTCAAGGAAGTTATGGAAAAAACTTTCCAAAAACAGCAATATTTCGCAACTCGAAGTGAAACTTTGGAAGTGGAAGCTGGAGCTTCTTGGCTCAAGGTAAGCATATTCAAATATTTTCACATTCTGCATACTTGTAACGGGCCGGGCCGGGCCGGGCCGGGCCGGGCCGGGCTTTTTCGGAATTTCAAGGCCCGGGCCCGGCCCGGCCCGGGCCCGGCCCGAGCCCGGCCCGGCCCGGCGGGCCCGTCATTTCACTAGTTTTGAAATTTTCAAAAAAACATATAAGGGGGGACCCTTATGTGATTTTTTCGATCAAAAATTTTTTTCGAGTTTTTTCTATATTTTGTGATCAGACATACAAACAATCCAAAAAACGAAAAAAAAATGGAGAAAATTATATTTTGGCTCAAAATTTGGCTCAAAAATACAGGTTTTTTTTCTACCGGGCCCTCCGGGCCGGGCCCGGGCCTTGAAAATTTCCTCAGGCCCGGCCCGGGCCCGGGCCTTGGCGGGCCGGCCCGGAATTTTACAAGTATGACATTCTGTAATTAACTTTTTACAGATATTAGCTTGGCTTATAAAAAGAAGAAGAGAATCTCTGAAAGCATACTTGAAAAAGGAAACTACGTTCTTGCCTAATGAAATGGCCAAGTTTGAAAGGATTTTCGAAAAGTACCATGGGAGACCCATGGACTTCGAAGCAGTTCGTTCAATCGAACAAGAAGAGAATGTTTGCGGCTATAATGTAAGTGGCTAAAATCTGATTACCGGCTTCAAAGATTTTTTCAGTTTTCGGATTATTTGATGGACCGACAGAATGTGCTGGCTAAGCTTCGGAAGGAGAGAGAAGCCGTCAATGTCGAACAAGAAGAAGAGGAATTTGTGGATGAGCAAGATGCGCATGAAGAGGATCAGAATGAGACGAATTTGGACTATCAGATGGATTCAGATCAAGGCTTCCAATCAGATGCTCACCACGAAGAGGAAGACCACGTTGAAAATAGAGGTGCAGAAAAGGATACTGATGAGGAGCTGGAAGAAGAACCGGTGGATCAAAGTGAACCAAACAGTCAAAGGAGCCAAGAACAAGACGTTCAACCTGTCGACAACCAAGAAGCTGCCGCGCTGGAATTCGAAAATGATGACATTGAATTCGATAATCAAGAGGCTGCAGTCGTCGAAGAACATCATGGACGTGTGGATGGACCGGAGGTGCATCAACAAGTCTCTGAACAGCAAGTGACAGGACAAGAGGTCCAACCAGCTGCCCACCAAGAAGCTGCTGAAGACGTAGAACAAGAGGAAGAATCAGTTGATGGACATGATGCTTATGAAGCGTATCCCGTTGAACAAGAATCGGACTTCGAGATGAATAATGAAGGAAGCGTACATCCAGTTGCCCATCAAGAACAGGCTGAACTGGAATTCGAAAATGATGAAATTGGATTCAATTATCCACAAGAGGCTCTGGTCAACCAAGGACTTTATGGGCAAATGGATGAACCAGTAGCCGAGCAGATCGTTCCTGTGAACGTCAAGGTGGAATATCCTGAACCGGAAATTGAAAATTTTGAACGTCTAGAAACCCCAGTGAAACAAGAAAAAGAGGATGTGGAAGATGAGGAAGTTCAACTGCTGGTATTCGACGTTATGGATGTGGGTGCCTCGCAGGATGTCGGTGCTGTTGGGCCGGTTGTCATTGAGCGAGTGCAGGCGTCGTTCGAGGATATCCAACCTGATTATGGCTATCTTATCGGATTCCCGGAGATAGGATTCGCCAGTAAAACGAAGATGTCCGAGAACAAGAAAAGATTGAACTTGGAGAATCTGACGCTGCCATTTAATTGCTCCACGAATTATCTTCGGTGGTCGGTGAGTGTGTTTTTTCTTCCATAAAATTACTAAATTCCAATTTGATCACAAAAAATAGTTCCTTTTCAGAAGTTACAAATGCAGGAGTTCTTCTGTCAACTTCTTGAACCAGCAATGACCCTGAAGCTTGTAGAGAAGGTCCGGGCCGGCGTTTTCTTGTCCATGTTCCAACCAGACCTAAACGAATTCTTTGACGAGTTGAACAAAGATGGCGTGATTATTAATTGGAATGAATTCTTGATGATTTGCCAAGAAATTCAGAAACTAAAAGATTTCAATAAAAGGCTTGCTAGATAAATTTAGAGATCTCTTCTCCTGTTTTCTTTATTCTCTTCTTCCTTCTTTGTCGATTCATTATCAATCTTCCGTTGTTTATTTGCTGTGTTCCATCTTTTTTCCATCCCGTTTTTATCAGAAACATAATCTACTTTTTTATGTATTGAATCAAGTCTCTATTCAAATTGTTTAGAATGATTGAGGACTTTTTAATAAATATGGTTTTTAGAAAAATCTCTTTGTCTTTTTGTGTCCGTGGTATTGATCGACGCACAACCACCGTATTAAATCCTGATTTACGTAATTTTCCAAAGGTTACCAACGCTAGTCCGTCTTTTGGCAAGATGAGTCAATGAAGGAGACAATTTTGCTCGTGTGTGTGGTAGTGGTCTGCCTCATGCGGGCCACTGTTCATCTGCGTCTTCACGTCTGCACGTCTTCCCTGTACTCTAACGTTATTGAATGGTGACTGTGCGCGCAGACTATCTCAAGTCTTTACGTCCGATGTCATTCTCACCCACAAACAGCAATGGTCCGTCACCGTCTTCTTTCCCCACAGTTATTTGATTTCCCTTCATTCTCGATTTCCTTATTTTCTTATTAGTCGAAAATCTATGCCCACTTTTCTTATGGGTTCGTCTTTGCTTTAAAGGCTTTGCTTTAAAGAATGCAATTAATATTTTTGAATGAAAAATATAAATTTTGCTAAATTTTTCCAGTTTTTCAAAATATCTCAAAACGCCCTGAATTTGCTCAATATAAAGTTAAGAAGTTCTAAAGTTTCAATGTCTTTCTGAATTTCTCTTCTTTTTAACATAATTATCTAGCTTATTCACTCATTGTTTTTTTTTCAGATCAACACCAAGGTCAAGATGGTCTACACCAAGAAGCAAGATCAGTCTTCTCAAGAAGATGTCTCTGTGAGTTTTCATTATTCTAGAGGTTTTATGTTCATCCTTATTTTACAGACATCCCATGGAAGAGGAAGAACCCGCAAGGCTCCTGGCCCAGAAGAAACCAATCCCAAAAGAAGAAGACTCGTGGATTCTTCAGAATCGGACTCGGATGAGGATATTCCGGTACAGTTTCCCTGGAAATTTTCTAATTTCAAAAAATGAGTTTTTTAGGTGGCAACAAGAGATCCTCTCTCTTCATCCTCTTCATGTTCTGAACTGGAATCGGACGCGGAATTCTCGGTAAAACACTTTTATTGAAATGAAATGATTTCAAAACAAATATTTATAGGGTGTCGAGGACAGAACAGAAAATGAGCAATCGGAAGTACCCATTCGGGAGACTGGCTCAAAACGAGAAAGGAAAAGAAATAGCACAGAGAAGGTAATAGATTTTTTTGCTGCAAGTGTTCGGAAAACATTTTCAGAAAAAAACCCGAGTGCCTTTCACGAAAGAACGGCATCAGATCCTCTTGGCGGCGTTCCAGGAAGACCATTACCCGAAGAAAGAGCAGCGGGAAAAGTTGGCGGAAAAGACGGAATTAACCATGCGGCAGGTGAGGATTTAAATCACAACTTTTTCCAACGTTGACTAATCACATTGTCGAATGAAAAAAACCTTCACGAGGCCCACACCCAAATCTGGTACTTTACTAACTAGGAAAAGTTGAAAGTACAGAAAAAAACACAATACAATGTTTTGTTTTAGGTTTTGAAAATTATGCCCACTAGAAATTCACATTTTCAGATAAATAGCTGGTTCACCACCAAAAGAATGCAAAATCCATCATTGATAAAGGTATCACTTTTTTTTCAAATAACTTATAGACTTTTCTAATTGTTTTTAGCACCGTAATTTCACAAAGGAACAAAGCTCGAAGTTGAAGGAAGCGTTTGCTGTCAACCGTAATCCTGACAGAGCCACTATTGTTTCGTTGGCTTCAGAACTTCAATTGGAGCAAGATCAAGTAAGTTTGTTAACTCTATTTGTAATAATCAGAACAATATCCTTTTCAGGTCAGAAAGTACTTCAGGAGAAGCAGATATGAAAATCCGGTTGTTTCTACACTTCCAACTCCGCCGTCAGATAAAGAAGCCGAAACACTTTTGATGGAGGTCTTCCAACAAAATCCGGAATTCCGGGATTACAAAAATATAGAATTAAGAAATAAGACTCAATGGTCAATCCAAAGAGTAAGACGTGTAATTTGATTAGAAAAACAAATGAATTATTTTCAGATAAAAAAATTCTTCGATAACTGTAGAAAAGAAAGTGGGATAACAATTGGGCCAAAAATATGCAATCAGCTCCTTCAACGAAAATTGGAGCAGCAACAGAAGCTTGAAAAAATCTTCCAAGAACAACAATTTATTGCAATAACCAATGATCCCTTGGAAGTAAAAACAGGATCCTCCTGGAACCAGGTAAGCATTTGAAATATTTGCACATGCTGAAATCAGTTATTTACAGCTAGCAGCATGGCTCAGAAACAAAAGGAGAAAAGTTCTAAAGTCTTACCTGAAAGAAGAAATTTCGGTATTACCGCACGACATGGTCAATTTTGAGAGACTGTACCATAAGTACCATAGTCCCATGGGCTCCGATGCAGTTGATTCTATTGCACAAAAAGAGAAAGTGTCCGGCTTTAACGTGAGTGCAAAAATTAAATTATCCAGATAAAAGCTTTTTTCAGTTCGCCGAATATTTAATGGACCGACAGATTGTGCAAGCGAAGCTTTGGAAGGAGAGTGGAGGTGTCTATGTAGAGCAAGGAGAAGGAGAATTGGCAGGTGGACGAGATGCTCAGGAAGAAGATCACAGTGAGCTGGATTTGAACTATCAGATGGATGCAGAACAAGAGATACAGCTAGCTGCTCAAGAAGAGGAAGATCAGGTGGAGAACAGAGCCGTGGAAGAAGATAATGATGAGGAACGATTAGTAGTTCAGCAAGTGGCAAATGGAGAGGATCATCAAATGGATGAAGAACAAATCGATCAACCAGCTGTCTGTTCAGATGATGTTGAGCTGGAATTCCAAGAACTTTATTGGCAAGTGGATGAACCAGTAGCCAATCAGATTGTTCCTGGGAACGTCAAGGTAGAAGTTCCAGAAGCTGAAGTTAAGAATTTTGAACTTCTGGAAAACCCTGTGAAACAAGAAGAAGAGGAGGTTGTGGAAGATGAGGAAATTGAGCTTGTTGTTTTCGACGTAATAGATCGGGATGCATCGCAGGAGGTTGGAGCTGTTGGGCCGGTTGTGATTGAAAGAGTTCAGGCCACATTTGAAGACCTTCAACCATACCGGAGAGACATTGTGGGATATCCAGAGATTGGGTTTACGAGAAAAAGCGAGATGATGGAGAATAAGAGAAGGCTGCGCTTGGAGAATCATATTCTTCCATTTAATTGTTCCACGGATTGTTTAAGGTGGTCGGTAAGTGTGTTTTTTCATACTTAAAGTTACCAACTTTCAATTTGATCGCAAAAAACATGTTCTTTTCAGAAGGATCAAATACAGGAGTTCTTCTGCCAACTGTTTGATCCAGCAACGACCAAGAAACTGGTAAAGAAGGTCCGGGTCGTCTTTTTCTTCACCATTTTCCAACCAGACCAAGAAAAGTTCTTTGAAAAACAATTGAAATCTATTATCAATTGGGATCAATTCTTGATAATTTGCCAAGAAATTCGGAAGCTAAAAGATTTCAATAATAAGTTTGCTAAATAATTATTGGTTCCCTCTCTTCTCTTTTCTCTCATTATCTTCCTCCCTCTCCCTCAATACATGATCAATCTTCCGTTGCTTATTTTCTGCGTTCCGTCCTTTTTTCCTTTTTTCATCAGAAACATATCTACATTCTGTTCGCATTGAATCAATGATCTATTCAAATTTTTTAGAATGATTGAGGAGTTTTTAATAAATATGATTTTTAATTAAATTTTTAACACAATGTTTTAAGAAAATGTACAAACACGAAAATACGAGTTAGTGAGAGTTTTTGTAAATCCAAAAGATTGGTGAAAAACAAAAAACTGTATCTCTAGCACGCTGAACTAGCCATCTAGTATCCAGGAACCAGCGAACTCATGCTACCGTGTTCCCTCTAATAGTAGTCCACCGAAGCCGTCAACTTTGAGCTTTATTATCTCACTTCCTGTGAAAGATATTGAAAAGTAATCAACTGACAAAACATTTTCGAAGTTATAATAAACATTTTGTGAGTTGACCACTTTGTGATATCTATTACCGGAAATGAGATATATGTTCTCAAAGTTGACGGCTAGGGTGGGCTTCTACTGGAGGGGGATACGGTAGTTTTATGGTTTTTTATCATATGGTTTTTTTTTAAATTTTAGTTTGCACGGTGTTATAAATGTTTTTCATACCATAATTTCAATGGTTCGTATGGCTGCCAGTCATGGGTAGGACCCACTAGGACAGCCTAAATCAAAACAACATTGATGACGATAAGACGGCCCGTTTGCGTCCCACTGTCTTTTCGGGAAAGTGAGTCAATGAGGGAGAAAATGTTGCTCATGTGTGTGGTAGTGGTCTGCCTCACGCGGGCCACTGTTCATCTGCGTTTTCACGTCTTCACGTCTTCCCCGTACTCTAACATTACTGAATGGGGACTGTGCGCACAGACTGTCTCCTGTCTTTACGTCTCCCGTCGTTACGTCCGATGTCGTTCTCACACACAAACTGCGATGGTCCGCCACCGTCATTCTTCCCCCACAGTTATTCGATTTCCTTCATTCTCAATTTCTTTTTGTTTTCTTACTAGTCAAATATTGAAAAATCTAATAGATTGACCCTCTAACATTAAACTTTAAGACATATTATCTTGGTTCCTGTGAAAGATATCAAAAAGTGGCAAACTAACAAAGTATTTTTGATATTATGATAAACATTTTCTCAGTTGACCACTTTTTGATATCTTTCACAGGAACCGAGATATATAGACTCAAAGCTAACGGTTTGGAGGACATTCTATTAGAGTTTTTAATTATTCACAGCATTTTCTAACTTGACTCTAAATAAACTAGGACGTTCTAAAGACGCATATATCAAAAATTATTGGTCTCGCTGCTGTTTTGGATTTTCCTCTTTTAAACCAAATTCTCACGACTTTTCTTTGCACTTACTCCATTCTATTTTCAGATGGTCTACACCAAGAAAGAAGCTATGTATTCTCCTGCTACTGTCAAAGAAACATCAAATGAGCCAAATCCAAAAAGAAGAAGACTCATGGATTCTTCAGAATCGGACTCGGAAGCGGATATTCCGGTACAGTTTCCCTGGAAAATTTTCTGTTTTTCAAAAAATAGTTTTTAGGTGGCAAGATGTACAAGAGTAAAATTTCGAACTAAGAAGTCGGAAGTAGGAAGTCGGAAGTCGAAATTCCTGATATATCCGGTTTCGATGTCTTTCTGAATGTTCCTCTTTATTAACCTAATCATCTCAACTCATTTTTTATATCTCAAATCTTTCTTTTTTTCAGATCAACACCAAGATCGAGATGGTCTACACCAAGAAGCAAGCTCTCTCTTCTCAAGACGATGTCTATGTGAGTTTTCGTTATCCTAGTAGGTTTATAGTTTCCTTATCCTTATTTTACAGACATCTCGTGGAAGGGGAGGAACACGTAAGGCTCCTGTCCAAGAAGCAACTAATCCAAAAAGAAGAAGACTCATTGAATCTTCAGAACTGGAATCGGACGCGGAATTCTCGGTATTATATAGTCAATAAAATTAAACGTTTCAAATTATATATTTTTAGGATTTCCAGGACAAAACGGATAATGAGAAATCGAAGGAACCCAATCAGGACACTGGCTCAAAACAACAAGGGAAAAGAGATAGCACGGATGAGAAGGTAATTTGTTGAGTGCTTGCTACAAGTACCCTAAATACATTTTCAGAAGAAAATCCGAGTGTTGTTCACGGAAGAACAGACTAGGTTACTCTCAGAGATGTTCCAGGAAACCCCATATCCAACAAAGGAGCAACGGGAAAAGTTGGAGGAGGAGACCAATCTAACCGGACGGCAGGTACGGAGTTTGTATTAAGTTTCAGTGTTCAGAGCACCTTGGACTGGTTATACTCTGAGCAGAAGTTGAGGGTTTCGGCTTTTGGAAAGATATAGGCCAGGTTCTGGTTGTGATTTGCCTAAAATCGGCTGTATAACGGGCCACGGTCAGATTTTGATCGGAAGTGGAAAATTTAAATGATACTAGATCGGTGGTCTTATCCAGAATCTGACTAACCTTCTACGAAGTTCAAACATTTAGTAACATATTATTTTTTCAGATAGGAAGATGGTTTGAAGTCAGAAGAAACAAAAATCCAACAGTGTTAAAGGTATCCATTTATCCTCTAATAAGTTATAAACTTTTCAAATTGTTTTTTAGTATCGTCAACTGACAGAGGAGCAAACGTCGAAGTTGAAGGAAGCTTTTGCTGTTAGCCGTCGGCCAAGCAAATCCACTATTGTTTCGTTGGCAACCGAACTTCAATTGACGATTGTTAGAGTAAGTTCTTCCAATCTATTCGTATATAATCAGAAAAATAATATTTTCAGGTCGAGAAATTCTTCAGGAATAGCAGGAATGAAAATCCGGTTGTTGCTATACTTCCAACTCCGCTTTCAATTCCCGATGAAAAAGCCGAAGCGATTTTGATGGAGATTTTCAGACAAAATCCTCATTTCCGGGATTACAAAAATATAGAATTAAGAAATAAGACTCAATGGTCAATCCGAAGAGTAAGAAATATATTTTGATTTGAAAAACAAATAAAACATTTTCAGATAAAAAAATTCTTCGAGAACTGTAGAAAGGAACATGGGGCCCTTGGACCAATCCCGGATGAAGGAACTGAAAGGATCCTTATGGATATTTTCGAGAAGAATCCATCTTTTACTGACTATAAAAACATCAGACTGACAAACAAGAGACATTGGCCATACAAAAGAGTAAGAAATGCATTTCAATTTAAAAAGAAAATCATTAATTTTCAGTTAAGGACATTCTTCAACGACCAAAGAAAGCAAATTGGGATAAGCAATGGGCCAAACGTAAACATCCAGCCAGAAAGAGACCCTAGATTTGAAGATACCATGGAACGAATTTTCCAAAAACGACAATTCATTGCAACTACCGATGATACTTTGGAATGGGAAACGCGATACGCTTGGGAAAATGTAAGCATTTGAAATAGTTTCACATGTTGAAATCAATTATTTACAGATATCAACCTGGCTGAAAAACAAAAGGAGAGATACTCTGGAAGCATACTTGAAGAAGGAAATTTCAGTTTTGCCAACTGAAATGGCCAATATTGAGAGGCTTTGCAAAAAGTACGGCATACCCATCGGTTTCGATGAATTTCGTTGTATCGAACAAAAAGAGAATGTTGCCAGCTATAAAGTGAGTGGGAAAAAATTGAATTACCGACATCAAATATTTTTTTTAGTTATCGGATCATTTGGCGGACCGACAGAGTGTGTTGGCTAAGATTTGGAAAGAGAGGGAAGCCGCCAATGTAGAACAGGAAGCGGAGGAATCGGTGAAAGATCCACAGGATGTTCATGAGTGTCAAGATGAGCCGGAGGTGGTCTATCATATGGATGCAGGACAAGAGATTCAACCGGTTGATCATCACGATCAGGTGGAAACGGAAGGATCAGAAGACGATAATGATGATGAGCGATTGGAAGAAGATCCCGTAGATCAACGTGAACCAAACAATCAAATGAGCCAAGAACAAGACGTTGAACCTGTCGTCAACCAAGAAGCTTTCCAGCTGGAGTTCGAAAATGATGACATTGAATTCGATAATCAAGAGGCTCCAGTCTTCGAAGAACATCATGGGCGTGTGGATGGACCGGAGGAAGATGAACAAGTCTCTGAACAGCAAGTGACAGAACAAGAGGTCCTACCAGCTGCCCACCAAAAAGATGTCGTAGATTTAGAACAAGAGGGAGGATCAGTAGAGGGACTGGATGCTCATGAAGAATATCAGATTGAACCGGAACTCGAACCAGCTGTCAGCCAAGAAACGGATGAACGGAAAATCGAAAATAGTCAAGCTGAATTGGATTATACACAAGAATCTCCAATCAAAGAAGAACTACTTGATGAGCAATTGGATGAAACAATAGCTGATCAGATAGTTCCTGTGGACGTCAAGCGGGAAACTCCTGATAGTGAAATTGATATCAAAAACGTTGAACTCCTAGGAGCTCCAGTAAAGCAAGAGATCCAGGAGCAGATGGAAAATGTGGAAGAGGAAGTTGAGCAACTTTTTGTGTTCGACGTTATGGATAGGGATGAGTCAAAGGATGTCGGAGTTTCCGGACCAGTTGTAATTGAGCGAGTGCAGGCATCGTTCGAGGATATGCAACCTGACCTTGATGATATTGTTGGATTTCCGGAGATAGGATTCGCAAGAAAAACGGAGATTGTTGAGAATAAAAGAAGTTTGGACTTGGAGAATCTGACACTCCCCTTCAACGGCGCCCGGGACTTCTTAAGTTGGTCGGTAAGTATTTTTCTCCCTTGAAATGGGGCTCCGCGTCACTTCGAAACCGGTCATTTCGAAACCGTGGAAATGCAGGCGAATGGACGAATTTCAGACTACAGAAACAACTTCAGGGGTTTCAAATAAGTTTTTTCCTGATAGAAACCATTCTGAAACTCGAAAAAATCCAAAATTTGATGTTCTCAAAAGGCGAAAATTTCTTGAATTTTTCGATTTTCAGAAAGTGTTCTATCAGAAAAAGCATATTTGAAAACCCGAAAGTTGTTTTTGTAGTCTGAAATTTATCCATTCGCCTGCATTACCACGGTTTTGAATCGGTTTCAAAATGACTGGTTTCGAAGTGACGCGGAGCCTGAAATGGAAATCTTTCAATTCAATAGCCCAAAACATGATCTTTTCAGAAGGTCCAAAGAATGGAGTTCCTTTGTCAACTGTTTGTTCCAGCAACAACCAAGAAACTGGTAGAGAAGGTCCGGACTGGTTTTTCCATGTTCCAACCAAACCGAAAGAAATTCTTTGAAGAAAAATTGAGTCCTATTATCAATTGGGATCAATTCTTGATGATTTGCCAAGAAATTCAAAAGCTAAAAGATTTCAATAATAAGATTGCGTTATAAATTTAAGCTGTCTTTCCTTACTTTTTTCCTCTCTTCTTTTCTTTACATTTGTTGTAGTCCATTCTTTTTTAAATCTCTTTTCCAGAGAAAGATGTACATTTCCTATGCAAGATATCAAAAAGATATCAAAATTCCTATGCAAGATATCAAAAATGTGTCAATTGATAAAATATTGGTGATATTATGATAAACAATTAATCAGTTGACAGTTTTTTGTTATCTATTACGGGAATCAATATATATTGACTCAAAGTTAAAAGTTACGAATCCTTTCTATTACAGGTTGTATTTATGTACTACATTTTTATGTACTGAATTAAATTTTTTGAATTTTTCTATTGGATTTTAATCAATAAGACGTTTAGAAAAATTCTTTTTTTTGAGACAATATCCAGGAAATACTGATAGTTCTCAATAATCTTCAACTTTCCAGATTTCCCAAATTCAGAACTTCAGGATTTCAGGATCTTTAACTTTATATAAAACTTGGGATTCCTCAAAAAACAACTTTGAAAACAAAAACCAAAAAGACGTCCGATAAACAATTAATCAGTTGACAGTTTTTTGTTATCTATTACGGGAATCAATATATATTGACTCAAAGTTAAAAGTTACGAATCCTTTCTATTACAGGTTGTATTTATGCACATTTCTCCTTGTCCTGGCATATACATTTTGTCTCATGGAGGATAACAAGTGGGGTAACACTGTCTGCGTCTCCGGCTTAGAATAGTCACCCATATGGCAAATAGATTCTCTAGCACTCTCTCTTCTCTCTCTCTCTAGCTTACTGTCTAGAACCCTCTCTCTCTCTCTTATTTTCCGTACTAGACTTTCCCCCCATTCATTCTTCTATTCTACTCACCCCAAATGGCTGGTATCTGATTTTCCACCGACCTCACGTTTCTTTGATTTTTATTAAATTTCCCTGCATCAAAAGATGGAAAAAGCTGTGAATGGAACAAGCCTTTGCTCTCAACCGTCGACCAGATAAGGAAACAATTGCAGCATTGGTGTCAGAACTTGGAATAACCAAAGAAAAAGTTAGTTTTTTCCACCAATTCGTATAAAACCACAGAACATCGATTTCAGGTCGAAGGATGGTTCTCGACAAAAAGATATAGAAATCCGATCCCTGGGGAAATTCCAATTGTACTTTGCGAAGATGATGCGAGGCCGATATTGATGGAGTTCTTTCAAGAAACCCCGAAATTTCGAGACTACAAGAATCTGGAATTGAAGGAAAAGACAGGATGGCCAAGACAGACAAAAAATGAAACTTTCTTATTTTTCAAACCTATTTATTATGTGAAATAAAATGTTTTCCATTCAAAAATGTTTATTTGAATAAAAATGATAACAAATAATCAGTGGTTTGCTTCTTTGGCCTTTGAATGAAATATTTTTCAAAGAAGTCCATCGCCGGGTCCCACCATTGATCCATCGAAACGAACCGAATATTTCTGAAATAAAAATTGATTTTCAGAGACTCTGATAATTCGACTCACCATCCCAACCATTTCTGGTGTCGCATGTTTTGCATAATCTCTAATCTCTCGAATATCTACTCTCTTCAATTTCAGCACAGCAATCGCGTCTTCAACAATTGGTTTCGTTCTTCCAGCTGGAAAAAAAATTGTCTGTGTGTCCGGATGTCCGCTCTTCTCAAACTCACCATGTTCCATAAATAACCTTGTAGATTCTCCATATTTTTCCAGCGTTCCCCGTAAAATTCCAGCCAACTTTTTGATAGCTCCAGGAGAGATAAAATTTATTCCTTGATCTTCTATCAGTCGTTTTATCACAATTTCTAGGTAGTGAATAGCAAAATCATGGGAGGTGATGGGCATTTTTTTGGGGGACATAAATGAGAAAAAAGGCGAAAAATGGGTATAAAACAAAGAAAATGGTGGGGTAGAGGGGGCCAACGACACTGTCTGTTTCTCTCGTACTCTCTCCAAAATGTACACTATTTCGTTTGCTTCGTTTACATCAACGAACATCGGTCCTTTTCTGAGAGAACAGTGTTTAGGAGAGAAGAGAGAAAAATAGAAAAAAAGAGAAAAGGGGAAATTGACAATAATTTATTTTGCAACAGAATTCGAACACTTTCTTTGATTTTCATATTCCAACTTTCCAATTTTCGACATTAGAATCGTTGTCAGCTTGTCGAGAGCTTCAAAATAAGTATAAACAAGACATATTTATCTTGAAGTCGGAATTTTCAGGTCTCACCGCGAAATGAGACTACAGTAACCCGAAATTTTCAGATTGTGTCGAGTTTGGTATCATTTTGAAGCCCTTGAAGAGTTGAGGTTAAATGAAAAATTAGAAATTAGAATTTTGAACAAAAATAGCTGAAAAATTGAGTTTTTAAAAATATATTGAAATTTAGCACTTTTTGCGATTTTTTAATAAAAAATAGATTTTGTCTGCAATTTTTTGAATAATTTTTAGGCAAATACTCAGTTGCTATTTTCCCAGTTGCTATGACTTAGTTGCTACTTTTGACTCAATTGCTCGAATTTTTGGAAATTTCAAAATCTCAGTTGCTACAAAATATCTCTGTTGCTACAAAAAAAAACTCAGTTGCTACTTTTTCTCAAATACTATAGAAAAAGGCAATTTTTTCACAGTCTTTTTAATACCACTTTTCCTCGGACCCTGCCGAGTCTTTATTTTCAAATTTTCTCCTTATTATGACTCATAGTCCGGGGCCGATCAAAATAGTGAAAAGGTTAGGCGAACAGTCTTACACAACCATTTCTTATTTTTCGGAAAATATAGTGACTTTTAGGACGATATCTAGGATTTTTGAATTTTTTTTATGAAAACCACTGAATTTTAAACTTTTTCCTTCGTTCGATGGTCAAGAAACATATAATAAATTAGAAAGCTCCAATTCCGCGAAAATTGAGGACAACCATCGAGAAATATCCGATTCCACCTCCATTAGCTCCGATTTCATCTCCATTAGCTCTGATCCTCCGATTTCACCTCCACCAGCTCCAATCGTCCGATTCCACCTCCATCAGCTCCGATCCTCTGACTCCACCTCCATCAGCTCCGATCCTCCGATTCCACCTCCACCAGCTCCGATGCTCCGATTCCACCTCCATCAGCTCCGATCTTTCGATTCCACCTCCACCAGCTCCGATCATCCGATCCCAACTCCGTCAGCTCCGATCCTCCGACTAGACCTCAACCAGCTCCGATCCACCGATTACACCTACACCAGCTCCGATGCTCCGATTCCACCTCCATCAGCTCCGATCCTTCGATTCCACCTTCATCAGCTCCGATCATCCGATCCCAACTCCATCAGCCCCGATCCTCCGTTTCCACCTCCACCAGTTCCGATTCCACCTCCATCAGATCCGATCCTCTGACTCCACCTCCATCAGTTCCGATCCTCCAATCCCAACTCCATCAGCTCCGATCCTCTGATTCCACCTCCATCACCTCCGATCCTCTGACTCCACCTTCACCAGCTCCAATCCTCCGATTAGACCTCAACCAGCTCCGATCCTCCGATTCCACATCCTTCAGCTCCGATCCTCTGACTCCACATCCTTCAGCTCCGATCCTCCGATTCCTCCTCCACCAGCTCCGATCCTCCGATTCCACTTCGACCAGCTCCGATTCCACCTCGACCAACTCCGATTCCACCTCCACCAGCTCCGATCCTCCGATTCCACCTCCATCAGCTCCGATCCTCCGATTTCACTTCGACCAGCTCCGATTCCACCTCGACCAACTCCGATTCCACCTCCACCAGCTCCGATCCTCCGATTCCACCTCCATCAGCCCCGATCCTCCGATTCCACTTCGACCAACTCCGATTCCACCTCCACTATCACCGATCCTCCGATTCCACCTGCATCAGCTCCGATTCCACCTCCATCAGTTCCGATCCTCCGATTCCACCTCCATCAGCTCCGATTCCACCTCTACCAGCTCCGATTCCACCTCGACCAGCTCCGATTCCATCTCCACCAGCTCCGATTCTTCGATTCCATCTCCATCAGTTCCGATCCTCCGATTCCAACTCCGTCAGATCCGATTCCTCCGATTCCACCTCCATCAGCTCCGATCCTCCGATCCCAACTCCACCAGCTCCGATCCTCCGGTTCCAACTCCATCAGCTCCGATCGTTCGATTGTTTTTTCTGGACCCAGCTCCGGCTCCCAGGAATCCGGCTCTAGAAGCTACAGCTCCAAGATCCCCAGCTCTCCAGCCAAAGCTGGAGAACTGACTGATTCTCACTGTTTCTCCATCCCCTTATATACGAAAACTCCAAGGAGATTCTTATCTCTTCGCCCTATTTTTTCACTTTTCAAAAAAATATTATTTTTCCGAAACGTGAAATTTATTCTTCGAATATTTTTTGAATTTTTCGAAAAGCAAAATTTTATGCTTTTCCACACGTGCCATGTTTCATAATTGCGTTATCTTTATATTTCTCACTGCTCACTAATAGTCTAGTGGTATACATTGTTGGCTATGGAGCTGAGGGTTTTTGGTTCCCCGCCTAGGATTTTCCTCTTTTTTTCGTTTTATTTTGTCTGAAAATTGATGAAATAGTGTTCGATTACTGTAGATTACCGTAGAAAACTTTGTAATTTGTCGTTTTTTTTTCAAACAAAATCGCTTTTATTTGCATTGTGACGTGATTATGTTTTGCAAAAGACTACAAAATACAAGGTTTTCTACAGTAATCTACAGTAACCAAACACCGTTCCATCAATTTTCAGACAAAAAAACCCGAAAAGAATAAAGAAGAATTGTCGAGAATAGCTGAAAAACCTAAAAATAGTCTAAGATTTTGCGAAAAGTTGAAGAAAAAACCAATTTTTTCTTTCGAAAAATCGCAAAATTTTTAGGTTACTGTAGTTGTCGTTGTGGGACCTTTGGCCAAAATACAATTTAAAGAGGCACCGTGAGCCCAGAAAAAGCGAGAATTTCTTGAATAATTGACTGCGCCTTTAATACGGTACCTCGAAATTAATTCAATTTTCGCCGATTTTTCTCAAAATTTCGCTCATTTATGGTCAAATTTCGTATGATTCTGGTTAAATCTTTAATCGAATTTTCTTATAAAGCCAAAAATATGTCAAAATTAGTTAATTGTGAGGTACGGTATTAAAGGCGCATTCACTTTTCAAAAAGCAATTCACTTTTTCGATGCTAGTCCGCCGATGCGCCTTTAAACTGTATTCTTGGCCCCAACGCCGTCAGACTACAATAATAATGAATCCGGGAAACTAAGGTTACTGTAAATGTCGTTGTGGAACCTTTTCTAGGTTTTTTCTTTGTAAAAAATTCAAATTTTCTATGTTCAAACCTCCAAATTACATTTAATTTATTTTTTCAACAATTAAAAGTAAAACTTTTTATTAATATTATTATGGTTATTATGCTCAAAAAGATTGACATTTAAACAATAGTGAAACATGAAGAAAGACGAAAATTGACCAAAAATTATCGATTTTTCGAATTCTCCTGATCCTCGAATCTCTTCCACCACTCATCATCGTTCTCCTTATCATTCTCCTCATCTGAATCATCGATTTCCACAATGAACCTCTTCTGCTTCTTTCTCGGTGGTTCTTCTGAATTTTTTCGAGAATTTCCAAAATTTCCGAAAATCGGCTGATTCTCCTTGTCTTCATTGCTCATTTCCTTCAAAATCTCCGTATAGAAATTGCTATGCGTCGTTAGAATTCGGAGATTCGGCTCCACTCGTTTTTTGCTGTTTTTATAGATTATTTGAGTTTCCAGCAGGTCGTTTTGCTTATTTTTCGCCAATTCGTAGAAATTCGACGCGTCGATTTGACGATTTCCGGTGAGAAGCAGTGGGAAGAAAGCGTAATAGGACATTCTGGAAATTTTGAATTGAAAATAGAAAAACAGGTGTAAAATCGGAAAAAAATGACGAGAAATCGGAAAAAAAAATGAAAAATCGGAAAAAAAAATCGGAAAAAAGTTGAAAAAAGTGGAAAATTTTTCAAAAAGCTAGTAGAAAATGAAGATAAAAAGTAAATCAATTTCTGTAAAACCTCGAAATTCCCAAAAAAACAACAATTTTGTATTTTCAATAACATGACAAAATAACAAAGACAACAAAAAATGACAACAAGAAGAAATTGGGTAAAACAATTGGGGGTAAAACTTGAGTTATTGGAATTTGTCTATTGACTTTTGGACAATTGATTTATGGAAAGTCAATAGTGGTGGGCTCCTGGGAATCAAGCACATTGATTTTCGTTGGGTCGATGTCATCTGAAGAAGAAGATTCTGGAACACATTCTGGAGTAGTTGATGATGGAATCTGGAATTTAAATTTATAGCGATGTATGCGAGAAAAATAGGAAAATAATGTTTATAAGGAAGACAATAAACTACCGTATCCCCTCTCTAATATAAGCCCACCGGAACCGTCAACTTTGAGCTCATTTATCTCAGTTCCTGTAACAGATATCGAAAAGTTATCAACTGATAAATTATTTATCGTAATATCAGCAATACTTTATCAGTTGACACATTTTCGATATCTCGCATAGGAACCGAGATAATTGAGCTCAAAGTGCGCGTATTGGATGAGCTTCTATTAGAACGAATACTTTCAACAAAATGTTACCATTTCAATGCCACGTGGCATCAATTCCTCAGTAATCTTGTAACGACTCTCATGATCTTCCACTGAGGTCAGCCGCGCATCACCACTCGCCACAAACTCATCAACTAGATGTTGGAGTAGTTTGAGTTTGAAAACGAACTCCGTTTGATACTGATATGGAGCTTTTTCACGGTGTGGGAAAGATTCTCCTCGCCTGGTAAGGCTAATGCGGCCTTTCTTTTCGAGCTCTAGCAGATATCCTGGTTTGGTGAATGCCTTAATACACTCGTTCATTGGCATCTCGATACGAAGATTTGCGTTCGTGGCTCCTGTGACAAAATATCCTGGCTTATTCTTAAGATCCAAAGTTACAAATTTCTTTCGATTGTGGAATGGTTCGCTCAGAACCAGTAGATAAATATGATGGTCTTTTCCGATATCGACACTTTTCAGGAATCGTTTCACCACTTTTTCGATTCGCTCGTATTCTCCATTCACTCGATCCGCCATGTATTCTGTATTGCTACTATCGTAGATTCCATAGAAGAATTGAGAATCCGATTTTCTCGATTTCAGATATTTCAAATCAGGAGTCAACATTAATTGATCAGATGGAGAGAATTTTGGATTGGTATTCAGAACTTTTGAATCAATGAAGAACATGTCATGACTCGGAGATTGAGCTGTGAGAATTGTCGCAACAGCAGATGGCATTAAGCAGGGGGATCCAGGTCCTCCGAATCGATCCATATGGTTTTCGTATTGAGTCGTCCACACGCCAGTATAAGGCCACAGAAAGTTCATAGCGATGCTAGAGTACTTCTTCGGAGTGTACACTGCAAAAATAGAAGCTTCATAAAGCAAACCAATCTTGTCGTCTGGACGGTTCTGGAACTTTTTTTTTGAATTCCCTTCAACACCGGAAACTCAGAAAATTTAGTTGTTTTTGCGATTTTTCGATAGAAAATGAAGTTTTTTTTCAGTTAATTTCAAAGATTCTTTTTCGATTTTTCCGAATTTTTTTTGTCTCAAATTTGATGGAACGGTGTTCGTGAAGATTACTGTAGATTACTGTAGAAGACTTACATCCTTCTGCAGTTCAAAATGCTGCTGAAAACTGATGTTTTTTGTAACTACAAAACACAAGGCTTTCTACAGTAATCTACAGTAATCTTCACGAACACCATCCCGTCAAAGATCAGATAAAAAACGGAGAAACCAAAAAAGAATTTTCAAAAAAAGCTGAAAAACCAAAAAAAGGTCCAAAACTTCTGCAAAAAATTGAATAAAAATACACGTTTCCCTCTAAAAATCGCTAATTTTTCGAAGTTTCCGTCTTGGCGGGAATTCAAAAAAAAGAGTCGAGATTTTTTTTTTCATAAGTTTCCCAAAGGGACGAGAACTAAGTATTTCGAGCGGGTTTTTGGGTTTTTTTCTATGTGAATAAAATTTCAATTTTTTCGAAATTTTTATATTTTCAAAATTCCAGCGAAAAAAGTGACGATTCCGCTGAAATTCATGCTTTGTTTTTTACCTAGTTCAAACAAGTCTTCCTTCAAATCGTCAATTTTGTCATGAGCAATTTCGAGCAACTTTTTATCACTAACACGACACGGATACTTGGAGTACGGCTTCATAATATTGAGAATTTGTGGATTCTCGCTTTTCTGTAGTTGCGGCAAACATGCTGTAGTGAAATTGACAATACTTTTTGAATTCAATGAACGCTTCAAATCGTTTCTTTTCCTTTTAGGGTCATCAGTATGACATAGTGATAAGGTTGAAGAGTTATTGATGAGATAATCGATTCCTCCGAAATTCAAAACGGCTTTTTCGATGCATGAATGAACAGAGCTCTCCTGGTGTACATTTACAGCAATCGGGAGTACGATTGCGCCAGTCTAGAACTTTCTAAACGTTTTCAGAGAAAATTTAGGTAATTTTTACTTTTTCAATCTCTCTTGCAGTGTCAAAAACCGATCCGAAAATTGCTCCGTGACAGGATGGAGCACTACCAGCCAACACGAGATTCGCACCGTTTTCAGCCAACATTTTGGCGATTTGTCGGCCATTTCCCCGGCTTGCACCCGTCATTACCACTGTTCGACCGGCGAACATTCTGGAAAATTTTCAGGATTTTCAGAATTTTTCAAATTAATTTTTTTTTCAGAAGTATTTAAAGGTGGTGTGCGGTGAATTTTATTGTTGCTTCATTTTGTACAAAAATGTATGTAGATTCATATAAAAATAGTGAAAAAAAATTCCAAAAAAAGTCCTAAAATGCAAGAAACCACATCGAGGCCTAGCGGCCGAGTGTGAGTTTTCTAGTCCATTTGCGGAGAAGAAGCGCGCGAGTTCAAATCGTTTATTAATTTTCATCGTTTTTCAGATTTTTTCCAGGTTTTTCAAAGAGATTGTTAATTTTTCTCCCAGATATCCCGGAAAATTCGAAAAAAAATCTGAAAAAAATTAACAGTTTGAAATTCTTATTAGCAGAAAAAGGACTAGAAAACCCTCTTTCGGCCACTAGGCTTTCCAAATTCAATTTCTCCGGTTGACCCTAAAAATTGAAGAAAAAAAAAATACAAATTCGATTGAACGATACATTAAAAAAAAAGACTTCAATGAAACCAATTTATTCATAGAAACACGCAATAAATTCATGGAAACAAGAAATTAGTGGAATAAACGGGGAATTTTAAGCAAAATCCGAAATTTTTACATTTTTTCAGGAGGGCGCATGAGAAGGGTTCAAAAAATATGGAAACATAAACATGTAAAAAGAAAGATATATACATTTAGATAGCTTTCAGAAGATGTCCAAACATCAACGCTTTGGTTCTATCCGACAATTTCTCGAATTCCGGCGACTTCTCCAACTTTTTAGCCTTTTCCAACGAATTCATCTGATTGATACACTTCTTCAAAAGCTTCGGCATCCCGTACTCATCAGCCAACCAAAGCATTTTTTCATATCCGATTTTCGAAATGTTTAGAAGATGATATTCCACGATTCCGATGACCGATGGCACTTGGAAACGACTAGCCATCTCTAGAAGCTTCTCGACAGTAGTATCTGAAAATTTATTGTTTTTTTACTGAAAATCGATAAATGTCTACCATTTGGAAACTGTGGATTTGGATAGAAACTGGAGAGAAGGAGTCCGAAATCTTCATAAGAAACTTCTTTGATTTCGATTTCTTTCATTTGTCCTTCTTTGAAATTCGCTGAGAAAAGAGTCGAGAAATAGTCGGAGTGGAAGGAGAGGAACTGGAAATAAGTGGAATTTAAGAATACTCTAGAAGAAACTGAAACTTACCGCTTTGCTCACATTCAGCTTCTTTCCCTCGACAATAAGGATCACATCAGTTTTATCGGAAGCCGCGAACATCTCATCATAAGAAACCCTTTCGGGAGGCGCGAAGTGAGCAGTCAGATTGTATTCAAAAGTGACCGCGTAGGAAGTAGAATTGCATCTAAACTTAACCGGAACTGATTTATTTGTATCAGTCCAAAAGATTTCTACTCGACGGGGATTCCAACAATCTTGTACAGAATTGACGATCAAATGTCCAACAAGCCGATCAACTCCTTGTCTTTTCAATTCATCCCAATCGAAATTCCAGGTGAAATTGACTTTATAATTATACACACGGCCACTCCATGTACTGCAAATTTATGAATCGAATTTCGTCGAAATTATGTAATTAGACTCACTGTTTGATCCCATCCTTTTCGCCTGTTTCCAGTACGTCCGTGGTAAAATTCACTGTCTTCTGACTACTTTTGTGATTGATCACTTCAGTTGTCATCGTTCGCGAAAGCTCTGAAGCTGTAAAAATCTTTTTTGCCGAAAAAAAGTGAAATTGAAGCATTTCCCCAATAAGTGGAGCGAGTTATGCGGAAAATTTGAAAAATATGCTTGTTTTCATCCAAAATTTTGAAAAAAAAACGCCGAAAATAGCGAAAATTCGAAGAAAATTGAGCAAAAATGAGCAAAAACCGGTGACAAAAAAAAACAATATCTAGCCGCCGAAAAGTACCATAGTTCATTCGTGACGAGAACCACAGATACAAATTTGCTCATGCTCCTTGAAGGTACTGTAGATTTTGAATTTTTTTTGTTGTCAGGCTGAAAATTTCGCGAAAATCTGAAGCAAAAAGTCGAAAAATTAGCAGAAATTGGAAAAGAAATTGAGAAAAATTAATAGGAGAAACTTCGAAGAATTCGTAGCGCTCATTCTGCTGTAATTCACAAGCGCGTGGTGAGAATCAGAGAAACAATTTTGTGCATGTTCCTTTAAGGTACTGTAGTTTATTTTTTGCTCGCAATTTCAATCTCGGTTTTTTTCCTAGAAAATCCCAAAAAATGAGCGATCACGAAGACGATCTCCTTCTGAACAGCGGCTCTGGAAATCCAACGGTTCTCGAAAAAATCTACAAATGTCAATACTGTGATAAATCATTTAAATATACAGTAAAACTTTTTGTGCAAAGACCCCAATCAATTATCGATTTTCAGAGAAATCTAAATCGTCACAAAAAGTTTCATAACAATTTGAGACCATTTTTCAAGTGTCGCCATTGTCACAAGTCTTATCGAGTTCGGGCTAGAGTGAGTCCGATAGAGCGCACTTGAAATATCAATAGAGCGTATTTTCAGGCGAGAGCTCATCTCTGGTCTCATTTCGAGAGCCAAAAGGAAGTGGAATGTCCCATAAAAGACTGTTTTTTGAAGTCTGAAGGTCTAAAAAATGTGGAAGTTCATCTGAATCAATCCCACGGAGAATCACCGTTTCAATGCAAATTGTGTGATGAAAAATTCGAAAAATCGTTCGGAATGGTTAATCACTTTTTTAAGGACTGTTTCATAATTGAACATGTAAATAAATTCAAATTTGTTTCTATTTAAAAAAATTGATTTTTTTTTCAGGGAGCCACTGATTTCAAACCGGTAATTCGAAAACCAACAGAATTCGTTTGCCCAGCAGAGCTCGAAAAAATCAATTCTTAAAATATTGATTTTTCCAGGGAACCAATATTGTCCGTGCAAGAATCCAAAAACCAACAAAATTCGTATGCCCTGTAGAGTTCTGTGATCAAAAGTTTGATAGTTGTATTGAGCTGAAGAATCATTTGGACGATCTACACGGAATGTCGTATAGAATCTCTTCGAAATGCAAAATGTGTCATTTGAAATACGAAAAATCGTATTCGATGATTTGTCATTTTCTCATGGAACATGTAGGAAAATTTTGAATTTTTAAATTAATTATCGATTTTTTAGGTCTCTGGCACCGAGATTGCCGAGCCAGAAGGTCTAGAACAAAAGCCGTTACTCGAGGACGTCAAATTGGAAATTCCTGATTCTCCGGTTGACCTTGAAACGGTAAATGTGCTCTATTGAGAAATCTCAAAACTCTCTTCTTCCAGAAATGTCCCCAGTGTGAAATCGACTTCAACGATGTCAAAATGTACCTTATTCATGAAACAGCTCATTCTCAATTCCACCCCTTTGAATGTGCATTTTGTGGTCAAGAGAGCGGAAATAAGTACGATTTTATGTCGCATTTCTACAGTAATCATTCGATTTAAGTGGATTCTTAGTTGTTGTTAAAATTTTTCTGTTGTTTTTTTTTAAATTTTTTATATTGTTTGAAAATAAAATTGTTTGTTTGAAGGCGGAAGCTGACTCAAGTCTTTTTTGATAACTTTTTTTCTGAAGAATTAATGAAAAACAAGCAACTTCCAACTTTAGATTCGGCTTCAAGTCACACCAATTCGTGCTGAAAATCGGTTCGGTCGATAGTTTAGCAGTTTGTACTGCCAAGTTTTCAATGTCGGACGACATAGGAAACTAAGAAATTTGATTAAACTAAAAAATAAATACAGAAAACTGCCGATCAAAATTTTTAAAAATTCTGGCATGAGTAACGGAATACGGTAAGCGATACTTTCTGAAAACAGGTTACTGTATACAACTTTTAATAGCGTTTTTTTTTGAAAGGTTGTTTTGATTTTTGTGATATTTTCAGCTGAAATTTGTTTGAAAATTCAGTTTAAACTATAGGCCAATATAAAAAACTAGTACGAATCTAAAAATAGCTTATTTTCAATGTTCCATTCAAAACACAGTTCGAAAAAGAAAGCATGCGCCTTTAAAAGATTACAGTAGAGACTTCTCTGCAGAACATGTTTTCTTTTTTTCTCACGGCCCGTGAGTCACGGGGTTGCAACAGGGTACATGCAAATTGCATTCTCAGTGCTCTTGGGCGCGTTCCGCCGCGCGACGCAGTTGGCACCGTGCCAAGTCATACAGGGTCTTAATTCGACACCTCCTTTTGCTCACACAACGGAGCGCATTTAAAAAACTTTTAGAGCTTAGATTTTTTCTGGTATTCATATACTTTTGAACACGCTGATTACAGAACTGAAGTCCTTTTTTCACTCCTGCTCCTGCAAAAAAAGTTATGAGCTCGGAAAATACCGATTTCTCACTCTTTGAATGCATTTTTGAAAGGCTTAGTCAGAGTTTTTGGTGTTTTTATGAACGCAAATCGTATTTTTGAGTTATTCTACACAATCTGAAAAAGTTATTTTTCCATTTTTTCAAAAAAAAATTTTTTGAAAAAATTTTCATGGGGTCCCCCCTTTGCTAAAAAAATTTTGGTGAGCAAAAGGAGGTGTCGAATTAAGACCCTGTCCAAGTCATCATTTTTGAATTGAAAATTCCAAAAATGTCAAAATTCAGCCGCGTCGCGCGGCGCAACGCGCCCAAGAGCACTGAGAATGCAATTTGCATGTACCCTGTTGCAACCCCGTGTTTTCTAAATTTCGCAATTTCTCGAATTTTTTCAGAATCTTCTGCGAAAATGGCTAACAACGAAAAAGTCGAAACGGAAGCTAGAGAAAATTCGAAAATCGTTTCGCAGGTGGTCGAGAATGAAGTACTTGAAAAACTGAAAGTAGTCGTGGCGGCTGAAACCGACGAAATCAAAAATTCACATAAACGAAAATTCGATGAAATCTCGGAAAAGCTCCAACAAATCGAAGAATCGGTTTCGAAAATTTCTAAACTAGGAAAGTCAACTGTGTTGAATGTGAGATCTTTTTGAAAAAAAAGTATTTTTAGTGTTTTTTTTTCAGAATCAGAACAAGAAGGAGCTGAAGTCAGGGAAGAGATTCGTATTGAAGCATATATTCGAAAATGTGGCAAATCTGAAAGAAGGCGACAGGGCGATCAGCCAAACAGAAGAGCATTTCAACTTGGAATGGTATTTAGTTTCTGTGATTTAAAAATTTCCAACTTGATTTTCTCTCCATTTCAGGTATATGGTGATTCACAGCTCCAAATCTCATATTGGACTTTATGTTTGTTGTAAACCTGATGAACCTGTCGAAAAGAAATATGCAATCGAAACTAAAATAGAGTTCAGAATGATGGGTCCGGACGACAACAAAGTCTCCAAAACTAAGAGACACTGTTTTGAGAATAACAAGAGACTTGCATATAATGGTTTTTTGAAATGGAAAGAAATGAAACAAGATTATCTTATTGATGATCGTTTGACAATTGAAGTGGAAGTGGAGATTCTAAAAATGAGTGGATTCGAAAAAGAGATAAACCGAAAATTCGACGAATCTCAAAAAGACGTCTCTGATGTGATTTTGGTTGTGCAAGACACCAAATTCTATGTTCTGAAAATGGTTTGTTCTCAAAATTCTCTAAAATCTACAAAAAATCGTATATTTTTCAGTACCTCGCTCTCCAATCATCCTATTTCAAATCTCTCTTTCTCGGAAAATTCGATGAAAGTCAAAAGAATGAAATCGAACTGAAAGATATCAATTCGGACGATTTTCAGAAGTTCCTGGAGCTCATTCATGGAGAATCTCCTATTGATGGTAATCAGCAAATTTTTCTCACAAAAATGAGTAAAATTATAATAAAAAATTTCAGATGATACTGTCTCTGGAATCCTTAACTTGGCTGAAATGTATGATGCGCCAACAGCTATTCGAAGATGTGAGGAATTTCTATTGAAGAATTCGCAGAAGGATACTGCACAGAAATTGCAGTTGGCTCTTCGTTACAATTTGGGAAATCTGAAGGTTAGATTCGAAAAGTCAACATTTTAAAATTATTTTTCCATTGTTTCAGAGCAAGTGTCTGACTGAAATCAATACAATTCCCGATATCGAATCGATTTTGGCTGCAAATCTTCCTGAAATGAACGTATCAACCGCCGAGGCTCTTCTTCATAAATGTATCGCGTTTTCGAAAAAGTGATCGATTAACTTTTTTTATTCTGTTTTTTTGTTATTTGTTGAATAAATTTTGTTGAAAAATGTGCAATTGTTGAACGAATAAATCGAAACACGGCCTCGCGGAGAGGAACCTCAAAAAATCCAAGTTGGCGCCACGTACTTCCAAGTTGGCGCCACGTACTTTAAATGACCGAGAAAATTTAACTTTTTTTGAAAAATACAATGCGTAAATGAGAGACACAGAGAAACAGAGAGAAAACCGCGACGCGGAGCCGTTACGCGTTCAAATTGGCAAGTTGCCAATTTTTCAAATCAAGGTTTCCTTCCGCGAGGCCGTGCGAAAAGTTGAAAACTGTCATTCGATTTTTCAATTACCGTAGTCCAAAGGCGCATCAAAGAAAATAATTTTTCCGTTTTTTTCTCAAATTTAAAGGTGGTATGCGGTGAAAATTTTTATTGCTTTATTGTATGCAGAAATCTATGTAGATTCTTATAAAAATAAAGAAAAAACTCAAAAAAATTCCTAACATGCGAAAAACCGTCGAAACAGGGACGATGTATCCGGTGGCCGAGTGAGAGATTTCTAGGCCACCTGCGCGCGAAATTTGAATTTTTATTGTTTAAACACAATTGTTTTTTCAGTGTTTTCTCGTATTTTTTCCAGGCTTTTCGCCATATCTTGGAGAAATTAACATAAACATTATGAAATCTTTTAAAAATTATGAAAAAAAACACTGAAAAACAGTAAGAATTCAAATTTCGCGCGCAGGTGGCCTAGAAATCTCTCACTCGGCCACCGGATACATCGTCGCTGTTTCGACGGTTTTTCGCATTTTAGGAATTTTTTTGAGTTTTTTCTTTATTTTTATGAGAATCTACATAGCTTTCTGCATACAATAAAGCAATAAAATTTTTCACCGCACATCACCTTTAAAACATATTTTTAGCAAACAATATAAAAATCAAAAATGTTACAAATAACAACAAAAAACATCAAATTCAAGAATCCGCCTAAATCGAATGATTACTGTAGAAATGCGACATAAAATCGTACTTATTTCCACTTTCCTGACCACAAAATGCACATTCGAATGGGTGGAATTGAGAATGAGCCGTTTTATGAATCAGGTACATTTTGACATCGTTGAAGTCGATTTCACACTGCGGACATTTCTGGAAGAATAGAATTTTGAGATTTCTCAATAGAGCGAGTTTACCGTTTCAGGGTCAACGGGAGAATCTGGAATTTCTAATTTGATGTCTTCGAGTGATGGCTTTTGTTCTAGAACTTCTGGCTCCGCAATCTCGGTGTCAGAAATCTAAAAAATCGATAATTAATCCGAAAATTCAACTTTTCCTCTTACATTTTTATGTTCCATGAGGAAATGACAAATCATCGAAAGCGACTTTTCGTATTTCAAATGACACATTTTGCATTTCGATGAGATTCTATACGACATTCCGTGTAGCTCGTCCAAATGATTTTTCAGCTCAATACAACTATCAAACTTTTGATCACAGAACTCTACAGGGCATACGAATTCTGTTGGTTTTTGGATTCTCGCACGGACAATATTGGTTCCCTGGAAAAAACCAATATTTTAAAAACTCAAATTTTTTTTGAGATTCTCACATGTTCAATTATGAAACAGTCCTTAAAAAAGTGATTAACCATTCCGAACGATTTTTCGAATTTTTCATCACACAATTTGCATTGAAACGGTGATTCTCCGTGGTGTTGATTCAGATGAATTTCCACATTTTTTAGACCATCGAACTTCAAAAAACAGTCTTTTATGGGACATTCCACTTCCTTTTGTTGCTCAAAATGAGACCATAGATGAGCACTCGCCTGAAAATACGCTCTATTGATAATCGGAGCAAATTCGTCGAACTCACTCTAGCCCGATTTCGATAAGACTTGTGACAATGGCGACACTTGAAAAATGGTCTCAAAATGTTGTGGCACTTTTTGTGGCGATGCAGATTGGTCTGAAAATCGATAATTGATTGGAATGTTAGCCCGACAAATTCTCACTGAAGATTTGAATGATTTATGACAGTATTGGCACTCGTAGATTCTTTCGAAAACCGTTGGATTTCCAGAACCACTGTTTAGAATGAGATCGTCTTCGTGATCGCTCATTTCGTTTGATTTTCTGGAAAAAATATTTGTTAGATTAATTACGAACAACAGAGATTAGATTTGTGATCAGAAATGTGAAAGAAATTCGTGAAAAATCCGTTTTAAACTATTAAATTTCACGAATTCGTCGAAATAAGAAATTTTTAAAGACTACAGTACCTTAAAGGAACATGAGCAAGTTTGTTCCTTTGGCTCTCGCCGCGCGGTCAGAGAGGGGGCGATAAAATTTTTAAAGGTTTTCCAATGTTTTTTTATCGTTTTTTCTTCGAATGCCCGTTATTTTGTCGACTTTTCATCACAGTTTCGACCGAAACTTTAGCCTGAAAACAAAAAATTAAAAATCCACAGTACCTTAAAGGAGCAGGCGCAAATTTGTTCCTGTGGTTCTCGCCACGAATAAAGTGCAGTACTCTCCGGCGTCAAGGGAATTTTTTCTTGTCTCCGGTTTTCGGCTCAATTTGGCCCAGTTTTCGTGAAATTTTCGAAATTTTTCAACATTTTCGGCTGAAAACTAGCAAATAATTATTTTTTTTTCTGCATAATTTTGTCAATAATTGTTGAAAATGCTTCAATTTTACCATTTCTTTCGGCAAACAAAGTTGGTTTTTTTTCAGAATTTCTTAAACTGGAGAGCACCCAAAGACCGAATTGCAAATGAATATGAATAGAATACTTGAAGAACTGGAATTTATGAAGGATGAAAGTGAGAAAACCAGACGATCGCAAAACCTGAAGTTCGATGACATCGAGGAGGAGCTCCAATCAATCAAAAAATCGGTTCTAAAAATTTCAAAAACCCAAGACGACGAGAAGAAATTGAGAGAGAAATCAATTGTTCAGAATCAAAATAACGGAAAAATAGATTCTGGAAAAAGATTCCTGCTGAAGCATGTGTTCGAAAATGTGTCGGATTTGGGAGAAGGCAAGGCTGTTAACAGCGAAAATGAAGATCACTTCAATTTGAAATGGTAGATTTCATTTGATCGATCTAGCCGAATAATTTTTTCTTCCATTTCAGGTGCATGGCAATTGAACGTAACGGGAGTCATCTTGCATTCCATGTTTTTTTAGATCCCATTGATACTGATGTTGAAGATGAATGGTCGGTTAAAACGAAATTGGAGTTCAAAATGATCGGAAAAAACAACAAGAGGGTTATTAAAACCGACGAATATTGTTTTGAGGTTACAGATGATGATGGATATGGAATATTTCTGGAATGGGAAGATATAAATGATTATCTTATTGATGATAATTTGACAGCTGAAATTGAAGTGGAAATTCTAGAAATTAGTGGATTTGGAAGACAGAAACTCCGAAATTTCGATGAATCACAAAAAGACGTCTCTGATGTCATTCTAGTCGTTCAGGACACCAAATTCTACCTCTCCAGGATGGTTTGAATTATCCGAGTATTTTTCCTTTAATCCAATTTTTTCAGTACCTTGCCTCCCAATCTTCCTATTTCAAAACTCTCTTCCTCGGAAAGTTCTCGGAATCCAGAAAATCTGAAATCCCACTAACTGGAATCGATTCAAATGATTTTCAGTGTTTCCTGGAGGTGCTCTATGGAGAAAATGCTATCGATGGTGATTCCTTAAAGTTTAAATATCGATTTTTAACCTTCAATTTTCCAGAAAGTACGGTAGAAGGGATATTGCTCGTTGGAGATTTCTATGATACATCGATTGTTACTCGAAAATGCCAAGAATTCTTGTTGGAAGAATCGGAGAAGAATTTGAAGAAAAAACTCCAGCTTTCTACACAATATCGTCTTAAAAGTTTGGAGGTATCGATTTTTTTCGAAAAATTCTGTAATTTTTATATATTTTTCTAGGATCAATGTCTCTCAAAAATCAATTCAATCGATGATGTTAAAGAATTTCTCCCTGGCGATCTCAGCGATTTGGATTCATCGGTTGCACACAAAATTCTTCAAATATGCGTTTCTTCAGCATAATTCACATCTTCTTACCCCGATGATATCATTTATAGATTTTTTTTAAACAAATTTTGCGGCTGAAAATGGGCATATTTGTTTATGTGTAAAGTTTTAAATATAAATTATTGAATGACATTCTTTTAACAACTATCGGATATTCCACTGAAAAATTCTCAGGTTTCAGCTGGAAATTTCGATTGGAGCATTTTGTGCGTCACTTGTGATGCAATGTACGCGATTCTTGACTACCGTAGTCAATGCAAAATTCCGGAAACCAAATTTTTGAGGAAAAAAAAATTATTTAAAAAAGGCTTATATTTTGCTCAGAAATTCCTGAAAAGCGCCAAATTCAGTCAAAAACCCCAATTTAAGAAAAAGTAAAATTATTCATTAGCAAAAAAGGTTGTTTTGGCATGAAAATTCTTATAGAACATCTAGTAAAGCAGTTAAAAGGATTTTTTAAAAAGGAGATTTCATAAAAGGGTTAAAATTATTATTATCTTGTGTCAAATCGAGCAATCTCTTGTAAAGCTCCGCCCACAATTCTGGCTCGTACATCTTGGGATCTTCTGGGAAAACTGAGCGAAGTTCAGTGACAGTGCTCATCTCAGAAATGCACATGCTCTGAAAATTTAAAAAAACAAAAAAATGAAAATTGTTCTAGAATTTTTACCGAAAGCTTGCTCAATTTATGTTTCAACGCGATTTCGAACTTCATCTTCAACGATCGATCGGAAGTTTTGATGAGAAATTTGAGACAATTGGTTCGCGCGGTCTTCGATTCGAACATATCCGCCAAATTCAGAATCTCCTCCACTGTATCGTCATTCAATGCTTCAATTTCTCCATATAAGACTTCTAGAAACTTTTGAAGATCGTATGCATCAACATCCTTTAGTTCGATTTCGGATTTTTCAGAATTTTCCGACGATTCTTCGGACTTTACAGAAAACATCGTTTTGAAATATGTCGAATGCAAAGCCAGATACATTTTATTGACGTAAAACTTCTGATTTTCAGTCACCAAAACGACATCTGAAAACTCTTTTGCCACGTCATCGTCGAAATTTCTGAGAATCGAATGAGCGATTCCAATAGTTCCTATGATGAAAACTTGAACTTCGATTTCAAATTTTCCATCAATCATATACTCTTCCTTTGCATTCTCATACAGAAATCGCAAAGAGCAGCATCCCGGAAGCGAGTCATTCTCAAGTACATAGTTTTCGGTTTTTTCAAACAATTTTCCGTCTTTTTTCGGGATTTTCCATTTGATTTCACTATTGATTCGCCACGTTTTCTTTCCACAGAATCTTAGGCATTCCAGAAACACTTTGAACATTGATCTTTCTCGCGAAATTCGAATTCTCCTGAAATTGACTTTTTACGAGAATTCTCTGTTTAGATTCTCTTACCATGGCACTCCAAAGTGCTTCTCTGTTTCCCCACAAAATGAGGTTTTTTCGTTTGATTCTAACATTGTAAAGTTATCAAAGACGTGTTTCATTACGAAACTTTCCTGTTCTTCCGACATTTTTAGTTGATTTTTTCTGGAAATTTTGGTTAAAAAGCTTGAAATTTGCCAAAGAAAAGTATGGAAAATTGAGCAAACAAAATGGCATTTCAGGGGTTAAAATAGTAGAAAATTCATTTAAGAAAGCAATAAAAAATTCAAATCAATTCCATAATCTTTCCCAGAATCGAAGACCTTGCATCCTTTGACAATTTCTGGAAACCCGTAGATTTTTTCAACTTTTTCGCCTTCTCCAAAGTATTCAATTCATTGATTGTCTTTTCCAAAAGAGTGGGCATTCCATATGCATCAGCCATCCAAATCATTTTTTCGTTTGAAATTTTCGAATTATTCAAAAGATGATGTTCAACGTGTCCAATCACAAAAGGCATCATGAATCGATCGGCCAGTTCTAGAAGCTTTTGCACAGTGGCATCTGAAAATAAATACATAATTTTAAGTGGATTTCCCAGCTACGAACCGTGTGGGAATGAAGTTTTCGGATGGATAATGCTCAGCAACAAGCCGAAGTCTTCAAAGGAAACTTCCTTAATCGGAATTTCGTCCATTTTCCCTTCTTTGAAATTCGCCGAAAAAAGCGCGCGGAAGAATTCGGAATGATAGGAGAGAAACTGAAAATAAGAATATTCGAAATAGAGAAAAGGGCATGTCTTACTGTTCTGTTGACATGTGCCTTCTTTCCATCGATCAATAAAACTGTGTCATTGAGTTCGGAGGCTGCTAAAATCTCATCGTAACATACATTTGTGATTTGAACATCGTAGTGAGGAACTAGAGAAAATTTGTAAGATGCAATCACTTGATCTCCAGCATAAAAATCATCATAGTCTACGAAAATTATCTCGGTAATCGTCTTAGTGGTTTCTTTCCAATCGATTTCAATTCTTTTCTCCACAAAACTATCATCCTGTGGCATGACAGTAAGGAATCCAGTTATACGATCGAAACCTTCACTTTTCAGTTCCGACCAATCGATTTTCCATGTAAATTTTATATGATCAGTTTCCCCATCATCATCAAAAATTATTGCGCCGCTCCATGTGCTGAAAAATAATTATCAAAATTACGAAGGATTTTTCTTTATCTCACCATTTTATTCCATTACTCACACTTGTTCCGAAAATCTTTGATTCGTCTGAGATAGCGTAAGTGAGACTTTCGTATTCGATAGCTTCGCCAGACATTTTGGTATTTCGCCTGAAAAAAACTGAAAAATTGTGTCGAAAAAAGGGCGGAACAGTGTTGTGTGTGATGACAAATCACGGTGTTTGCGTAATGCACACGAGCTGACGACAATTCACACAGTTTCAAAAAACCGTAATCTTCTCAAATACCGATATCGAAACGAAGGAAAGTAAATATTTAAAATTCAGGAAACAATCTGGCTTTCAAAGAATGAAAACAGTAAAAAAATCTTTATAAACATTTGGCAGAACAATAAAACATTCAAATCAATTCCATAATTTTTTCCAGAATCGAACACTTTGCATCCTTTGACAATTTCTGGAATTTCGGAGATTTTTTCAACTTCTTGGCCTTCTCCAAATTATTCAATTCATTAATTGTCTTTTCCAAAAGAGTGGGCATTCCATATGCATCAGCCATCCAAATCATTTCCTCATTCGAAAATTTCGAATTATTTAGAAGATGATGTTCAACGTGTCCAATCACAATAGGCATCATAAATCGATCGGCCAGTTCCAGAAGCTTTCGAACATTGGCATCTAAAGAAAATTAAGTTTTATTGCGTTGATAGCGAGGTAGATACGGACCGTTTGGAAATGAAGGTTTCGGATGAATCATACTGAGCAACAAGCCAAAGTCTTCAAAGGAAACATCGTCAACCGGAATCTCATCTATTCGTCCTTCTTTGAAATTTGTCGAGAAAAGTGCACGGAAGAATTCGGAATAATAGGAGAGAATCTGTGAAATGAGAATATTCAAAATAGATAAAAATTGAAAGTATCTCACCGCATTGTTGACATGTGCTTTCTTTCCATCGATCAATAAAACAGTGTCATTGAGTTCGGAAGCTGCTAATATCTCGTCATTACAGTCTTTTAGGATTGGAACATCGTAGTGAGGAACTAGAGAAAACTTATAAGATGCATGCACTTCATCTTCACCCTCCCAGTCAACGTATATTCTTTCAGTAATCGTTTTATTAGCTTCTTTCCAATCGATTTCAATTCTTTTTTCATCAAAACTTTCGTCCCGTGGCATGACAGTAAGGACTCCAGTAATACGTTCGACAGCTTCACTTTTCAATTCCGACCAATCGATTTTCCATTCCAAATCTATATACTCAGGGTCATCATCGTCATCAAAATTTAGTGCGCCGCTCCATGTGCTGGAAAATCATTGTCAAAATTACGAAGGATTTTTCTTCACCTCACCATTTTATTCCATGCCTTTCAATCGTTCCGAAATCCTCTAATTCTCCTGTGATAGCGTCTGTCCGACTTTCGTATTCGATCACTTCGTTAGACATTTTGGTATTTAGACTGAAAAACGGAGAAAATATGTCGAAAAAAAAATCGGTAAAAATTAGATTTTTTTTTGATGACAAATCGCGGTGTTTGCGTAATGTACACGAGCTGACGACAACTCGCACAGTTTCAAAAAACCGTATTCTTCTCAGAGTTATCGAAATTTTGCAATGAGCAAGTCTTCGAAATCGGCGAGAATTGAAACCCGCAAGAAACGAAAGCGAAAAAACGAATCGGCAAGAACGCTAAACCGTGCACAAATCGCGTGCGCAGGCTGCAAATTTGCATGCAAAAAAGGGCGGGGTTTATCTGCATTGAGCGAGAGATTTCTAAACGGTAAGAGACTTAGACAAAACCCCGCCCATTTGCAGCCTGCGCACGCGATTTCAGCAAAACTTCTGCTATCAAATTGAAGCCGAATTTACAAGGATTATAATTCTTCCACTTTTTTTTCGGTTCTTTATCATTACTAATAACAAACACCAAATTCTGTAT
This sequence comes from Caenorhabditis nigoni, assembly GCA_027920645.1. NCBI lineage: Eukaryota > Metazoa > Nematoda > Chromadorea > Rhabditida > Rhabditidae > Caenorhabditis > Caenorhabditis nigoni. The sequence continues at coordinate 14,430,446 of CP115865.1, read as the reverse complement.
GTGAGGATGTGTGTCGCGCGACTGTTGACCTACTCAAAGTTAACCGATTGAGCTGGAATTTACATGGATGAATAGGAAATTTTTATGAGATGATGTGCGACCCATTCTATTTTCAAAATTTTGTTTCTGACGTCTTCTGGAGACGTTTTTCTTCTTTTCCAGTACAAATCTTTAAAAAATTATTGGAATAATATTCACGTAGTTTCTGTCTGACCCCCCAATTTTTTCTCAATAGCTTTGAGAAAGAGGAAAAGTTTGGAAAAATAGTTTTCAGTATGGGTTTTGAAGTTTGAAGAGAAAGGATTGGAATAGCTGGAAAAATGAGAATGATTTAAAAATTTCGGTTTTTCTAAAATCCGGTCTTTGAATTCCAAAATTACGAGCGTTTTCGGATTTTCGAATTTCTGATTTTGTAAACTCAAAAAAAATTGGAATTTCAGAAATTCTCAAACCTTAAACTTTTGTAAAGCAGAAATTTCAGAATTTGACAGTTGTAGAAATATGGATTTGAGAATATTCAAATTCAGAAAATCGAGTTCGTGAATCCCTAAGTTTCTGGATTTCCGACTTTCAAAATTTCTAATTTCGAATTTTTTTTCCGTTTCTGATTATCCGAATTACTTTATTTCAATGATTTTTTACAATGCTTTTTACTGCAAGTTTTAGAATTTCTGAATTTCCGTAACTTTGAATTTTGTTAAATATCGAAATTCCGAATTCCGTATTTCGAGACTATAAAATTCGGATTTTTCAAAATTCCGAGGTTCTGAATTTCCGGGCTTCAGAATTATTGAACCTTCAAATGAATATCTACATTTCCGAAACGAAGAATATGGGAATATGAGTTTGAAATTTGAGAAAATAAGGATGAGAATTGGGAACTTCAGAAGTTTTCTTTCGGATGTTGTTTTCGTTTCTTCACAGTTCCACAGCTTATATTTCAAAAGAGTCGAAATCTTTTTCGTTTGATTCCGGGTATTGTAAGCGGGAGCCAGACGGTTTAGCCCCGGAGGGGCGTAAACCGTCTGGTAATAATTGAAATATAAACTTTATTGGAAACAAAAAAGTTGGAACAAGTGAGATTAATTGAGTTAATTATTAAAATTGATCGAATTAATCATGAATACCAGCCTATAGTTAGACCGCTCCATTGATAAGAAGACACTTATCAAGGAGTGCGGCGACGATTTCTGGATCTATTTGCAAGCGATCCGAGAACAAAACCGCCTTCACATCGTTCACAGTCTTCACACTGTCCATGCAGTTCTTCTTCAATTTCTCCAAATTGTATCTTGTCGACATCTCCAACTTCTTCTTCATCGTCTTTTTCGAGAAATTCAACAAAAAATCCTCGCATCGCTCAGTGGCAGTTTTTGAATCATACATATCAGCCAACAGAAGAATTCCTTCTACAGTATCCTCATCAATAGCTGACTCTCCGTGAAGAAGTTCCAGAAAGTTCTGGAAATCATCAGAATCGATATCAGTGAGAGTGATTTCAGTCATTTTGGATTCTTGGAACTGTCCGTGGAACAGAGCATCAAAATAGGTCGATTGGGAAGCGAGGAACTGGAAACCACAAGGGTTGATGGGTGGAAAAGGATCACTCACTAATTTCGGAACATAGAACTTTTGATCTCCAGAAATCAATACAGCGTCAGAGAATTTGGGTTCGCTGAAGCATCGTTTCGAGGTCTTCTGATAGGTTCCTTCCATTTTCTTGATCTTAACACAAACTTCGACAATCAGAGAATCATCAAAAATGAATTCTTTCTCCAGCTGATCCCATTCCATACATTCTTTACTTCCCCATCCTCCGTCAACAGAATTTTCGAAGCGACGCTCGAATTTTCGAATTTCAACACTTCTTCCAGATGGATTTCTGAATTTCAGCTCGTACTCTGTGTCGATAAACCAATTTTCAGAAATTTTCGGTTTCTCGCAAAACAGAAGAAATCCGATTCTTTTGTCTTCTTTGGTGATGCTGAATTTCCATGGAACATTGAAATATTCCTCGGTGTCAGAATCGTAATTTTTATTTTCTTCGATTTTCGACACATTTTTGAAGATGTGAGTCAGAATGAATCCTTTTCCGGAGAAGTTCTGAAAAATTGGGAAAAATACAAAAAAGTTGAAAAATGCCAGGAATTACGTTTTCCGGCTTCTTCAATTCAATGGAATTGTTATTAACATCCGTAGTTTTCTCCAGCGACTCCAGTTTTCCCAAAATTTTCTCCACATTTTCGTTTTGTTTCGCTTCAAGGCTTTGAATCTTTTCGAGCAATTCCGAGCGGAACTTTTCGGTGTCAGTGTCAGTCATTTTGTCTGAAAGCTCAAGGTATTTCTCAAAAAAATTTTCCATAAAAATTCGAGTTCAATTCATGAAACTGCAGTTCAATTTATTTAGCAAAAGAAGTTCGAAAAAGTCTTGCTCATTGCAAAATTTCGATGAATTTCGAGAAGATTACGGTTTTTTGAAACTGTGCGAGTTGTCGTGAGGTCGTGTGCATTACGCAAACATCGCGATCTGTCATCAAAAAAATCTAGTTTTTTTCAGCTTTTTCCGACACAATTCCTCAATTTTTCTAGTCGAAATACTAAAATGTCTGACGAAGCGATCGAATACGAAAGTCTTACATACGCCATTTATGAATATCCAGAAGTGGAAACGATTGAAAGGAATGGAATAAAATGGTGAGGTAATAAAGAAATCGTTCGTAATTTTGACAAAATTTTTACAGCAGATGGCAGCGCGCACTTGATCGTGATCTCTATAATAACCCTGAATGTATGAATCTGCTATGGAAAATCAATTGGTCGGAACTGAAGGACAACGGTGCCGATCGTATTACTGGATTCCTTACTGTCACGCCACAGGATGATAGTTTTGTGGAGAAAATAATCGAAGTTGATTGGAAAGAAACCACTAAGACGATTATCGAGAAAATTTCCGTAGACAAGAATGGTGAATCACAAGTGCTTGCATCTTTCAAGTTTTCTCTAGTTCCTCACTACGATGTTCCAATCCGAAAAGACTGTAATGACGAGATATTAGCAGCTTCCGAACTCAACGACACTGTTTTATTGATCGATGGAAAGAAAGCATATGTCAACAAAACGGTGAGATTTTTTCTATTTTTCTCTATTTCGAATATTCTTATTTTCAGATTCTCTCCTATTATTCCGAATTCTTCCGTGCACTTTTTTCGGCGAATTCCAAGGAAGGAAAAATGGACGAAATTCCGATTAGTGACGTTTCCTATGAAGATTTTGGCTTGTTGCTCAGCATTATCCATCCGAAAACTTCATTCCCAAACGGTGCGTATCTGGCTCGCTATAAACATGAAAAATGCGAATTTTTTTCAGATGCCACTGTTCAAAAGCTTCTGGAGCTGGCTGATCGATTCATGATGCCCTTTGTGATTGGACACGTTGTACATCATCTTCTAAATCATTCGAATTTGCCAACTGCGGAAATTATATGGATGGCTGATGCATATGGAATGCCCTCACTTTTGAAGAAGACAATCAATGAATTAAATACTTTGGACGAAGCCAAAAAGTTGAAAGAGTCAAAGGAATTCCAGAAATTGTCAAAAGAAGCAAAGTTTTCAATTATGGAGAAGATTATGAAACTGATTTGAATTTTTTATTGCTTTGTTAAATGAATTTACAACTATTTTTTACCCCTGAAATACCATTTTGTTTGCTCAATTTTCCATATTTTTCTTTGTCGAATTGCATGTTTTTTAACCTATATTTCCAGAAAAAAATCTACTAAAAATGTCGGAGGATCAAGAAAGTTTCGTAATGAAACACGTTTTTGATAACTTTACAATGTTAGAATCTAACGAAAAAACCTCTTTTTGTGGGGAAACAGAGAAGCACTTTGGAGTGCCATGGTAAGAGAATCTAAACGGAAATTTTGATTTATTCGCTCAATTTCAGGAGAATTCGAATTTCGCGAGAAAGATCAATGTTCAAAGTTTTTCTGGAATGCCTAAGATTCTGTGGAAAGAAGACTTGGCGAATCAATAGTGAAATCAAATGGAAAATCCCGAAAAAAGACGGAAAATTGTTTGAAAAAACCGAGAATTATGTACTTGAGAATGACTCGTTTCCGGGATGTTGCTCGTTGCGATTTTTATATGAAAATGCAAAGGAAGAGTATATGATTGATGGAAAATTCGAAATCGAAGTTCAAGTTTTCATCATAGGAACTATTGGAATCGCTCATTCGATTCTCAGAAACTTCGATGATGACGTGGCAAAAGAGTTTTCAGATGTCGTTTTGGTGGCTGAAAATCAGAAGTTTTACGTCAATAAAATGTATCTAGCTTTGCATTCGACATATTTCAAGACTATGTTTTCTGTGAAGTCCGAAGAATCGATGGAAAATTCTGAAAGTTCTGAAAAATCTGAAATCGAACTAAAGGATGTCGATGCATACGATTTACAAAAGTTTCTAGAAGTCTTGTATGGAGAAATTGAAGCATTGAACGACGATACAGTAGAGGAAATTCTGAATTTGGCGGATATGTTCGAATCGAAGACCGCACGAACCAATTGTCTCAAATTTCTCATCAAAACTTCCGATCGATCGTTGAAGATGAAGTTCGAAATCGCGTTGAAACATAAATTGAGCAAACTTTCGGTAAAAATTCTAGAAAATTTTTCATTTTTGTGTTTTTTTTTATTTTCAGAGCTTGTGCATTTCTGAGATGAGCACTGTCACTGAGCTTCGCTCTGTTTTCCCAGAAGATCCCAAGATGTACGAGCCAGAATTGTGGGCGGAGCTTTACAAGAGATTGCTCGATTTGACAAGATAATAATTTTACACCTCTGATGAAATCTCCTTTTTAACCTTTTTTATCTGCATTACTAGATGTTCTATAGGAATTTTCCTGCGAAAAATTAATTTTTCTGCTTTTTTATTCAATAAAAATGTCAATGTTTCAAAAAATAGATTTTGTCACACTGAATTTTGAGCTCATGACTTTGGTGACCAACAATTGCGTGCATTGCATCACACCTGACGCGCAAAATTTTCCTTTTTTTTCAACGAATTTCCATCAAAATGCTGCTGGAAATCTATGAAAAAGCTAATATTTTTGCCTAAATTAACTCAAAATCTGCTTTACTTTCAAAATTACGATTATTCTTTTGCAAAAAAGGTTTTTTTTCACTGAATTTTGCGCTGTTCCGGAATTTTCTAGTCGACTACGGTAAGCAGCAATTGCGTACTTTGCATCACAACTGACGCGCAAAATTTCACTTATTTTTTTCCATCGAATTTCCCTAAAAATGGCCCTAGAAATCCAAGAAAAAGCGGATTTTTTCGAGAAAATAGATTCAAATTCTGAAAATAAAAATTCGAATGGAATAATCTACACAAGCGGTGCGAAACAACCCTACAAGTGTGGTTTCTGCTACAAAGCCTTTCGATTCCGTTCAAATGCCTACGACCATCAATCTGTGCACACGGGAATCGAACCATTTCAATGTCCATTATGTGGAAAGACCACAAGGTAATTAGCCAGTTAATTACCCTGTTAATTACTTCGAAAATTAAAAAATATATTTTTTACTTTTTTTTTCTTTTTTTAGGCTTAAAGGAAATCTCAAAAAGCATATGTGGACGCATGCGACGTCGAAAGCCGAATTAGATGCTATTTGGAAGCCGCTTAAGGGAAAATTCAAAAGAAATAATTCGAAAATGTCCAAGCTTCCCGAAAAGTCGATAAAAGTGGGCGGAGCCGAACATTCTGAAAATTTTGAAGCGCCGAAATTGAAAAAATCGTAGGTTTTTGGCTTTAGAATAGCTAAAAAGTGATTTTTCAGCCCAGCGAAACTTGAAGAACCTGAAAACCCTAAAAATCTGTTGAAGGAAAATTTTGGAAGACTTGAAAACACAATATACAGTAATCCAAATATTCAAAGCGTTCAGGATTTGGCACAGAAGGCGAAATCGATGATTTTTGAGCCGTAAGTGGGAAAATAGTGAAAAATGCCAATTTTCAGCCAGATTTTCGCCAATTTTCAGATACAAATGCCACGTATGCCATAGTCAATATATGTCCCGCTTGGATTGCTCGAATCACATTGAAATCGCTCATCCAGCAACTTCTATAAAAAATTCCAAATTTTTCTGCAAAAAATGCTTCCGACCATTTTCCAATCAAACTAGCTACACAAGCCATATTGATTTTCATGCAGAAGTTGTTGAATTTTTGAGACAAAAAGGGCATTTGGTGAGTTTTTTCCGTTAAAAAAATGTGATTTTTTTTCATTTTTCAGCTTCCCAAGTCGAATCCTCAATTGCTCATCCCAACTGACCCAAATAATTAATTGATAATTTTTGTTATAATTTGTTGTTTTTGCATTTTGTTTTTCCTTGTTGCTACTCATCTTTTCTTGTTGTTGAAATACAGTTTTTGCTAATTTTATGTTTTTTGCCTTTTTTTCAGATTTTTTGTCCGATTCAGAGCGTTTTCTCGTCTTTTCATTCGATTGAATATGCTCCTGCTGTAGAATAAACTGAAATTTGGCAATTAGCCAGAGAAACTGAGAATTTTTGGCGATTTTAGTCGAGAATCCGGAATTTTTTAAATTTCCATTTTCTCGTTGATCCAACAAATTTTAAACGGAAATTTCACATTTCTGGCGAACTTTTGGCTATTTTTCACAACGAACAGTCGGGAAACTTCTGAAAAAAAACGCTGAAAACCAGAGAAAATCCACTTTGAAGATGTTGCGCGACCTGAAAACTCGTTGTGGATTTACGCTAAACACCGCGCGCATGCTGGATAGCGGAGTCTCGTTGTCGGCGGATTTTCAAATTTTGATTTTCGAAATTTTTTGAAAGACGCATGGAATTAAAAAGGGATAAATGAGAGCTTTCTAGCTTTATAGTAATCTGAAATCCAATGAAATTAGCCAGAAAAAAAAACTGAGAATTCGGGAAAAACCAGATGATCTTAGTCGGCACACCTAAATTACTTTTTCTCGGTGATCCAACAATATTTCGCCGTAAATTCTACATTCCTGACAAACTTTTGGCTATTTTTCACCCAAAGCAATCTGAAAAACTCTAAAAAGCCGCTGAAATTAGGAGAAAATCGGCTTAGAAGGTGTTGCGCGACCTGAAAATTCGTTGTGGATTTACGCTAAACAACGGGCACATGCGGGATGGCGGAGTGTCGTTAAACGCGGAAGTTTGAATTTTAATTTTTGAAGAAAATTTTGAAAACTGCGTATTTTATCGGAAAAACCAGGCGGAATGTGGTTTTATGATGAAAATTTTGAGAATCTCAAATTAAAAACAAAAAATTTTTAAATTCAACATTTTTAAAAACTACAGTTATCCCTTTGTTTACAGTAGCCCAATTTGAAAAAAAATGGATTGTTGCAAACAACACCTCTCTCTCTCTCGCTTCCTTGTTTTATCGCGTTTTTGGCATGCGAAGACGCCTGGTGGCCGACCCTTTTTCTCCTCTCACAGCCCTCCCTCCCATCGTCTGCGTCTCTTCTTTTCCTACAATTCTCTGACCGCTACGCGGCCGCGCCGCGTGCCTCTTGTCGCATTTTTCGCATCCGACGACCATTACCGTACGTTGGTATACAACTTGGTTTCGGCGGCAAGTCTTGGTTTTTGAAAAAAAAACTTTCGGAAGTCTTTTTTTATTGATTTTCCAGGATCTTTCTCTCAATTTTCTACCATTTCTACCGTAGTCCATTTGCAACGATTATCGGAAAAATCGGTTATCTCTTTCGTTTTTTCTGCGTCTCTTTTCAAACTAGATTTTTTCACCGTATCATTTTTTCGGCAATTTTCCGATTTTTATAGATCGATAATGAATCACGGGTCCAATCAAGGGATCTACCACCAGAATATGGAGGATTCGGGCATGCTAGATGAAGAGGAATATGCCAATGTGAGTTTTTTTTTCACTTTTCCGATGAAATTTTCGATTTTTGTTCAAAAAATACAAAAATACAGAAAAAAAAAGTGTTGGCTGAATTTGTGCGAAAAATCGAATTTTCTGGTCAGACCCCAGCTTTGAGCTCAATTATCTCGGTTCCCGTGAAAGATATCAAGATGTTGTCAACTGATAAAATGCTTATCATATTATCACCTACATTTTATCAGTTGACAAAACTTCGATATCTTGCATAGGAATCGAGATTATTCAGCTCAAAGTTGGCAGTGTGTTTACAGCAAATTAACTGACGAAAATCAATAAAATATGGTTTGAATGTTCAGGAAAAAGCTGTTTTCTTATATTTTTATGTCGAAAAACCTGTAATTTTCCTATTACAGTACCACATGGGCTACCCAGAAGAGGATGAGATTGTGGAGGGAATGGCCCAACCACGGGCAGTTCATCAGTGCAATGTTTGTAATAAGATATTCGTCTCATTCAAAGGTAAATTTACATTTTTCTAGAAATTTACTTTCTACAGTAATCCGGTCGATAAAATCGTATTTTTCAGTTGATTTTGACCATTTTCAGACGTCTAGAGCTCGTCTGTCAAGTTTCCGATAACTTTGAAAACTTCAAAGGGTGTAAAACAGATCTGGATTGAAGATTTTGCATTCACAGAAATTTTAGAAAATTCGTTTTTTGGCGATTTCCAGAAGACACCCATTTTGGCCCGTTTTCAGTGAAAAAATGGGCCAAACCCGAGTTTTTTTTTGAGCCGGAAAGTCAATTTTTACCCAAAAATGGAACTTCTTCAAATTTTGAATATGCCAAAATTGAATTTTCAGCCATTTTTCAGATTTTCTAGACTAGAATTTCGTGATTTTTACAAATTTTTGGTCCTTAAAATTTATTCTTGCAGTGAATTTCAGGGTTTTTAAGGGGTAAAATGGGGTCAAAGGAGGCTGAAAATGCCCCGAAACTGGCTAATAATAGCTTTCAAACCGAATTTTTTGAGCCAAAAAGCCAACTTCTACCACAAAATCGAATTTTTAGAAAATTTCACATTTGCCAAAATTGGATTTTCAGTCATTTTTCAGACTTTCTATCCCGAAATTTCGTGATTTTTACAAATTTTTGGGGGTTAAAATAGGCTGAAATTGCCGAAAATTGAACAGATTACTGTAAATTTAAACTGCAAACTAAATTCCAGGTCTCCAACAGCACGCCGTGATTCATACGGACCAGAAGCCATTTCGATGTGATATCTGCTCGAAATCGTTTCGATTCAAGTCGAATCTCTTCGAGCATCGATCAGTCCACACTGGATTCACCCCGCATGCTTGTCCATACTGCGGAAAGACTTGTCGGTAAGGGTTTTTTGGTCTTTTTGGGTCTTCTTAGCCCATTTTTGGTCTTTTTCGGCTATTTTGAAACCTTTTTATCAGATTTTCTAGGCTTTTTCGGCTTTTTCAGCGTCTTTTTAAAGCTCCTTTCCGACCTTATTTGCCCTTTTTCTTGCCAGATTTCGTTCTTTTTGTCCTTTGGGACGCCAAAATAGAGAAAAGAAGAAATGCGGCGTAAATGTATGTCACATTGTCTGCGGAGAGACCAAAAAACTAGATAAGAAATGGAGAGATAAGGAAGAAGACACTAGTGAAAGTTTGCAAAAAAATGGTAGAACAAGAAGAGAGGGGTACTGTAGATTTTTAGATTTTTCTTAGAACAGAGGTTCAAAAGTCATGAAAAATTGACTAGAAATCACTTGAAAAAACGACCAATATCACTTAAAATGATTGAAAAATCATGAAGAATGGTTCAAAAATCATGAAAACTTGTCTGAAAATCACTAGAAAAACGTCAAAAAATCGCGACAAATGGTCCAAAATCATAGAAAATGGTTGAAAAAACAGTAAAAATGGTCCAAAAATCATGAAAAATAGTCCGAAACTCATGTAAAATGGTCCGAAAATCATTAAAAATTGGTCACAAACCATGGAAAATGGTCTAAATTCACTAGAAAAAACGTCCAAAAATCATGAAAAATAGTCCAAAAATTCTTGGAAAAACGTCCGAAAATCGGCAAAAATGGTCCAAAAATCACTTTAAAAACCTCTAAAAATCACTGAAAATGGTTGAAAAATCATGAAAAACGGTCCAAAAACCGTAAAAAATGGCCCAAAATTCACTAAAAACACTTTCCTCTTCCTTTAAAAAGAAGTACCATACATTTTGCTTCAGAAGGGTTACTGTAGAATTTAGAGGTACTGTCATCAAAAAGGAGCACTGTAGATTTTTCTTCCAAATAGGGTCCAATCGGGTACTGTATTTTTTCCTTCAAAAATAAGTACCATACTTTTCGCTTCAGAAGGATTACTGCAAATTTACCTTCTAAATGGGGTACTGTACCTTTTCTATCAAAATGTGCCACCAACACGTAAACTTTGAGCTCAATTATCTCACTTCCTATGAGAGATATCAAAAATATGTCAACTGATAAGTTGTTTATCATATTATCAGTAATATTTTATCAGTTGATAGCTTTTTGATATCTTTTTTAGGATCCGAGATAATTGAGCTCAAAGTTGGCGGTTTGGATAGGCTTCTATTAGAGGGATCACGGTAGCTCTGTTACGGTATAATCTACTGTAGCAACTCCTAAAAATATACTAAATTTCCAGACTCAAAGGAAATCTGAAGAAGCATCTACGGACCCATGTGACATCGAAAGAAGAGCTGGACGCGGCTTGGCGACCGTTTGCCAGGTTTGATATAAATAGAAAGCTCCCTCTACAACCATCCTCTCGATCATTCAGCAATCGACGGCCGCCCGCTGACATTCCAGAGGATGCGATTGTGGTGAGAGGTACAGGCGGAGGACCGTACTACACACCACCACCGAAACATAAGAAGAAGTAAGTTCCAGTCTATTTCTGCCATTTCTATGCCAAAAATTTCCAAATTTCGGTTTATTTTGATGCCAGAAAGACTTGGTTTTTTGGGGCATTTTAGAGAGAATTTTTGAAAAACTTCAAATATTGAATGCCTAATTTTTCCAGGAAGCTCGGCCTCGGCGAGCCAGGAGTCTGGATCGAGAAGATTCGACGAGGAGATCTTCTGCCCCAAGTGGACCTTGACGACAAGATCAGGCGGCTGGAGGACATGATCTTCAACAATTTGTCCCTGGATCGATGGGTGAACCTCTTCGAGGTTTCCAAATCCATCGCCTTCGAGACGTGAGTTGAATCTACAGGGTGCGGCAAAAGTACTGAAACAAAGATTTAACGCAAGCTGGCGCTCGCTGAAGCACTTTTCGTGCTTTGGTTTCGTGTTCATATTTTTCCCCGTCTCTTAATTGGGAGATGTGCGAAGTTTTATGCTTTTATCTCAAATTTTACGAAAACGGCACTACTTTCTGTACGCCTCCTTTGATGTTTTTCCTGTTCTTCTGGCACGCGCTTGACCACCGCCTTCATTGATAAGACACTGTTCAGCTTAGAGGCAAAACTCAATTCTGAAAATCGTCATGTGTAGACACCATGTCCTTGGCTATCTACAAGTAATAGTCTGTATATTCTCTAGGCAGTCAATCCTCAGCAAGTCATGAGCTTTGGAGGAATCACTCGAAATGGGGAAAATCGCTGTTTTTGGTGGAGCCTTTTCTGCAAGTGTACCAAGAAAACTACTTCTAATGAAAATCATACTGCCTGCATCATAATCTAACTTTGTAAAGCGAATTTAGACATTCCAAAGATGTATAGCGCCTGCTCAGACGAGAAAACGTGTTCAGCAGGAGTGCCAAGTTAATTTCTCCAATTTGATCCCCGAGAAAGGATGACCTGTCTCTAGTCAGACAGCAATACGATGGGGCTTTTCATGCAAAGACATTTTCAAGCATGTGTTCAAGTTTGTTTTAACACAATTTTGGAGACTCTCAAAAATAATTCTTCCACGGAATGGGGCCATTTGCCGGCAGACCACCCCCGTGCCAGCACAAACGCAACCCAAAGAAGTTAAGCCGCGCCATTAGAAACAGAGCTGCCAAAAACAAACAGCTATGCCATGATTTTGTTACAAATCTTATTGATGAAATCCTGTTAAAATTTGGCCCGGATTGGACTATTTATCGAGGAGTTATGGCGTCTTCTTTTTGTTTCAGTACTTTTGCCGCACCCTGTAAAAACTGGCATGATGATCTAACTTTTGAGAGTGGAGTTTTCTAGGCCACCATGGAAAATGACCTAGAAACAACTTGATATTCATTTGATATGATTTCTAGCCAATTTTAGCATGGTGGCCTAACTTTTTGGAAAATTGGGTTTTCTAGGCCACCATTGTAAATAGCGTAGAAATGACCTAATATTCACCTTGATTTCTAGATCATTTTAGCATGGTGGCCTAACTTTTTGGCAAGTTGAGTTTCCTCGGCCACCATGGTAGATAGGCTAGAAAACACATCTGGCGCACGTTAGATCATTTCTGGAACATCAACTACGGTGGCCTAGAAAAATCAACTAGAGAAAGTTCGGACTGCGTTTTCTAGGCCACCAACTTTTTCCGAGCTAGAAATGACTTGATGTTCATCTGGTACAATTTTCAGGCCATTTATGATGGTGGCCTAACTTTTTGGCAACTTGAGTTTTCTAGGCCACCGTCTCAAATGGCTTATTAATATCCTGATATTCATCTGTTGTGATTTCTAGGGCGTTTTTACATGGTGGCCTAACTTTTTGGCAAGTTGAGTTTTCTAGGCCACCATCGTACATGGCTTAGAAACGACCTGATATTCGTCTGGTGTGTTTTTAGGCCAGCATGGTGGCCTAACTTTTGCAAGTTGGATTTTCTAGGCCACTATGGTAAATGACCTAGAAATGACCTGATATTCACCTGGTGTGATCTCTAGGGCGTTTTAGCATGGTGGCCTAACTTTTTGGCAAGTTGAGTTTTCTAGGCCACCAAATTTTTCATCCTAGAAAATACCTGATCTTCACCTAGTGTGATTTCTAGGCTATTCATGAAGGTGGCCTAGAAAATGCGGAAGTTCGGCCACCATGATTCCGTCAAATATGGTCACCTAAATCTATAATTTTCAGCCACGACTGCCCTGTGTGCAAAGTGCAATTCATGACCCGGATGGACTGCATGAGTCACCATGCTATCGAGCACGAGAACATCAAGGAGGGACACGACTACTTTTGTGATGTAAGTTTTTTTTGAAATTTTCGAAAACTATGCAAATTCGGCGGCCTAGGAAAAAGTTAGGCCACCATGCTGAAATAGCTTAGAAATGATACCATCTGGAAATCAGGGCATTCCTAGGCCATTTACCATGGTGGCCTAGAAAACTCAACTTGCGAAAGTTAGGCCACCATGCTAAAATGTCCTAGAAATCACATCAGGCGAATATCAGGCTATTTTTAGGTCACTTTTAATGGTGGCCGAGAAAACTGAACTTGCAAAAGTTCGGCCACCTTGCTAAAATGGTCTAGAAATCACACCCGGTGAATATCAGGTCGTTTCTAAACCATTTTTCATAGTGGCCTAGAAAACTCAACTTGCCAAAACGTTAGGCCACCATGCTAAAATGGCCTAGGAATCACACCAGATGAATATCATATCATTTCTAGGCAGTTTACAATGGTGGCCTAGAAAACTCAACTTGCAAAAGTTAGGCCACCATCTTGAAATTACCTAAAAACACTCCAAGTGAATATCAGCTCATTTCTAGGCAGTTTACCATGGTGGCCTAGAAAACTCAACTTGTAAAAAAGTCAGGCCACTATGCAGAAATTGTCTAGAACTGACCTGGTATTGACCTGGTGCGTTTTCTAGGCCGTTTATGATAGTGGCCTAGAAAAATCAAATTGCCAAAAAGTTAGGCCACCATCTTGAAATTACCTAAAAACGCTCCAAGTGAATATCAGCTCATTTCTAGGCAGTTTACCATGGTGGCCTAGAAAACTCAACTTGCGAAAGTTAGGCCATCACTTCAAAATGGCATGGAGCTTGATGGCCTAACTTTATCAATTAGAGTTTTCTAAGCCACCAAATCTCATGGCCTAGAACTGACCTAACATTCACCTGGTCCGTTTTCTAGGCTATTGACCGTAGTGGCCTAGAAAACTCACCTTGCAAAAGTTAGGCCACCATAATCCATTTTTTTCAGAAATGCTTCCGCCCCTTCGCCGACGAAGACAGCTTCAACAAGCACATGGAGTACCATGCCAAGGTACTTCGGCTCATGGAGGACGGGTCCCTTATGGTAAGCTTCTTTTCTCTCTCTCTCTCTCTCTCTCTCTTTCTCTTAATTGCTCATTTTTCAGCCAACCCCATCGGATCCAGACATTCTCGTCCCAACAAATGACGAATTCGATATGATCCTGGCTGGATCCATGAATCAGCACCAGCACCACATGATGGACCAAACGATGATTTAATTAGTTAATTAATTAATTGCCCCTAATTCAGATTTTTGAGTTTTGAAACAGTTTTATTAATTTTTAAAGCAATAGACTAACCAAAAGTTTGAATAAATTTTAGTAACTAATAATTTTTCCCCATTTTCTGCTTCTTTTTTCCCTCCTGATCCCCCTCGATCTCGTCATTTTCAAGCCCCGCCCCCATTTCGTGTAAACTGGTATTTCAGTGTGTAGTATCATGATTCCCCCTTCTTTTTTTTTTGAACTTCTTGTTTCCATTTTAATAAATTTTGTTAAATTAATAAAGTTTTTTAAAGGAATTTTCAAAAATTCGGAGATTCAGAATCCTAGGAGTTCGGAACTTCAAGCCAAAAAGTACAAAATATGGAAAAAAAATGAAAAATTTCAGAACCTCAAAATTTCCGAATTTCAGAACTTCAGAATTCAGAATTTCAGAATCTAAGAATTTCATGATTTCAGAATTTCAAATTATCAGAATCTCGGATTTTCAAATTTTTAGATTTCCAGAATCCCAGAATCTCAGAATCTCATAATCTCAGAATCTCAGAATCTCAGAATCTCAGAATTTCAGAATTTCAGAATCTCAGAATTTTAGAATTCCAGAATTTCAGAATCTCGGATTTTCAAATTTTTAGATTTCCAGAATCCCAGAATCTCAGAATCTCATAATCTCAGAATTTCAGAATTTCAGAATCTCAGAATTTCAGAATTTCAGAATCTCAGAATTTTAGAATTCCAGAATTTCAGAATCTCAGAATTTCAGAATCTTAGAATTTCAGAATTTCTGAATCTCAGAATTTTAGAATTCCAGAATTTCAGAATCTCAGAATCTCAGAATTTCAGAATCTTAGAATTTCAGAATCTCAGAATTTCGGAATCTCAGAATCTCAGAATTTCAGAATCTCAAAATTTCATAGATCGGTTCCTTCTGAAAATATCGAAAATCTGCCAACTGATAAAACATTTTTGACATTATGATAAATTTTTTATCAGTTGACAACTTTTTCATATCTGTGGCATGAGCTGAGATATATCGATTCAATTTTAGGGGAATTTTCGTTCTACTACAGTGCACCTAATACCTCCTTTGAGCTGAATTATCTCGATTTCTTTAAGAGATAACGAAAAACTGTCAACTGATAAAATATTGCTGATATTATGATAAAAAATTTTTTCAGTTGACCACTATTTGATATCTTTCACAGAAAATGAGGTATATGGTCTCAAAGTTGAATGTTTGGGTGGCCTTCTATTAGAGTGCGCACGGTAAATATAAGAATTTAACGTGACCTCCGTGAAAGCCCAAAAAATGGGAGGGGGGGAGGGAATAAGCTTCAGAGAAATAAGCAAAAATCAGTACTTAGTTTCCAACGTCCAAGTTGCAGGGGATCGGAGGATCGGCTTGGTGTCTCCGAGGTGCAACAATTTCCAGGAATTCGAGGGCAATTACCAGGGTAGGGTTTCCGGGATACAACAATTTGGACAACTACCAGGGAGGTTTCCAGAAGGGTTGTTTCCAGGATTTCGATCCAGTTGGTAGAGGTAGAATATGGTTTTCAATTCAAAGTTCTAGTTTCGAAATTCTAGGAGTACATGGCTTTCGGGATGCGTTTTTCGGGACATTATTGGCAAGAATCAAGAGGATAGGAGAAGCGAAAAAAGAAGAAAACATTGGTAAATTTACGAAATTTTTTCTTGTTCGGAAATTCTCAATTTTTCGGAATATTTCTAGGAGCGGTTTGATTACTGGTATGCGACCCAAAGGAAGCTGTCCTTCTTGCTGTCTCCTGCGATGCTTTAGCCTTCGGACAAGAGGACATCAACAACGACCGTATCACCATCGAAGGGACCAACACTCCAGACGGCGCTGCCAAGCAGTTGGTCCCAGGTAGACGGAATGGTCCGTCGCAAGAACCTTCCAATCGAGTACAACCTTCCATGGCAGGATTGGCAAGAATCAAGAGGATAGGTGTATGTAACGAATATGTCAGAAGTACGAATTTTCATCTTTAATTTTTTTTTCAATTTCGAGGGATATACTAGTGGAAGGGGCACTAGGCTCCGCGTCACTTTGAATTGCGACACTTCGAAACCGATCGTTTCGAAACCGAAAAAAAAACACGGTCACGTAAATATGAAATCGAAAATTGTAAATTTTAAGTCTTATATGTAAGAAAAAATCGCAGCGTGCAAATTTCGCAGTTCCGAAATGACCGGTTTCGATACGTCGCGGTTTCAAAGTGACGCGGAGCCGGCAAATTGAAAAATTGAAAAATGAGAATCTTTAAAAATGAAAAAAAGTCATTAGTTGAATTTCAGATTTCGAATGGCCAGGGACTACTCAGCCGACGTCGTGATATCAGAATTCCGTGAACTTGATTTTCTTTTTGTGTTATTTTTCTTTCTTATTTCTTTCTTGCGCGTTTTCGGTTCATCTTCGTTGTTCTTCTAGTTTTGTCGTAATCGGTCCAGTCGGGTTTTGAACTTGTAAGATTAGCAACTGTTTGGAAGGTATTCTAACAGGTGAGGAGATGGTTTTTAAGTCAAAGTTCTAGTTTTAAAATTCTAGGATCACTTGGCTTTCGGTTTCTGTTTTTCGGGATATAATTGGCAAGACTCAAGAGGATAGGAGAAGCGAAATTGAATTGAAGGAAAATGGTAAATTTACCAAAATTTCTCTGGTTCGAAAATTCTAAATCTTTTCGAAATTTTCTGAACTTTTTTCAATTTCTGAACTTTCCCAATTTTCCGGAATTTCGGAGTTTTCGATTTTTGAATTTTTTGAAATTTCTGCACTTTTTTTTTTGGAATTTTGGAATTTTTTGAATGTTCAGAGTTTTTGTAAAATAGCTAGTTCAAGAATCACGTGAATTTTTTCTAGGAGCGTCTTGGTTCCTGGGATGCACCTATTGCTAGGGCACCTTCCACGGCTGGATTGGCAAAAACGGAAGGCGAGGAAGTATGAATTTTCGTTTTCAATTGTTTTCAATTTCGGGGGATATACTTGTGGAAGGGGGCCACCAAATTTTCCATTTTTCGTGTTGAGTGGCGGATTTCTAAAAAAATATAACTTAAAGGAGGCCAGACACGAAAGTCTACGGGGTTTTCTCGGGGCGAGATTATCGCGCCGCGCTTATGTAGGCCATTGGTGGTCGGCCGCGTTTGCGCCCCCGTAGCTCAGCCGGTAGCGGCGCTGTACCCCTGAGCTGCCTGTCATGAGTTCAACCCCTCATGGGGGTTCTCTAGCCAAAATATCAGGAAAACTTTTTTTTTGATGTCTGGCCTCCTTTAAACTGAAAAATATTTTCGTTCGAATTTTAGATTTTGCGTGACTTTTTTACTGATTTTTCAAAAAAAAATTATGTAAAAATTCACGACAAATATAAACTTTTCACGAATATTTTTTTAAGTTAAAAAAAAGACCACTCAACACTTTTAAAAGTAGAAAAATGTCACGAAAAAAGTGAAAAATAGGAATCTTTCAAAGTGACAAAAAAAAACGTTATGGACTAGTTTAATTTCAGATTTCGAATGCCCAGGGACTACTCAGCCGGCGTCGTGACATCAGAATTTCGTGAACTTGATTTCTTTTTTGTGTTATTTTTTCTTTTTTTTTCTTTCTCTTTTGCGCGCTTTCCGTCGATTTTCAGTTCGTCTTCGTTTTTATTCCAGTTTGGTCGTTGTCCTTCTGGTCGTGTTCTGAACTTGTTGTTTGTAAGATTGAGAACTGTTTGAAGCGTATTCTAAAAGGGGTTTTAAGATTTTAGGAGCACTTGGTGTATGGGATGTGTTTTCCGGGACATTATTGGGAAGAATCAAGAGGAAAGGAAAAGCGAAAAAAAGAAGAAAAATTCGGTAAATTTACGAAAATTTCTCTGGTTCAAAACTTATGAATTTTTGAATTTTCGAACTTTTTCGGATTTTGAAATTTTTTGAAAGTTTAGAATCTTTTTTAAAATAACCAGAAAAAAAATAGAAGACGAAATGAACATTTGAATTCCACGTCCATTTTTTCTAGGAGCGTCTTGGTCCCTGGGATGCACCAATTGCTAGGGCACCTTCCACGGCAAGATTGGCAAAAACGAAAGGTTAGGAAACACAATTTTTCCTTTTCAATTAAAGGAGGATTCCGGGCAAAATGAGTTTATGGTTCAATCGATGCAAAATTTCATGCTGATTCCGAATATCACAATGACAATGCTTAAAAATGTCGCTAAAGCTCAAAAAACGCCGTCAAAGTTACAAAAAAGTTATCCCTCGTGGCCGAACTTTTGTCGATTTTCCACGTGGATTTCAATTTTTGCACTGTTTACGTGAAAAGTTAGGCCACGAGGGATAACTTTTTTGCAACTTTGATGACGTTTTTTGAGACTCAGAAGCATTTTTGAGCGTTTTTATTGTGATATTCGGAATCAGCATGCAATTTTGCATCGATTGAACCCTAAACTCATTTTGCCCGGAATCCTCCTTTAATTTCAATTTCGGAGGATATACTAATGGAAGGGGGCCACTCAATTTTTCGATTTTACGTGATTTTTCCACTTTTGGTTGACATTTTCCTACTTTTTAACCGTGTCGAGTGTCCGGATTAATTTTTTTTAGAATTTTCAGAAAAAAATATTTTTGTGAAAATTTTATATTTTGCGTGACTTTTTTACTGATTTTTCGAAAAAAAAAATTATGTAAAAATTCTCGGAAAATATAAACTTTTCACGGATTTATTTTTTCGAATAGTTCGAAAAAAAGCTCACTCAACTCTTTTAAAAGTGAAAAACGTCACGTAAAAAGTGACAAATAAGAATTTTCAAAAATGAAAAAAAAAACCATTAGTTTCATTTCAGATTTCAAATGCCCAAGGACTACTCAGCCGACGTCGTGATATCAGAATTTCGTGAACTTTATTTTCATTTTGTGTTAACCATCTTATCTTCTTTTTTCTCTCGCGCGCTTTCGTCGGTTTTCAGTTCGTCTTTGTTGTTCTTCTAGTTTTGTCGTGGTCTTTCCGGTTGTCTTTTGAACTTTTTGTTTGTAAGATCAGCAACTGTTTGAATCGTGTTGTAACAGTTTCTGGCATTCTGGATAAAAATTAACAGTAGACTGAAAGAATTCAAAAATTCAGGTTTTTTCGGAATTCCAGGTTTTCTAAATTTTGAATTCCAGGTTTTCTCATTTTCCGAATTTTTGATTTTCTGAATTTTCGTATCTCAAAATAAGTAATTTTCAAAGTTTACCATTTTACCAGATTTTACCAAAGTTTACCAGATTTCGTTCAAAACGAGTAGTCTTTTCTTGTTTTCATGTACATAGGAAAAATTCATCAGTCATAAAACGAATCGAATCAAAAAGATAAAAATATAAAAAATCACAAAAAACCAATTATACAAATACTTAATTACACAATAATTGATTAACTATAATACTGTGAAAACTCTTTCTTCCAGAAGTTTCTGACATTCACCTTCAGACGGAACCGTAAATTTGGATTGAGATTTGGTGTGCTGGAAAAAATATAGAATTTATGGATTTGAATAAAAATTACCGTGAAACCTGTAATAGAAGAGTCCCCTCTCCATTGGAAAATGGTCGAAAACATTTTTTACAGAAAAATTCGGATTGCTTCATAGATTCAGAATGTTCGATTTCAATGTGATTCAAGCAATCCATTCGGGACATATATTCATATTGACACACGTGGCATTTGTATCTGGAAATTCAGAATTTTCAACTTTGATGAAATTTATCTCGGCTCCTATGAATAATATCAAAAAGAGGCCAATTGATAAAATGTTTATCATAATATCACCAACATTTTTTAAGTTCACAACTTTTTGATACCTCTCATAGTAACCTAGATAAATCGCATGACAGTACGTCATCTACAGTACCGATTTTATCATTGATCAACAGATCAAAAAATCACACAATCTAATTTTGGGTTCTGGAATAAGAAATGAAGATTTTCAGATTTTTGGGGATTTTCAAAATTAAAAAAAAAATACTGAATCTGAAAATCTGAAAGTGATTTTTTTTTCAAAAAAAATTTTTTTTGGTAGATCAAAAATATTTCTGGGCGGCTAAAATTGCCTTCTCTTTGTTTTTCTGATCATTTTTCCCAATTTTTTTTTGAAATCGCATTTTTCCCTTTTTTCAAGCTTTCAAACTTTTAGCTCCGCCCCTTTTCCTCCGCCCCTTTTCCCCAATTCTTCTATTTTTTCCAGAAAACCATGACAAACTCCATTAGCACACTAACCCAGGATCCAGACGAATATGAGGTCGAAAAAATCCATTGCATGCAAATCGAAAAAGGGGGCGGCGCTTTGACGAAAAGAGGCTCCGCCTCCCGGATAACATTCCTCGTCAAATGGGCGGAGCATAAACAGAAGACGTGGGAACCGATTGAAAGTTTTGAAGACGATCGTGGGAAATCTGGAGAACAACATCCATTGATTCAAAGATTTCTGAGACAAGGAACCAATTTGGCAAAGTATAGGAAGATGAAAATTGGTTCGTTTATAGGGGATGAGGGTCACTGGAAACGCGTCAAGTTTAGGGCTATAGGTGTCTTTGCGCATTTCAAGTGAGCTGGCACATTTTAGGATCTTGTTGACGCAAATCAGTGTCTTGACACATTTCTCGTTGCTGTAAAATGGACACTGAAAACGCGCCAAGGTGTTGTAGGTAGCTTGGCTGGCGCATTTTCCGTGAGCTGACGTAATATTTGCTTCCTTGCGCATAGGTTGACGCGGCTTGACACATTTCAAGTGAATTGGTACATTTTGAGAGAGTTGATACATTTTGAGAGAGTTGGCGCGTTTCACGATCTTTTAGATCAAAATGTGAGCTTTGGCGCATATTTAGTGTCTTGACGCATTTTTAGTGGTTTGACACATTTTAGTAGATTTTTCTTCACGTTCTTTTGGATCGAAATGAGATTTTTGGCGCATACTGAGCGTCTTGACAGATTTTGAGATAGTTGGCGCATTTTATGTGAGTTGACACGTTTTGAGAGAGATAGAGTTGGCGAGTTTCACGATCCGCTTGATGCAAATTTCGTTGGCTCACGTTTAGTGTCTTGACGCATCTCCCGATCCCCGCTATTATTATGCAACTGAAGCGAGTTGAGCCTTTTTAGGTTGTTGGCGCATTTCGAGTGAGTGGATACATCTTGATAATGTTGGCGAATATTGAGTGCCTTGACGCATTTCTTAATATATATTTTTTCTGACGCATTCCTGGACGAATTTGACACAACAAGTGTTCGCTGACGCATAATTAGTTTCTTGACGCATTTTTCGATACCTGCCATATTCCACCCGCTTGAAGTGAGCTGACGCACTTTCGGTGAGGTAACGCATTTCATGCTATAGTTTAGATTTTGTGAGCGTAATTGGCGTACTTGTGCCTTGGCGCATTTTTGGATATTTGGCACATTCATAGTGAGTTGACACATTTTGAGAGAGTTGGCGCATTTCACGATGCACCTGACGCAAAACAGTTCGTTTGCGCATAATCGGTGTCTTGGCGCGTTTTCTGATCACCGTCATTGTCTAAAATCTACTATTTTTCAGCCATAGCTTCTGAATCAAAACGTGTCTCTTCAGTCAAAACGTCTATCAAAAGAGAAGATTCAAATGACGGGGTAAGACTATTTTTTCAACTTTCTGAATTCCATATTTGCCTTGCAGATTTCAAATCTTCTGGATGTCCGTTTGGATGAGAATGGAGACATGGAATTTCTAGTTGAATCGAATGGAGATTTTGAGAATTCCTGGCAACCGATGAGCAATTTTTCAGGTGGAGAAGAGTCGAATGAGGCGATTTTGGACTTTTTGAATTTGGAAAGAAATCAGAGAAAATATGAGGATCTGAAATTGGGTGAGATTTTTAAAAATGTATTTTAATTATTTTATTTTTTCAGAAGTTGTCAGAATCAAAGCGAGAAAATCGAAAAAATCTGGAGTTTCCAAAATTGTCAAAAATCCAAATTCGCTGGAAAAAGAGTTAGAGAAATCAAAGGGTCCAGAAGATTCGAAAATTGATGAAGTTTTTGAAGAATCAAAATTGGAGAATTCAGAAGAACAAGAGGTCCAGGAAATTGTGAAATTTCTAGTTGAAAAAATCAAAATAGAAGCAAAACGAAGGGAATCAGAAGACTCTCCAATTGAAAATCTGAGATCTGGAGATCAGGATTCTGATATTTCAGTTTTCAAGGATTCAGAAGATTCAGTATTTCTGAATTCAGAAGTTCAAAGTCCTAGTAATCAGGAAAATCGGGATCCAATGCTTCAGAATTCAGAATCTCCAGAAAAATCTATTATTCCTAAAACTCCGATTCTCCAGAATCCATTTTCCCCGATTCCAGAAGCTCAGAATCTTCCAGAACGCCTTCAGAATTTGTTGAAAACTTGGAATGAATTTCCGGAGAAACAAAGGGAGAAATATATAAATTCGGTATTCCGAAAAGTTGGAAATCAAATGAAAAAGGAGGATTTTGAGAAGCCAATGGGCGCTTTTGATATTTGGAAAATGGAAAATGAGGCGAGATTTGCAGAGAAATTCCCAAAGAAAAATGTGGAAGAAATTGGAAATCTTTTGGAATTCGAATGGATTTTCAAAATGGAGAATTCGATGAAATTTGCTTACACTTTGGATTCATGGGACCGAGTGATGAAAATTGAGCAAAAAGGAGAGAAACGACTTGGAAAGAAGGACTTTGAAATTCCAACCAAGATTCCGAAAATGTTCTGAAACTAGATTCTGGAAATTTTATAGATGTTTGTAGTTTTTGTAATATTTTTCCCAAGTTTTACCTTAAACTTCACTAATTTGATAACATTTTCTTTATGTATTTTCATAATATTAATTTTACCCCATACTCGTATGCGTTTTACAGTTTTATATAAATTTTCATAATTCGAAAATATTTTTTTTTCAAGAAACATAAGGAATTCAAAAATCAAAGTGAGGATTTTCAGAAATTTTGAAGAAAAAATTTTAAAACAGACAAAAAACATAGAATTATCCAGAATTAGGAATCCAAACCATCAACTATGAGCTCAATTATCTCGGTTCCTAGAAGAGGTATCAAAAATGTATCAACTGATAAAATGTTGGTGATATCATGATAAGCAATTTATCAGTTGACTACTTTTAGATATCTCTAATAGGAACGGAGATAATCAAGCCAAAAGAGCTCGTAAAAAGGTAAAATCTCTAAAACTTTTTTTCTGGTTTTTTTCTTAAAAGACATAAAAATCAGCAAAAACAAAAGAATAACAAAGCAGCTGTTTTTTTTTTCAGAGTTCAAGAAAATAATTATTTGAGTAATTAACTACTTAATTACCCTTGAACCGATGTAGATGACTTCTAATGGGAAAACTAAGAGAGGAAGATGGAAAACTCTGGGAAAATCTGGAGCTTTCAAAAGTTGAACACAATTAATTGAGACCTAATTAGAACCTAATTAACCATATTTTTCAGATAAAATGTTTGAATCTCAGAAATGTTTCCTGACCACCACTTTCTCACAATACACAAAAATGGTACCTTAACAGTGAAGTTGACAGGTGGTCCTTTCCCATAATCCAAATGTTACCTTGTCAATATCTACAGTTTTCGTTTAGGCATGTTAATTGGTATTGGACACGCCCTTTTTTATTGAGGGTCCTTCACAGATGTGCAGACAGTTTTATTCTGCCATTCACTAGATGTCTTTTTCTTCTGTTTTTCGGTACCGTATCTATTTTATAAAAATATGTATACTTGTATTCTCTGAAAACAATCAAAATTTTATTTTCAAAGTTTTAAACCCAAACTAAACGTTTTTTGTCTATGTTCACCTTTTTTCCTAATGACTATAACATTTTTTTGACTGTTTTCGAATTTTCGGGAATTTTTTCCTAATTTTTCGCTGATTTTCAGTTTCAACATGAGCACATATTTCGACAACGGACTTCAATACGCCCAGCAGGAAGTTGCAGACTCGCAGGTTTACATCGATCAGGTTAGTATTAAAAAAAACGTGTACCTCCTCTTTGGTTCTCTCCGTTTTGTTTTGGAAGCTTTATCCCAATATACAGTTTTTGAAGAGGTTTTAGAAAGTGGTTTAGAAAGATGTGGGTTTTAGGGTCAAAGCTTCATACATTTTTGACTTTTAAATTCGATTCTCAGAAACCTACTAATAATCTCAACAATGAAACTTCACTTTTTATGCTTAATGGAATATTTTTTAGATCCAATACCAATCTTCCGATTATGGTTCTTTGCATCCTCTACAAGTCGAGCACAACTATGATGGACATCAATCGACTTTCCAGAGCAGTGGATATGTTCTAGTTCCAGTTCCCACAAACGTTATTATGATCGAACAGCCAATGCTAATGCAAGGACAAAACGAATGTCTTCAAAATGGGATTATGATGTCGGAGTATCATAATCAGATAGAAAATTTTTCAAACTACCAGTCTGGAATCAACCAACCAATTTTCTACCAACCGGAAGCCACAATTTATGCTCACCCAGTTTATGCCCACGAATATTATCAACTTGAAGTCGCACAAAGCTCTCCAGCTCTCCTAGTGCCACACGAAATGCCAGTTTACACCATGGAGGATTCTGGATCATTCTCCGAGCAAACAGAACTTATTGGATATCACTTCCAACAACAAGGAGCCGAAATTGAGGAGCAGTTGATCAACCAGGAAGTGTCAAGAACCTACGAACCGATAAAAGCTGTATACGCGGAGCCAGTAGCTGAAAATTTGGATCATCCGTCGACTACCCAATCAGAACTGTCCGGCAACATGAAGTCCCAGCCATCTACTCCTCCCACCAACTCCCAACCCCTCCCCTCCTCCCTATCCCCAATCCCTTCCTCCGAACCCATTTCCACCCCAAAACAATCCACTTCTTCCGAGAATTCGAAAAAGGATGAAGACGAAAAGGAAAACCTCCAGAAAGCGAAGAATTTCAAGACTCGCATGTGTATCTACAAGGATAGATGCAACCTGGGATCTCGGTGCACCTACGCTCACAGTAGCGCAGAACTCAGATCCAATGAGACTAAAAAAGTTTCAAACCAGCTCAAAAAAACAAAGTTGTGTTTGAACTTTGCTAGTGGAGGATCCGGGAAATGTGAGTACGGCGAGAATTGTCAGTTTATTCATCCTGAGGATGGATTACTGTACGAGAGGGTTTACCGGGAAACGCTGGAGTTTTTGAAGGAGAAGGCGGACCACAAGAACGACATCCAGTTCCTTCATGTGAGTTTTTTAAATTCAAATTTATTAATTTAGTTTTAATTTTAATATTTCCAGGCAAAGAAGAGTCAACCGGGATGCACAGATGTGTTCCAAATCGAAGAGGAGATCAACGAAAAAATCCGCGGGTGGAACCAAAAACATCCGAAAGCGCAAGATTACTATGACTTGCACTGGATGACCACTCGTGGTGCGGAAGACTACGTGGAGGAAATTCTGGAGAAGATGAAGGAGGACAACAAGAAGACGTCATGGATTGAGACGGGAAGAGGGCGGCATTCATGGAACGGAGTAGCTGCAATCAAAACGACTCTACTCCAGAAGTACACTGGAAGGAAGGATGTGTCTCTGGTCCCGGATTCCAAAAATGCTGGGCTTCTGATATTGACTATTCTTTGATTTTGTTATATTTTATGTTCTTGTATATTTTATTATGGGATCTTTACTTCTTATAATTTCTATGTAATAAATCTGCTAATATCATAGAACACTGTTTTAACTGTAATCCAAAAAAAAAACTGCTTTCGACAGTCCTCATTTTGAATTCAGAAGTTCGAAATCCTAATAATCAGGAAAATCAGAATCCACTTTTTCAGAATTCAGAATCTCCAGAAGTTCTGGTACTCCAGATTTCAGAAAACGCAACAGTTATTCTTAAAACGCCAACTCTCTAGAATTCCAATTTCTCAGGGTTCCGAAGCTCAGAATCGTCCAGAACGACTTCAGAATTTATTGAAAACTTGGAATGAATTTCCAGAGAAACAAAAAGAAAAATATTTAAATTCTATATTGAAAAAAGTTGAAAATCAAATGAAAAAGGAGGACTTTGAGGAGCCAATGGGCGCTTTTGATATTCGGAAAATGGAAAATGAGGCAAGATTTTCAGAGAAATTTCCAAAGAAAAATGTGGAAGAAATTAGAAATCTTTTGGAATTCGAATGGGTTTTTAAAATGGAGAATTCGATTGAACTATACTTTGGATTCATGGGACCGAGTGATGAAGATTGAGCAAAAAGGAGAAAAACGACTTGGGAAGAAGGACTTTGAAATTCCAACCAAGATTCCGAAAATGTTCTGAAACTAGATTCTGGAAATTTTATAGATGTTTGTATTTTTGTAATATTTTTTCCCAAGTTTTACCAATAATGCACTAATTGATTTACTTTATGTATTTTCTTAATTTTGCCCCATACTCGTATGCGTTTTACAGTTTTATATGTATAACTTTTCATAATTTGAAAAAAAGTGTCTTATTTTTTGAAGATATGGAAAAATAAGGAACTGAAAGATCAAAATTAGGTTTTAGAAATTTCCAAAAAAAAAATACAATCGAAAAAGATACAAAAGTTGAATTATTCAGAATTATAGCTTATCTAGAAACTAGTAAAAAATTTTAGAATCCGCTGAAAAAAGGGAAAATAGAGGGCCCTCACACTGTCAACTTTGAGCTCAATTATCTCTGCTCCTATGCAAGATATCCAAAAAGTGGTTAACTGATATATTGTTGATGATACGATCAACAATTTATCAGTTAACCACTTTTTGATATCTGTTAAAACAACTGAGATAATTAAGCTCAAAAAGCTTGATTAATTAACTACTTAATTACCCTTGATCACTAGTTGTTTTTTGTATTGAATTACATTTTTTGAAAAAAAAAACACTATATCAATTTTTATTTCGAAACATTTTGTATCATGTGAATACTGAATTTGAAAAGAAGTCACTGAATTTCTTATCATAATCACTCAATTTCTTTTCATTTCCCTCTGCTTTTCCTATTTCTATTTTAAAAACTGATAATCATTTTTAGTTTTCCACTTTCTTTATTTCAAAATTTTCCATATTGACAGGTTTTTTTTCTCAATTTTCAGATTCAATGACTGGAAAAGAATTCACTCTGAAATATCAATTTAATGATGTTGGAAAACTAGAAAATAATCAAATTGTTTCTAGTCCAATAGAGGAGCATTTTGGTGTTAAATGGTGAGTAAAATTACCATTTTTCACGAATTACAGACCTGAATTTTAGGCACATAGGAATACAAAGATCGGACAACAATCTCAATATGTATTTGTACACAAATCTGATTGAAAATCAAGAAGTTCATGTTGATTATACCTTTAAAAAATTCCTAGGAAACACGGGAAAAACTAATGGAATTTTTGGGAGGCAAGTGTTCAAAGGTGCTGATAAGCCAATTGATTTCCATTTCACAAGGTCTCTTTTTCAGGCCAACGGCAGCGGTGTATTTCTATTGCCTGGAAAACTGTGGAGAAAGAATACTTGAATAATGGGAAATTGGAAGTGGAATATCATGCGAAAATTACAAAAATGATTGGATTTCCAAGAAAAGAATTGAGAAGTTTTGGAGAGGAAATGAAGCAGTTTTCAGATGTGATTTTGAAAGTCGAAAATCGAAAATTCTATGTTTCAAAGTTGGTGAGTTGCTTCTGAACTTCAGAATTTCTGAATTTCTGAATTTCTGGATTTCTGAATTTCTAAATTTCTGAATTTCTGAATTTCTGAATTTCTGGATTTCTGAATTTCTAAATCTCAGAATTTCTGAATTTCTGGATTTCTGAACTTCAGAATCTCAGAATTTCTGAATTTCTGAATTTCTGAATTTCTGGATTTCTGAATTTCTAAATTTCTGAATTTCTGAATTTCTGAATTTCTGGATTTCTGAATTTCTAAATCTCAGAATTTCTGAATTTCTGGATTTCTGAACTTCAGAATCTCAGAATTTCTGAATTTCTGAATTTCTGAATTTCCTGGAATTTCCGAATTTCCTGGAATTTCTGAATTTCCTGGAATTTCTGAATTTCCTGGAATTTCTGAATTTGCCTGGAATTTCTGAATTTGCCTGGAATTTCTGAATTTCTGAATTTCCAGGAATTTCTGGATTTCTGAACTTCAGAATCTCAGAATTTCTGAATTTCTGAATTTCTGAATTTCTGAATTTCTGAATTTCTGAATTTCTGAATTTCTGAATTTCTGAATTTCTGAATTTCTGAATTTCTGAATTTCCTGGAATTTCTGAATTTCCTGGAATTTCTGAATTTCCTGGAATTTCTGAATTTCCTGGAATTTCTGAATTTCCTGGAATTTCTGAATTTCCTGGAATTTCTGAATTTCCTGGAATTTCTGAATTTCTGAATTTCTGAATTTCTGAATTTCTGAATTTCTGAATTTCTGAATTTCAGAATCTCAGAATTTCTGAATTTCTGAATTTCTGAATTTCTGAATTTCTGAATTTCTGAATTTCCTGGAATTTCTGAATTTCCTGGAATTTCTGAATTTCCTGGAATTTCTGAATTTCCTGGAATTTCTGAATTTCCTGGAATTTCTGAATTTCCTGGAATTTCTGAATTTCCTGGAATTTCTGAATTTCTGAATTTCTGAATTTCTGAATTTCTGAATTTCTGAATTTCTGAACTTCAGAATCTCAGAATTTCTGAATTTCTGAATTTCTGAATTTCTGAATTTCTGAATTTCTGAATTTCTGAATTTCTGAATTTCTGAATTTCTGAATTTCTGAATTTCTGAATTTCTGAATTTCTGAATTTCTGAATTTCTGAATTTCCTGGAATTTCTGAATTTCCTGGAATTTCTGAATTTCCTGGAATTTCTGAATTTCCTGGAATTTCTGAATTTCCTGGAATTTCTGAATTTCCTGGAATTTCTGAATTTCCTGGAATTTCTGAATTTCTGAATTTCTGAATTTCTGAATTTCTGAATTTCTGAATTTCCTGGAATTTCTGAATTTCCTGGAATTTCTGAATTTCTGAATTTCTGAATTTCTGAATTTCCTGGAATTTCTGAATTTCCTGGAATTTCTGAATTTCCTGGAATTTCTGAATTTCCTGGAATTTCTGAATTTCCTGGAATTTCTGAATTTCCTGGAATTTCTGAATTTCCTGGAATTTCTGAATTTCTGAATTTCTGAATTTCTGAATTTCTGAATTTCTGAATTTCTGAATTTCTGAATTTCCTGGAATTTCTGAATTTCCTGGAATTTCTGAATTTCCTGGAATTTCTGAATTTCCTGGAATTTCTGAATTTCCTGGAATTTCTGAATTTCCTGGAATTTCTGAATTTCCTGGAATTTCTGAATTTCCTGGAATTTCTGAATTTCCTGGAATTTCTGAATTTCCTGGAATTTCCGAATTCTCAGAATCAACGTTTTTTTCAGTACCTCTCTTCCCAATCTCTCTATTTCGCTTCTCTATTCTTAGGACAATTTCAAGAATCCGAAAAATCAGAAATCGAACTGAAAGATGTAAATCCACAAGATTTCCAATACTATCTCGAAGTCATCTATGCAGAAGATGGAATTGATGGTGGGTTACTGTACGTCTTATTTTTTGAATTGAAATGAGCAATTTCAGAATACACTGTTGAAAGAATCCTACCAATAGCTGATATGTACGACACTCCGTTGGTTGTCAGAAAATGTGAAAAATATTTGGTGAAAGAGTCGAAAATGGAAATGAAGAGGAAGTTAGAATTGGCGGAAAAGTATAGATTGGAAGAGTTGAAGGTGGGTTTAGATTCTTAATCTGAGCAATATATTTTTTTCAGAAAATATGCCTGGAGTCAATGTAATCAAACCCAGGGGATTTTAATAAGATTAAGGCCGATGAAATTTTTTTTTTATTATTTAAAAAAACCTTTTTTATTTTTCATGTCACAATAACTCACATTTATCAATAAAAACTTGTTTTTTTCCGTCTTTTGTTATGATTAAAACATAAAAATAAACAATTTTAAGCCGTTAAGTTTAAGCTTGATTATCTCGGTTCCTAGGAAAGATATCAAAAAACTGTTAATTGATAAAATGTTAACAATTTTATGATAATTAACTTATTAGTTGACAACTTTATGGTATCTTTTGAAGGAACCGAGATAATTGAGCTCAAAGTGCACGTATAGGGTGTGCTTTGTTAGAGCAACTACGGTATGTCGGTTCCTTTGAACGTTATCAAAAAGTTGTCAACTGATAAAATGTTTTTGATATTTTGATAAGAATTTTGTCAGTTGATCACTTTTCAATAACTTTCCCAGAAATCAAGATAGTGTTGGTCACAGTAACGGCTGACTGTCCACTTTGAGAAATTTGGTTCCTGGGAATGTTGGTTCCTGGGAAAGATGTGAAAACTAATTGACAAAAGATTAGCCATGATATCAGACACGATTTGTCAGTTTACAACTTTTTGATAACTTATACAGAAAGTTAGATATGTTGGAACAAAGTTGTAGGTAGGGACTCTATGAATACAGTATGAAGGTTTAAAATTATCGAAAATTCTAAAATTCTGAATTTCCTGAAAAATACTGTATTTTCTAAAATCAACAGATATTATCGAATTTCAAATATGAATTCGAAAATGTACCAGTCACAAACCAAGCCTCACCAAAATCAATGGTCCATCAAGACCTTCCCACGAGGCCTATCTAATCGAAGCACTACCTTGTCCTTTCCCCGAAGTTCGGCCCACCTGGTTTTCCTTCTCCTTTATTGGTTTTTCTTTTTCTTGAGGTTATTCCCTTTTTCTGTCATTTTTTACCTCGTTTTATTGTTTTACTGTTCTATTGATTTTCCTGAAACAATCCTTTATCGTAAACCCAGATTATTTCGGTCGCTGTAAGAGATATCAAAAATTTGTCAACTGATAAATTTATCAGAATATTACAAACATTTTCCTAGTTGACAACTTTTTCATACCTCATATTTCATATTGCTTCAAAAGGTTTTTTTTCAGAAAATGGACACCAGTCCCGCCAACGATGTAACCGAGGATTCTGAGCAATATCAGGTACAGTAATCCTTTCAACCCTCTCCCCTTATAAAAATAATTTTACAGGTTCTAAAAATCCACAGTATGCAGATCGAAGAAGCTTCCTACATAACATTCCTCGTGGAATGGAATGGATACGAAGAGAAGACGTGGGAGCCGATCGAGTGTTTTGAAGGCATGGAAGGAGAATCTGGAGAACAAAATCCAGCGATTCAAAAGTTTCTGGGGACAGGGACGAATATGGCAAAGTATAGGAAGATGAAAAACGGTTGGTTTTGGGGTGGTGGGACTTAATGGGACACTGGAAATGCGTCAAGATAGTTGCGATAGGTTTTTGCGCATTTCAAGTGTCTTGACACATTTCCCGATGCAAAATCGATCCTCCTCATGCTCCTGGGAAATACGCAAATTTGGGTGATGGTACTTGCGGACTTGCCTACCGTACTCCCCACTTGGAGGAGAGGAGGAAGGATCGTAATCTTTGGCGAGATTCCCATCTGGGGAGGCTGAGAAGGCCCTCATTGCCTCATACAGGCTCCTGGGAAGATAGCAAAGTTAGGCTATTGTCGTTGCGGGCTTGCTTGCCGTACTCTCGTCTAGTATTCACTCTAATAGACGGACATCCAAACCGTCAACCTTCAGGCAAGTTATATATCCCGGTTCCTGTAGATGATATCAAAAGTAGATAACAAACAAAATATTGCTGATAATTTGGTAAATAATTTATCAGTTGACTACTTTTTGATATCTCTCACAGGGAATGCTATAAATGGGCTTAAAGTTGACAGGTTTGTGTGATCTTCCATCAGAGTGATTACGGTAACTGCTTAGCTTGGAGAGGGGAGGAAGGACCGTAATCTTTGACTATATTTTCATGAAGGTGGCTGAAAAGACGCTCCTCGCCTCATACACGATCCTGGGAAAAGGGGTAGGATTACTGTAGTGGGGGTCAGGATTACTGTAATAGAGGCAGGATTGCTGTCAGAATGGGAAGTATCCAAGAATTTTAAAATTTTAAAATTTCGAATTTTTTCAGACATCGCTAAAAGACGTTCCAGGAAGCTTCCCCAAAGCAAAGAGGAATTATTCGAGGTAATTTTTTCTAGAAATTCAAAAATTTTTGAAATTCTCTATTTTGCAGATCTCAAACCTTCGGGATGTTCGTCTGGATAAAAATTCTGAAATGGAATTTCTGGTTGAATGGGAAGGAAATTTCGAGAATTCCTGGCAACCAATGAGCAATTTCCCTGGTGGAGAAGTGTCGAATGAAGCGATTACTCATTTTTTGAATTTTGAGAATAATCGGAAGAAATATGAAGATTTGAAATTGGGTGAGTTTTTGGGATGGAATGGACCTGTTTAAAAAAATTTTTCACTTTTTTTCAGAAATCGTCAGTATGAAGGCGAGAAATATGAGAAAATCGGGAGTTTCCAAAATTCTCAAAAATCGAAATCGGCTGGAAAAGGAATCAAAGAAAGTTGAGGAAATTATCAAGAAATCAGAGGTTTCAGAAGATTTAAAAATTGACGAAATCCTTCAAGAATCGGACCCCGAATCCGAGAATGCGAAAAATCTGAAAACAGAAGACTCGAAAGCTCAAATTGACGATGAAGTGTTGCAAGAATCCGTATCTCCAGAATCTGAAAATGCGAAAAACCAAAAAATAGATAATTTGAAAATTCAAATTGATGAAAAAGTTTTGCAAGAATCAGAATCTGCTAAATCCAAGAATGCAAAAAATCTGAAAACAGAAAACTCCAAAATTCAAGTTAAAGAAGTTCTTCAAGAATCAGAATCTCCAAAATCCGAAAATCCCGAAGAAGCCAAAATTTCAGAGATTTCTAATAATCAGAAAATCCCAGAGCCAATCCAGAATTTGGTCAAAATTTGGGAATCAATTTCCGAAGAGAAAAAAGAAAAATATATTGACGATTTAATGAAAAATGACAAGTTCATTTGCGCCTTCGTCACCTGGTCCAATGAAAATTTAGCGAAATTTGAGGAGAAATTTCCAGAAAAGAGCAAAAAAGAGATCGAATATAAAATGGAATGTTTTTGGACCTGGAAAATGAACGATGAAATGAAGTTCCCGTATTTTCTGGCCTCCTGGAATCAAGTGATCAAAATTGAATAGGTAATTTTTTCACAATTATATTTGAGGTTTTGAATGAAACAGTTTGGCAAATGTAAAATCGGAAATTCGAAATTTATTATTTATTTAATTTTTTAATCTTTCAGAATGCCGCCAAACTTCTTCAGATGACGTCCGAATCCGATCTGCCTTATTAATTTCTGGATAATTTTTTTTCTCTGTTTTTTTAAACTTTTTTGTAACAATTTTGATTGTATCTACTCTATCTAATCTTATCTCTCTTAACTTTCTTTTATAAAGAATTCGAATGAATGAATAAATCGGAAAATTAGTCAATTTTATTTGAAAAGTTTAAATTTCAATTCAAAAGAAATCTATGAATCTAGAAGGTTTTGCATTACGGAAATTCTCCAAATTCTTTCGATCTCCTTATTCCGATTTTTCAAAAATCTCGAAATCTAAAAACACAGAAATTCAGAAATTGAATCGTTTTTTAAAGGATTTATAAACTCCCTAATCAGTAAAACCTGTCATAGAAGGACTCCCATACTGTCAAGTTTTAGTTCAATTATCTCGGTTCCTATAAGAGATATCAATAATTTGTCAACTGACAAAATACTTCTCATATTACGGACAACAATTCATCAGTTGACAACTTTCTGATATCTTTGAAAGGAAGCAAGATAAATTGAATCAAAGTTCAAGTTAGAGGGACCTTCTGTTACAGGTTTTACGGTAATCAACAATCTCTTAGTAGATCTCCCACTTTACCTATCAACTACAGTAATCCTCAATCATACTTTTCCTCTTCATTCTCATTCCCAGAATCTCAGTTGAGCTCCTATCAAATAAACATCAGAGGTCTATTTTTCTGACCCTTATTGTCTCTCTTTGTCTCTCATCACAATGGGGAAATTTTTCTCCGTATTACTGTAATAAGAGCTGATACTACTGTAATACGAGTCAATAATAAACCTATTACTGTACCAAAACTAAACATTACGCCATCATAAAAGTTTACATTAGACAGTCCACCGAAAATTGACACCGCCCCTCCCCTCGAGTGACCCTATAAATATCACCGGGTACCCACTGTCAGTATTCATTCTCCCCCCCTCATTTAATCCGTTCCGTCCCCCAATATTTCCCCTGACGACCTTCTGCATGGATGTCGGAAAATATTCCTCTTTTATTTTTCTGAAGTTATTGTTCTTCTTCAACTATGTATATCCTAAGTTTTGGTTTGCTACACCAACCAAGAAAGATGGCGAAAACATGTAAGTTACCATAAAACCTGTAGAAGCAGGGCCCCCTAACGTTGAGCTCAATTATCTCAATTTCTGTGAGAGATAACAAAAACTTGTTAACTGACGAAATGTTTACCATAATATCAGTAACATTTTATCAGTTGGCAAATTTTTGATACCTTGCACAGGAATTGAGATAAATTATCTTAAAGTGGGTGGCCTTCTATTAGAGTGTTTATTGTAATTAGGAGAAAGAATCAACATAGACAAAAAATGTCTATTTTTCAAAAACCATTTTAAAACCCAAATTAAACACTTTTCGTTTATGTCTATCCTTTCTTCTGATTACCATAAACACTCCAATAGAAAGCCACCCTATACACTTTAAGCTCAATTATCTCAGTTTCTGTAAGAGATACCAGAACATTGTCAACTGATAAAATGTTTATCATAATATCACCAACATTTTATCAGTTGACACATTTTTTATATGTCTTAAAGAAATTGAGATAGTTGAGCTCAAACTTGACAGTGTGGGGGCCCTTCTGTTACCGTAACTCGGTGTAAAGTTTTGTAAAAATACAGTTTACAGTTGGATCTCCTAAAAATGCGAAAAAGCTAAACTATGAAAGAAAAAAATGACTTCAGAATTTTTTATTAAAATTTTCTGAGACTTTTATATTTTCAGATTCCAGATTTTAGAAAATTAATTGAACTTTAGAATTTCTAACTCTGACTGTAATTTAGAGTTTTGGAAAAAAAACATGAAAACTTGTATAATTTATTATACTGTATGTTTTTCAGATGGTGCTGTCTCGAAAAAAGTCAAAAAGGTCACCGTCAGTCGTCTATGATGTATTCTCCAAAAGTCGAAAACTATTGCACAGAATGTCATCTTACATTCTTCGATAAAAATGGCTTGGATGTTCACTTTTCTAATATTCATAACGGATTTCGCCAGTCAATCTCACCCAAGAAGAGTTTGAAAAAAATGCCAAAATGGACATTGAAAAAGAGGGTGCACACATGCCCCGTTTGTTTGGAATACTGTCCCAATATCAATCGTCTAGTGGACCACGTCAGGGATTGCCATCCGGTCTAGTGCCCAGAAAATTCCATGGCCCACACACATCCACTGGTCCTTCAAGAATGGGCTAGAATCGTGACCAAGTATTATGAATGGTAAGTTCAATATTATTTTCACTCATTGCACAATTCATTCTCATTTCAGAAAAGCCAAATGTTCACCAAAATTCTTCAAATATGCCAGTATCCAGTCTACTATCTACACAATGCTCTCCGTTTTGCTTCGACACATCATCTTCGACTCTAAATATTTGCTTTTTTTCAATTACTCCATCTTTACCCCCATATTTCCTGTATTAGCCCACATATATCGCCCTTTTCCTCGAATATTTCTTCTTTTTCCCCAAATATTTCTTCTTTTCATAATAAAAAACGATACAATAAAAAATTTATTCACATAAAAATCACTTCACTTTCTTGAAATGTAACACTGCT
This sequence comes from Caenorhabditis nigoni, assembly GCA_027920645.1. Classification (NCBI taxonomy): domain Eukaryota; kingdom Metazoa; phylum Nematoda; class Chromadorea; order Rhabditida; family Rhabditidae; genus Caenorhabditis; species Caenorhabditis nigoni. The sequence continues at coordinate 14,394,163 of CP115865.1, read as the reverse complement.
ATAGCGATTTTTAGTTTTGGGATATCAAAATTTCCTAAAGTCAGAATTTTAGACTCTATAAAAATAGGTACTTAAAAATCTACGAAAATATAAACTTGAAATTTTTGAACCGCTGAAAATCCGAACTTTAAAATTTCAAAATATGAGAAAATGAGCATTTATCAAAAATTTCCAAATTTCAACATATCGGAAAATTGGAACATCAAAATATCAGAATTCTTGAATAGCAAAATTTCCAGTTTTTCACAGAAAACCAAAAATTCAGACTAATGAAAACTATGGAAATAGGAGTTTAAGAATTTTAATAGCTGAAAATCAGAATTTCAGACATAAAATTCCGGAAATTTTCGAATGATCAAACTCTATGTAAACCTGATACTCACATTATAAAAATTTCTGAAAATCAGAATTTCAAAATTTCTAATCGCTGAATTTCCGAATTTTAGACAAATGAAATACCTGAAAATTGTAAATTTAAATTATAAAAATTTCTGAAAATCAGTATTTCTAAATGACGAAAATTCTGAAAATAAGAATGTTAAAACATCAAAATCTCTGAAAATCAGAATTTCAAAATATTAAAATTGTTGAAATTCCGAATTTCAGACAAGTAAAACCTCTGAACATCAGAAAATCCTGTGTGTGGCATGTCTTAAGTCCATTTTCAGAATGTTCCATCTAAAATAATATCATTTTGAGCTCAATTATCTCGCTTCCCGGTAATTGTACCGGTAAAAATTCCGGTAAATTTACCGAAACCGTATCGGTAACACACACTGGTTTTTACATAATAGAGAAACTGCGGTAACTCATATGTTCGTGTTAGAATTTTGTCTGAAAAATAAGAATTTTGCTAAAAATCATGTTTATTTTTTTAATAGTCGAGAAAAATTCAAACAGAGATATGATTAGATATATTAAAAGTGTAAATATGTTTCTGAAGAAAAAACGAGAAGATGTTGAAAGAGGAATGGAAGAAAAACAATAGGGATGGAACATGAATACCAATGAAAATATTAGAAACAATGGAATTTTGGAGCAAAAAGGAAGTGAATTCACGAGTCTATGATGAGGGAGCAAGATCATTCTTATAATAAATAAATGAAGTTGCGTCTGTTTCTCTGTCAGTTTGTCCGCACACGTGGAAAAACTTGCAATAAAATATAAATTTAGGTGAACCTTCAAGTAAGACAGAGGAGCGACGATCAGAAGAAAAAATAGGTCAAATCGCGCCGAAGGCGCGGCAAACAGGCTGGTGAAGAGAAAAGAAGAAGAACGGAATAAAAAAAATGACAAGCTTAGGATTCGAACCTTTCTATCTTATCAAGCTCCTGGCAAATCGTCAAGAATTGCTCCCAATCAATAATCGGACCCCTTTTGTTTAATCTTTTAAAATATGATTTCTCGGTTTCTTGGAACATGTATAACCAGCATCCAGCTAGATCCTTCTCTAAGAGCTTCTTGATCGTCCCTGTTGGGAAGATCTGGCAGAAGAATTCCTTTACTTGAACCTCCTGAAAAGAAAACGTTTCGAGTGATGAATTGAAAGCTGCCCAATTCCAAAAAAGAAAAAATATTTACCGACCACCCGAGATAATGCAAAGAACAATTGAAAGGGAGAGTCAGAGATTCCAAGTCCGCATTCTGCCTTCTCTTGTTCTCCACTATTTCGGATTTCCTGGCATAACCAATTTCTGGGATTCCCACGAGGTCCTCAAGGTAGGGCTGGAGATCCTCGAAACTTGTCTGCACTCGGAGAATGGATACAGGCCCGTGTGATTCGTTCTCCTGCGGGGTGTTCCGATCAATAACGTCAAACACAATCAGTTGCTCAACTTCCTCTTCCTCTTCTTCTACATTCTTTATTGGCTCCTGCATCTCTTCCTTTACTGGAACTCTCAGGAGTCCAACGTTTTCGAAGTCAATTTCAGGAATTTCTCGCTTGACGTTTACGGGAATTTGTTGATTGGCCACTGGTCCCTCCACTTGCTGGACATGAAGTTGTTCGTTGTGTGAAGCATCCTGTGGGTAATCGAATTCAATGTCATCAGTTGCGAAATCCATCTGAACCGCTTCTTGAGGAACTAAATGTTGGACGGCACGCTCTTCGCCATCTATTGGAGCCAATTGTTGATTCTCGAACTCAATTGGACCATCTTCGATTTCTGGCTCAAACGCTTCTTGAGGAACAACAAGTTGAACGGTTTCTTCTTCGGCCATTTGACTGCTTGATTCAGTTGGAAGATTCTCTTCCATAGCCACTTGTTGATCTACCCCCACTCGCTCCTCATTTCCTTCCAACTGAACTTGTGGATTTTCGAATCCGATGCCATTATTCTCGACTTCTGGCTCAACATCCGCTGGTTCTTCTTCTTGACCATGAGATTCTTCATCTATTGGAGCCACCTGTGGGTGGTCAAACTCCATTTGATCACTTTGGAATTCCATTTGAACCGTTTCTTGAGGAACAGCAGATTGGACTCCTTGATCTTCTTCACCGAGCTGACTGCTTGGTTCAGGCTGATCTACGGATCCTTCTTCCATTCGCTCCTCCTCATTGTTATCTCTTTCCAACTGATCTCCAACGCTCCGCTGAAGTTCATTGGTGATCATTTCCCGCTCGCACAAATATGAAAGAAACTGGAAAAATAAATATTTTGAAATCAGTAACCTTAACATTATCAACTCACATCGTCCCCATAAACATTCTCCGTCCTTTCAATTTGGATAATGACACCTGCAACATCTACATTTTCAAATTCATACGAATTGAAAATTCTTTCAAAATTCGCCATTTCCACCGGCAAAACTGGGATTTTCTTCTTGAATAACGATCGGAGAACACTCATTCTTTTCTTTTTGAACCATTCGGACAACTGAAAACAAAAACGAATTTCAAAATATGTCAAGCACTGAAATAGTAAAATGAATACTTACAAATTTCTCACGGCGACGAGTTTTCCTACTCAGCTCTTTTTTGTTTCTTCCCAGGAACTGCTGCTCTTCAAAAAGCTTTCCTAAAAACTGCTCGACCAGGTAGTCATCTCTTGCCCTTCTATCATTCCGTGTTCTGGGCTGGGGTACACTGGATTGATTTGACGAACAGGGTCGATCTATATTGACGCTCCATAGTACGATTTTTGAGCCATCACGAGTAGGATGCGTGGCTTGATTCGGCATATCCTGGTTCATTGTGCTTGATGATTGGGCTTCGTGATCTGGTTTTTGTAGACGATGAGGTTGCCGTGTTCTGCAGCGATCCGTTGATTTTTCCATTTTTTCCATAGGTCCCTTCATTTGCCCATGGAGGTCTTCATTGATCGAAGTCTGTCGTAGATTGAGAACTGCTTGGACTCCTTGTTCCTCACACAATTGACGGATTGATTTGAATGGAAGTTCTTCTCTAATCGTCACTTGCTGATCTACTAATTGTCGCTCTTCATCTTCTTCTTCTTCTCCACATCTGTCTTCGAACTGATTGTCCATCTCGTCCTGAAGTCCATTTGCCGCTTCGTCCATCTGGTAGCCAACCTCATCATCCATCTGATAGTCCAAATCCGGCGCATTGTGATCCTCTTCATGAGTATCCTGTTCATCTCCCATTTCCTCTTCTTCCTGGTCCACATTTGCATCTTCCCTCTCCTTCCGGATCTTAGTCATCACAATCTGTCGGTCCACCAAATATTCATATAACTGAAAATTCTTTGATGGCGATAATTTAAATTTTTCCCACTCACGTTAGAGCCCGACACATTTTCTTTCAGCTCAATGAAACCCACTGCTTTGACGCCAAAAGGACTATTGTACTTGTGGTGCAGTCTCTCGAAAGTGGCCATTTCTCTTGGTAAAACAGAAATCGCCTCTTTGAAGTAAGGCTCCAGGATATCCCTTCTTTTGTTCTTAAGCCAGGAGGATATCTAAAAATGATTGATTTCAGCATGGAAAAATATTTCAGATGCTTACCTTGCTCCAAGGATATCCTGTTTTTATTTCCAAAGCTTCGTTGGAAATTGCAACGAACTGTCGTCTTTGGAAAACGTTTTCCATTACTCCATTGAAGCGATCCAGTTTCCTTTGCTGCCTCTGTCTCCTACTCAGATCCCTAAACCCATCGTCTCCATTGACTTGAACGTCTTCTGGGTGCTCAACATCCATTCGATCATTCCCGCCAACTTCCTCAACTTCCTCATGTGGAGAAGCTTGCCGATGTTCTTGATCTTCGAGAATCTGACAGTCCACTGGGGAGATTTGGTGTATTCCTTGTTCTTGAAGCATAGCTACAACTCTCCATCTCTCCAACAAATAGTCCGCTAGCTGAAAAAAAGCTTTGGAGTCGATTTACCGTAAAACCTCTAATAGACCGACACCCGGATCGTCCATATTGAGCCTATATATCTCACTTCTTTTTAAAGATATCGAAAAGTGGTTAACAAGTAAAATGTTTATCAGGATATCAGCAACATTTCACCTGTTAACCACTTTTTGATATCTTTCAAAAGAAGTGAGATATATGGGCTCAAAGTGGACGATCCGGGTGTTGGTCTATTGGAGGTTTGACCGCAATTATTATCCCCACTCACGTTTTGGCCGCAAACTTTTTCTCTTTGCTCAATCAAACGAACTGCGTCAATACCCAGCGGATTATTGTACTTTTGGTGAAGAGCTTCAAAATTGGCCATTTCACTGGGTAATACTGAAATTTCCCTTCTGAAATACGCCTCCAGAGTACTTCTCCTTTTGTTTCTGAGCCATTTCGATATCTGTAAAATATTTAAATTTTGAAAAAACAGAAGGACCCTCTCTCATTGAAGGGAAAATACTGTAAAACCTGTATTAGAAGGGTCCCTGTAATAGAAGGGTTCCCTCCAAAATGTGTCTTGAAATCAAAAACTTTCCAGTTTTTGTGAGATTGGCAGATTTTTATACAGTGGCGAACGTTAGTGAGTGTCACTCTATACTTTTGCTCATAACTTTGCTAAAACTTGTCCGATCATTGCAAACTTTTTTGTTAAATGTAGCTGGGTTTTCAACAAATCGTTGTATAAGTTTTTTGAAAATTAATCAATTTTTGTGTCTTCTGAATCTTCACAGACGTGACGATGACTCCAGATGAAAAAAATAATTTTCCGTCAGAATTTTTTTAGAGATTGGCTTTGTGATGAAAAATGTTTGGCGTAGATCAAATATAAACCAAAAAAAGTTTGAAGCGGTTTGGAACACTTGCTCTTGAGATGTGCCCACTGGAGCACAAAAGGCATGGTTCAGGAGTTTGGCTATAACTCAGCTCAAAATGATCCAAATTTGCTCAAAATTTGAAAGAATGTGTGTCTTTAATTGCTCTATAATATTAATACAAAACTTTGTATTTTGGGAACAAAAATTTTTCATAATTTTTTCATTTTAAAGGTGGGGGGACAGGAGATTTTACGGGGGATTTTTGGGGCCAGAGTATGCATTCTACCGTGACGGTGTACAACGCTTAATGTCACTCTGCGTACAGCTGTCGTCCTCGCCTTTATGTATGCAATCGGGCCGCCGCTTTCTCTTTGCCCGCGTAGCTCAGTCGGTAGCGGCGCCGCACCCTCAATTCTCGCCCCCACAAGTTCAACTCCACGAGGGGCGTATATGAACGGAATTTCGAGAAATTTATTTTTTTCATGTCCCCCCACCTTTAATGTAACGAAGACAAGCTATGTATTATGAAAAAATTTTTTGTTCCCAAAAAACAAAGTTTTGTATGTATATTGTAAAGCAATTAAAAACACACATTCTTTCGAAATTTGAACAATTTTGGATCATTTTGAGCCGAGTTATAGCCAAACTCCTGAACCATACCTTTTGTGCTCCAGTGAGCACTTCTCAAGAGCAAGTGTTCCAAACCGCTTCAAACCTTTTTTGGTTTATATTTGATCTATACCAAACATTTTTCATCACAAAGCGAATCTTTAAAAAAATTCTGACGGAAAATTATTTTTTTCATCTGGAGTCATCGTCACGTCTGTGAAGATTTAGAAGACACAAAAATTGATTGATTTTCAAAAAACTCATACAACGTTTTGTTGAAACCCCAGCTACATTTAACAAAAAAGTTTGCAATGATCGGACAAGTTTTAGCAAAGTTATGAGCAAAAGTATAGAGTGACACTCACTAACGTTCGCCACTGTAAATTTCGAACGAAAATTTGTCGAATGTTCCAATGAAAAATTTTAAGAAAAACAGTCTGAAAAACAGAAGGACCCCCTCTAATTGAAGAGCCCCTGTGATAGAAAGCTCTCCGGAGCAGTTTGTGCTACCGATACGATTTCGGTAAATTTACCGGAAATTTTGCCGGTAACTTTACCGGTATTTTACCGAAAACTATCGGCAATTTTTAGGAAAATTTTCTGTTTTTTTTTTAAATTTGTAACCGGAGAACAGCGACGATTTAGAACCGCCACGTTTTTGAATCGCGAGATTTTAGAATCGCGACGTTTTAGAACCGCCACGTTTTTGAATCGCGAGATTTTAGAATCGCGACGTTTTAGAACCGACCATTTCAGAACTGTGACATTTTAGAACCCTCGGCATTTTGGAATCGCAATGTTTTCGAACTGCGACGTTTCAGAACTGCGACATTTTAGAATCGCGACGTTTTAGAACCGCGACATTTTAGAACCATGAAAACTTAGAACCGCGAACTGACCATTTCAGAAATGTTGCAAATAACAGTAAGTTATCGGTGAAATCACCAAAAAAAGCCGTTACCGGTAAGTGAAAATCGGAAGCCACACACTGCTCCGGAGATACCTTCGCAAAATAAAAGGGTCTGCCCTTCTAATACAGGTTCCTCGGTATCCAAATACTTACCTTGTTCCAATCGCCTCCAGTTACAATTTCCAAATTTCTGGTTTGAATTCTAAAATATTGTTGTTTTTGGAAGATTCGCTCCATGGCATCATCGAACGGAGTTCCTGTTTCTTTGAGTTGTCTTTGACGCTTCAAGTTGCGTTGTCGTAGGAACCAACGCTCGATCTGAAGGTTTGAATTACTAAAAATTCGATTTCAACGACTTACCTTTCGTGCCGGCCAGCGAAGCCTTTTCTTCAATTCGCTATTCTTAAAATCAGAAAACAACTGGTTCTTCCTGAAAATCTCCATCAGTATCACTTCGGCTTCTGTTTTTGGGAGAGGAGCCAAAAGCCCACGCTCTTTTCTGAGGTCATTGAAGAATTTGCTCACCTGAAAATTATTGGTTTAATTTATAAATCTAAATGATTTTTTTAAACTTCTTACTCTTCGGGGCGCACAGTGAATTTTTTTCTTCAATTCAATGTTCCCATAGTCATTGAAGAACGGATCCTTCTCGAAGACTTCCATGAGGATTGGATGAGCTTGCTCTTCAGAGAGTGGCAAGTTGTCTGAAATCCCGTTTTCCTTTCGGCAGTTCTCAAAGAATTCGATTATCTGAAAATTATTTACTTGCTATCTAAATGAAAAAACTCCGTTACTCTTAATCTCGGCCAACGTGTCTTTTCTCTTAATTCCGGATTTCTGTAATCACGGAATTGCGGATGTTTTTGGAAAATCTCCAGTAGAATCGGTTCCGCTACCTCATAAGAGAGTGGAGCTGGAAGGCTTGTCCTCTAAAAACGTTTTTCGAACACTTGCAGCAAAAAAAACCTCATACCTTCTTATATGTGCTCTTTCTTTTCAGTCGTCTTTTTGAGCTAGTTGGCTCACTGGGATCTTCCGATTCCTGATCGTCCGTTTGGTCCTCGAAATCCTGAAATATATATTTTTTAATCTTTCATTTTATGAAAAATCTAATACCGAAGCATCAGAGTCAGACGACTCCAAATCTGAAGATGAAGAAGATGAAGACACATATTTTTTAGAATCATCCTTGGTTTTGCGGATATTTCCAGGTTTCTTCTTCATTGGGCTATCTTCAAAATCGTAGTCACTATCATCATAAGTGACACATCTCGCGGATCCTCTTTTGGGGGTAGACTCCTGAAAAACCATATTTGAAAAATCAGAAAAGTTTCCAGGGAAACTGAACCCGAAGATCGACTTCCGGCTCCGATTCCGAAGAATCAACAAGTGCCCTTCTTTTTGGATTGGATCCTTTGGATGCTCCAGGAGCTGGTGCCTTGCGAGTTCTTCTTCCAAGAGATGTCTGTAAAATATGAATAATGAATCTTAAAGATCCCTTGGAATATGATAACTCACAGAGAAAACACTTTGGGAAGACATGTTAGTTTTTTCCTTGATGTAGACAATCTGAAAATTTGAATGGATTGAGGAGGAAGAATGAGTCGAGATATATAGGTTAAATAGAAGGAACTTTCAGAAAGACATCAAAACTATAATTTCCGAAACGTGCGTTTTTATCATACTTGCAAAATCAGGGCCCAGGCTCTCCAAACTTGAATTTTTTTGGGATTTCAAAAAAATTTTCAAATTTTTTTGTGAAAAAATTATTTTTCATGGACACTTTTATTTTGAAAAAATTATTACTTGACCTAAAAACTGTCCATTTTTTCCTATTGAACCCAAAAAATTTTGTGAATCGACTGAAAAAATTTTTTCTGAAAACCCGGGCCGAAACGGGCCGGGTCCTGAAAATTCCGAAAAAAACCACGCCCGGCTCGGCCCGGCCCGGCCCTTCGCAAGTATGGTTTTCATAACTTTCGTAGAAGTATTTTGAGCCAATTGAGACAGTTCTTATAATTTCAAGATATTTCAAAAATATCCCAAAATTGAGCTAGTCTAATTTTGAAAATCAGGATAAGTAATCAGTTCTATGAGAATCAATTTAGAAGTTGGTAAAACTTTCTTATCTACCATAATTTCTTAGCCACAGTATCGGTCAATAAGATATACAAAAACGTAGTTTTCAGTTGATTTTTTGTTATTTTGACCATTCTCAGAAGTCTGGTCGGCTGTCAAGTTTTGGATCACTTTGAAAGGTGGGGGGTGTAAAACAAACCTAAATTAGAAACATTGTTTTCGTAGGATTTTTTGAAAATTCTTTGTTTTTCAGCTATTTGCCGGGTTAGAAAGACTCCTTTTTTGTCAATTTTCTTTTACTGAAAACGTGAAAAAAGCCTGTTATCCTTCAGAAATCGGCAAATAGATGAAAAAAATAGGAATTGAAAAAAAAAAATTTATGAATGGAAAACTTTCAATCTATGTCTGTTTTACATCTTCAACAATTTTCGAAATGATAGGAAACTTGACAGTCAAGGTCCAGACTCCTGAAGTAGTCAAAACATCCAAAAATCAACTACCGTAAAACCTCTAATAGACCGAAACCCGGATCGTCCACTTTGAGCCTAAATATCTCCCTTCTTTTGAAAGATATCAAAAAGTTATCAACTGGTAAAACGTTTATCATGATATCAGCAACATTTCATTAGTTAACCACTTTTTGATATCTCTCACAGAAAATGAGAGACATGGGCTCAAAGTTGACGATTCGGGTGGCATTCAATTAGAGTGTTTACGGTATATGTATGTTACTGACTGGTACATACGCCGTTCCATTCGAAACAAAGATGGCAAGATACTAGCTGTCTGCGTCTCTACTCAAAAACCATAAAACCTTTCAAAACCATTTCCTAAATTTTCCAAAAAAAAAATTAAGCTATTCGAAAATTGGGAAAATTTTTCCGATACGCAGAAAGCAAGAAGAAATCGAGAAGAAGAGCAGAAGAGAAGAATAGAGGGGTTGTGTGAGAAAAGGACGATTGTAGACCACTGCTGGTGGTAGGTGAGAATACAAAAGAGCATACTTGCAAAATTTCGGCGGGCCGGGCCGGGCCGGGCCGATGAAGTGCCGGCCCAGGGTACCTACAGACGTTGATTTTTTTTGAATTTTTAACCTTTTTTCTTTTTTAATTCAAAAAATTTTCCAAATTTTCATTGGAAAATTTTCAACAGTGGTAGGCGGGCCAGCCCGGGGTCGGGCCGTGCCGAGAAAATTCGTCTACCGGCCCGGCCCGGCCTTTTGCAACTATGCAAAAGAAACGACAAGGACGTAGCATTGTCTGTGCGCACAGTCGAGGCGTAGAGACGCAGGCTGCGAAATTATTTGATTTTGCCTGGAGGTAACATATTGGTTGTGCGCAGAGAGGCCGACCGCTTCCCCCCGCAGATGAGCAAAATGGTCTCTTTTGTTGCAACGCCCTCCGACCTCCCCACAAAGACAGTGGAGCTTTCCTAGAGTTATTTTGAGCCAGCTCGGCAATTTTGACAACTCAGGAAAGTTAGAAAATTTTTGAAGAATCTGAAAATTAGGGTAGTCTAATATTAAAGTTAGGATAAACGGGAAATTTTCTGAGAAAGACTTTTATGATTTTAGGAACATTTTCATGCTCTAGTTGTTTATTTTGGATTTTGAAGAAAACTTTAGATTTTAAGAAAAATTTAATTTTTTTTAAGTTTGGGGTTTAAAGAAAAGTTTAGATTTCAAAAAAATTTCGATTTTGAAGAAAATTTTATTTTTCGAAAAAAATTTGGATTTCAATAAAAAAAATTTTGATTTTGAAGAAAACTTTGGTTTTCAAAAAATTGGATTTTGAAGAAAATTTTGGATTTTAATGTTTTTCAAGATCATTAATATCCAGAATTTTGTGGATTTCCAAAACAAATTTTTTAATTGAAAATTTTCAACCTCATTTTTCTTGTAGACACTGGATGTCTGCGTCTCTACTCAAAAAACCATAAAACCTATCAAAACTATGTCCTAGATTTTTAAAAAAATTAAAAGACCTATTTGAAATTAGGCATATTTTCCGAATTTTGCAGAAAACAAAAAGAAATCGAGAAGAAGAGAAATAGAGAGGGTTGTGTGAGGAAAAAGACGGTTGTGGGCCTTTGCTGGTGGTGGGTGAGAATAGAAAATAGACGACAAGGCCGTAAGATCGTCTGTGCACACAGTCAAGATGCGAGACGCAGCTGCGAAACTCTTCGATGTTGCCTGGACGTAATATATTGCATGTGCGGCAGGAGGCCGATTGCTACCCTGCAGATAGCAAATGTTCTCTCTCATTGAACGTCATTTGTCTTTCCCTCAGAGACAGTGTTTCTTCAACATCAATTACTGTGACAGATTTCGAAAAATTAGATTTATAAATTTTATTGAAAAATATACAAAAGTCAAAAGTAAAAATTCAGAATATATAATCTTGAAAATAGTCAGGTGAGATTATCTTCGAATTTCTGAAATATTCAAAACTTTGGGATATTTGAATTTTTGTATTAGGTTGGAAGGAAAGTAACTGTCCATTTTTTGATATGCGAATAACACAAAAACGAGATTAATCCAAGATTGACAGTATGTACCGTCGTGGTCCACAACATGTTGCCAACATTCAGGTAACTTGTGGATACCATCCCTCCAACAACCAGCTAGCTGCGAATAAATGTATTTTGCATTGAAGTTTTTTATCCCATCTTCAGTGTAAATTATTTTCCCTCCCGACTGCGTTGCGTATCTCCGAATAATTAATATTAGAAGGCTCAAAACAGGAGTTTTAGGAGGCGCAGAGAAGAACCGTCTAGCTAATGCGGTCCAGGACTTACTTGACTTTCCGTGAGACATAGGATCTCGCTATATTTAAGGGCAGTCAATTCAGTCCTAAACCGTTTTGGATAGACGGCTGTCCACATTTATTAAACTTCAGACTTGACCCTTTCATTATTGGTTATTCGGAGATATGCAACGTCATCTGGAGGGAAAATAATTTTCCACTGTCGATGAGATAAAAAAGGCTTTTTGGGAACACTTTGACTAGCGGTCGGCAGGCTTTTCGAGGAACGGTATCCACAAGTTACCTGAATGTTGTCAGCATGTCGTGGACCACGACGGTGCATACTGTCAATCTTGGATAATTCTTGTTTTTCTGTTATTCACGAATTAGAAAATGGACAGTTACTTTCCTTCCAACCTAATATAATTCAATCTTGAGATTCAGATGAATCATCTAAAACTTTGAAGTTTGGAAATGCTCAAAATTTTCAATCATTTCGAACTTCTGAATATTTCAAAGTTAAAAATAAATATTTTTGTTTTTTCTTTTGAAATTTTCTTTAACAAAAAAAGATTCTGAAATTTCTTTTAAAATTTGATTTAAAAAAAGAAAATTCTCAAAATTTCGAAAAAGAAAAATTATTTGATACATACAGAATGTAGGAATGATGTGGAACTTAAAAAATAAACAACGGAAGTTTAGGCATGTGTTGAGGTACGGGAAGGAAGAAAATGAGAAAAACATGAGGAGAGAAAACCAATAAAAATATCACAAGCTTAGGATTTGAATCTTTCTATCTTGTTAATTTCCTGGCAAATCGTCAAGAATTGATCCCAATTAATAATTGAACCACTTTTGTTTAATCTTTTAAAATATGATTTCTCGGTTTCTTGAAACATGTATAACCAGCATCCAGCTGACACCTTCTCCACGAGTTTCCTGATAGTTTCTGGTGGGAACATTTGGCAGAAGAACTCCTTTACTTGAACCTCCTGAAAAGAAAAGGTTCTGAGTGATTAATGTGACAGCTGATCATTTCAAAGGAAAAAAGACACTTACCGACCACCCGAGATAATTCAAAGAACAATTGAAAGGGAGAATCAGGGATTCCGTGTTCGCATTCAGGCTTCTTTTGTTCTCCAATATCTCGGATTTCCTGGCATAACCAATTTCTGGGATTCCCACGAGGTCCTCAAGGTAGGGCTGGAGATCCTCGAAACTGGTCTGCACTCGGAGAATGGACACAGGCCCGATTGATTCGATCTCCTGTGGGGTATTCCGATCAATGACGTCGAACACAATCAGTTGCTCAACTTCCTCTTCCTCTTCTTCTTCTTCCACATTCTCAATCTCCTCCCACATCTCTTGCTTCACTGGAGTTCTCAGGCGTTCAACGTTTTTGACATCAATTTCAGGAGTTTCCCGCTTGACGTTCATGGGAACTTGTTGATCGGCCACTGGTCCCTCCACTTGTTGCTCATGAAGTTCCTCGTTGTGTGGAGCATCCTGGGGATTTTCGACTTCAAAGCCATCATTTTCGAATTTCATCTGAACTGCTTCGTGAGGAACAACAGGTTGGAAGTCATCTTCTTCACCATCTATTGGACCCAATTGTGGATTATCGAACTCAATTTGATCATTTTCGATTTCTGGCTGAACCGGTACTTGGTGGGCAACTCTTTGGACACCTTCTTCTTCTTCTTCTTCGCCCATGTGGTCTTCTGGCACAATTGAAGGATCCTCCCTAGTAGCAGCTCGTTGACCTTCCAATGGTTCCTCCACTTGTTCCTCTTCATTTCCTTCCAACTGATCTCCAACCCTCTGCTTAAGTTCCTCAGTGATCATTTTCCGCTCGCACAGATAGGAAATAAACTGGAAAAATAAAAATTTTGAAATCAGCAACCTTAACATTAACAACTCACATCATCTCCATAAATATTCTCCGTCCTTTCAATTTGGATAATGACACCAGCAACATCTACATTTTCGAATTCATACGAATTGAAAATCCTTTCGAAATTCGCCATTTCCATCGGCAACACGGAAATTTCCTTTTTGAAAAACGATACTAGAGTATTTTTTCTCTTCATTCTCAGCCAGTTCCGTATCTGTGAAAAATTAATTTAAACATGTGAAAACAGTTCCTATACTTACCGTTTTCGAGGAGCGTCCCGTTTTCTCTTCCAACGCTTTATTGCGAAATCTTAAAAATTGATTTTTTTGGAATATTGTTTCCATGATGCCATCGAAGCTAGCAAGTTTCTGTTGGTTCATTAACTTGCGTTGTCGAACGAACCAATTCTCGATCTAAAGGTTTAAATTAGTAAAAATTAAAGTTCAAAGATGCGAAACTTACTCTACGGTACTTCCACTGAATATTTTGCTTCAATTCCATATTGTTATAATCGGTAAAATTTGGATCCTTTTCAAAAATTTCTAGCAATATTGGTTCAGCTTCTTTTTCCGGTAGTGGACAAGCTTTGGTAGTATTTTTAGCTTTGGTAGTATCATTTTCCCTTCTGTATTTTTCAAAAAACTCTTTTATCTGAAAATTATTGATTTTCCTTTTAAACTAAGTAAAATGGATCTCATACCTCATCTCTTCGCCAGCCTGTCCTTTCCCTCAATTCCGCATTTCTGTAATCACGGAATTTCGGGTTTTCCCTGATGAGCTCCAATAAAATTGGTTCCGCTTCTTCCGTAGAAAGAGTTTTAGGCGGATTTTTGAATCTGTGCTTCTGGAAGTACCGCCTGATCTGAAAATGACGTTATTTGATTGTATAAGAATTGTTTCGAAGAACTTGCCTGAGTTCTGCTTAATTGCAGTTCGGAAACAAGAGAAGAAATCATAGATTCATCTGGAAGGCGATTAACGGCGAAAGCTTCCTTCAACTTTTCTTTTTGTTTCTCCGTGAAGAATATCTAAAAACGATTAATTTAGAGACTTTTATCTGTTATTAGAAAATAAGTTGTTACCGTTTTCTTCAATAGATTTTCCGATCTTTTTCTTGCAAACCAGCTGATTATCTGGAAAAAAAATAATTTTGGAAAATTGTTGGATTTTCTTTTGTTCAATTTTTCCCCCACACTGTCAAATCTGAACTAATTCTTCTAGGCTCTGATGCAACTGATGCAACTGAAAAAATGTTTCTGATATTATGATAAACATTTTATCAGTTGACAACGTTTTTATATCTATCATGAGAACCGAGAAAAATTGCCCCAAAAATTGGCTCGACTTCCGGGTTGGAAATTTTACTTCCGACTTCCGATTTCCGATTTCCAAAATTTCACGGGAAAATTGGGTCAAATTTAAAAGTAAAGGGGCACTTCTATTACAGGTTTTGAACATTGTATCGTGTTGGATAGATAAAAAAAACCTTCTTCTTAGAACATATCTTGTTAGTCGGAGGTTGGTCAGATTCCGGATAAGACCGCTACTAGAGCGGACCAAACCTAGTAACATTCCAACTTTTAACTTCCAACAAAAATCTTACCGTGGCCAACTACACAGCTATTGTCAGGCGAGTTCAGACCAGAACCTGGCCGATATCTTCCCAATAGCCGAACCCATAGTTATAAAACAAACTTAATATAAGATCCTTACCTGGCTTTCGGTTAGCTTGGTCTCATCTGCCAACTTGTTCCGTTGATCTGTTGATGGATAGGGATTCTCATCAAATGCCGTCAAGAGCACTTGGTTGTGTTCATCAGTGAAAGTCACTCTGGTTCTTCTCTGTAAAACTTTTTTTACACTAGAAGCAAAACAAACCTTTTACCTTCTTATCTGTCCTCTTTCTTTTTTGCTCTCGCTTTGAGCTACTCGGCTGACTTGGCTCCTCCGGTTGCTCATCTCCAGTTTCGTCCTCGAAAATCTTAAAATAGTTATTTGAAAATAAATCTTTATTAAAAATATCATACCGAAGCGTCTGAGTCAGATTCCAGACTTGAAGATGACGCAGATGAAGAATCATCTTCTTTAGAATCCTCGGTTCTGCGGATATTCACAGATTTCCTCTTAATTGGACTATCATCCAAATCAGAGTCACTCTCATGATGAATAGCATATTTGGCAGATTTTCTTCTGGGTCTTGACTCCTAAAAGAGAAAATTTTTTAAAATCAGAAAATTTTCAAGGGAAACTGTACCCGAAGATCAACTTCCGGCTCCGAGTCCGAAGAATCAACAATGGGTCTTCTTTTTGGATTGGGTCCTTTGGATGCTTCAGGAGCAGGAGCTTTGCGAGTTCTTCTGCTAAGAGATGTCTGTAAAATAATAATAATGAGACTTCAAGACCCCTTGGAAAATAATAACTCACAGAGGAAACGTTTTGAGACGACATAGTTCGTTCTTTGGTGTGGACTATCTGAAAATTAAAATGGATTGAGTGAAAAAAGAGTCGAGATAATTAGGTTAAAAGTGGAACATTCAGAAAGACATTGAAACTAAACTTTGTGGGATATGCGTCCTTAAAACTTTAATGTATATTTTCTTAGACCAAAGTTAGAAAATTTCTAAAGTTTTCCAATTTTAAATAATTTTTGAAAATCTGAAAATTGAGCTAATCTAATTTTGAAAACCAAAAAAAGTCAGAAATTTTATGAGAATTACTTTTATGAATTTGAATGAGTTCAAACTCTTGAAAATGAGCAAAATAGCCGGAAATCAACAGAAAAATACGTTTTTGTATACATATTGACCGCAAGGGCAAAGAGGAGGGTGGCAAAACACTAGCTGTCTGCGTCTCTACTCCAAAAACCATGAAACCTATCGAAACCATGTCATAGATTAAAAAAAAATAAATAGCCTCTTTAAAATTGAGTAGTTTTTTTTCCGATACACAGAAAACAAAAAGAAATCGAGAAGAAGAGAAATAGAGGGGTTGTGTGAGAAAAAAAGGCTGTGGACCATTGCTGGTGGTAGGTGAGAACAGAAAAGAGACGACATGGCCGTAAGATAGTCTGTGCGCACAGTCGAGATGCGGGACGCAGCTGCGAAAGTATTTGATGTTGCCTGGACGTAATATATTGCATGTGCGCAGAGAGGACGATCGCCACCCGGTAGACGAGCAGCTTGTCTCTCTCATTACACTCCCTCTGACCTTCCCACAGAGACAGCGGGGCACAAACGGTCCGTCTTAACGTCTTCGTCTTAACCTTCGCAGTGTTCCTTCAACCTCACTTACTGTGACAGATTTCAAAAAATAAGATTTAGAAATTTTATTGCAAAAATATACAAAAATTAAATATAAAAATTCAGAATATATAATCTTGAAAATAGTCAGGTGATATGATTTTCGAATTTCTGAAATATTCAAAACTTTGGCTTTGAAGCATGAGTTTCAGAAAAACCAGCTAAAACTTTGAAGTTTGGAAATACTCAAAAATTTTAAGCGCTTTGAACTTCTTCAAAATCATGTTTATATAAACTTGAATACTAAAATTTAGAGAAAAAAAAGATTGTTATTAAAATTCTCAAAATTTCGAAAAAATATGATTTGATACATACAGAATGTAGGGAAAAAACAACGGAAATTTAGGCATGTGTCAAGGAACGGGAAGGAAGAAAATGAGAAAAACAGGAGGAGAGGAAACCAATAAAAATATGACAAGCTTAGGATTTGACTCTTTCTATCTTTTTAATTTCCTGGCAAATCGTCAAGAACTGATCCCAATTAATAATCGAGCCCCTTTTGTTCAATCTTTTAAAATATGATTTCTCGGTTTCTTGAAACATGTATAAAAAGCATCCAACAAGATCCTTCTCTAAGAGCTTCTTGATAGTTTCTGGTGGGAAGATCTGGCAGAAGAACTCCTTTACTTGAACTTCCTGAAAAGAAAACTTTTCGAGTGATTAATCTGACAGCTGATCATTTCAAAGGAGGAAAAAAACTTACCGACCACCCGAGATAATTCAAAGAACAATTAAAAGGGAGAATCAGAGATTCCGGGTAGTTCAGACTTCTCTTGTTCTCCACTATTTCGGATTTCCTGGCATAACCAATTTCTGGGATTCCCACGAGGTCTTCCAGGTAGGGCTGGAGATCCTCGAAACTGGTCTGCACTCGGAGAACGGTCATAGGCCCGATTGATTCGATCTCCTGCGGGGTATTCCGATCTATAACGTCGAACACAATCAGTTGCTCAACTTCCTCTTTCTCTTCTTCCTCCAGATTCTCAATCGGCTCATGCATCTCTTGCTTCACTGGAGTTCTCAGGCGTTCAACGTTTTTGACGTCAATTTCAGGAGTTTCTCGCTTGACGTCCACAGGAACTTGTCGATCGGCCACTGGTCCCTCCACTTGTTGGCTATGACGTTCCCGGTTGAGTGGAGCATTTCTTGGATTGTCGAATTCAACGCCATCATTTTCGATTTCCGGTTCAACAGCCACTGGTTCTTCTCCTTGACCATGAAGTTGTTCATCTATTTCAGCCTCCTGTAGGTGGTCAAATTTCATTAGATCATTTTGGAATTCCATCTGAACCGCTTCTTGAGGAACAACAGGTTGGACGTCATCTTCTTCACCATCTATTGGACCCAATTGTGGATTCTCGAACTCAATTTGATCATATTCGATTTCTGGCTCAGGCGCTTCTTGAGGAACAACAGGTTGAACGTCTTCTTCTTCATTCATTCGGTCATCTGCCACAATTGATTGTTCCTTCCCAGTTCGTTGATCTACCGAGCTTTCCTTCTCTCGCTCCTCATTTCCTCCCAACTGATCTCCAGTCCTCTTCTGCAGTTTCTCAGTTATCATTTTCCGCTCACACAGATATGAAGCAAACTGGAAAAATAAACATTTTGAAATCAGTAACCTTAACATTATCAACTCACATCATCTCCATAAACATTCTCCGTGGTTTCAATTCGGAAAATGACATCTGCAAGAACATAATTTTCGAATTCATACGAATTGAAAATCCTTTCGAAATTCGCCATTTCCTCCGGCAGAGCTGAGACTTCCTTATTGAAAAACGATCGTAGAACTGACATTCTCATATTTCTGAACCATTCGGACAACTGAAAACGAAAACGAATTTCAGAACATTTCAAGCACTGAAATAGTAAAATGAATACTTACAAATTTCTCACGGCGTCGAGTTTTCCTACTCAGCTCCTTTTTGTTTCTTCCCAGAAACTGCTTCTCTTCAAAAAGCTTTCCTAAAAACTGCTCGACCAGGTAGTCATCTCTTGCCCTTCTATCATTCCGTGTTCTGGGCTGGGGTACTCTGGATTGGTTTGACGACCAGGGTTGATCTACATTGACGCTCCATAGAATGATTTTTGAGACATCACGAGGAGGATGCATGGCTTGATTTGGCATATCCCGGTTCATAGTGCTTGATGATTGGCCTTCGTTATCTGGTTTTCGTAGACGATGAGACGATGAGGGGTTGCAGAGATCTGTTGATGTTTCCATCTGTTCCACGGGTCCCTCCATTTGGCCATGAAGATCTTCATCGATCGGTGGATGGTCAAATTCAACCGCTTCTTGGCGCGCAACTGGTTCGACGTAATCCACGTGATAGTCCAGTTCCGGTTCAATCTGATCTTCTTCAACGACTGGATTCTCGTGTGGATTGTCCATTTCCAGCTCGGTCGCTTCTTGATTGACTACTGCTTGAACTCCTTGTTCTTCCTCACCCATTTGACGGTTTGATTCAGACGGAAGATCTTCTCCAATTGCCACTTCTTGATCTACCTGTCCTCGCACTTCTTCATTATCTTCTTCTCCACCTCTGTCTTCGAATTGATCGTGCATCTCTTCATCCGTGCTCTCAACTGCTTCATCCACCTCGTAGTCCAATTCTGGATCATTTTGATCCTCTTCATGAGCGTCCCGATCATTTGCCAATTCATCTTCCTCTTCCTCTTCCACGTTGCCATCTCTGGTCCCTCCCTGAAGCTCATCCAACACTCTCTGACGTTCTATGAAATAATCCGCTACCTGAAAGAAAACATTTGATGTCGATAATTCAATGTTCCACTCACGTCCCTGCAGAACACATCTTCTTTCATTCCAATCTGATAAACTTTATCTTCGTCCGTGTACGCTTCATACTTCTTATGAAGTCTTTCAAAGTTGGCCATTTCCTCTGGCAACACGGAAATTTCCTTTTTGAAAAATGATCCCAGAGTATCCTTCCTCTTCATTCTCAGCCAGCTTCGTATCTGTGAAATATTAATTTGAAAATGTGAAAATGGTTCCAATCAAGGCTGTGCCACGGCCGGCTTTTATTAAGGCCGAGCCGGCCGCGGCTTCAGAAAAAAATATCTGAAGAAGCCGCGGCCGGCCTAGGCTTTCCTTACGGCTTTTCACGGCTTTTTGAAATAATTGGTTTTTGAGAAACGTAATTTTTTTTTTGAAAAGTGGGACACAAAAATATGAAATTCTTCAGAAACCGCCATTTTGCACAGCCTTGGTTCCAATCATACTTGCGACCGGGACTTTGCCGGCCCGACCTTTGTTTTTTGTCTGTAATTTTGTTCATAGACAAGACACAGTGCTCCAAATGATATCATCTTGTAGCACTCGTAGAGTTCTATTATGCCCGATTTATATGACCCGAAAATATGAATTCTAAAAGAAGCTATGGCTGATCCCGCGAAGACCCGCCAAATGCCCGGTCGCAAATACGGTTCCAATACTTACCGCTCTCCAGGAGCGTCCAGTTTTCTCTTCCAGAGTTCTATTTCGAAACCTAAGAAATTGCTTTTTTTGAAAGACTGTTTCCATGATGCCATCGAAGCGATTAGGTTTCTGTTGGTTCTTTAACTTGCGTTGTTGAACGAACCAATGATTGATCTGAAAGTTTGGATTTATAACAATTAAAGTTCAAGGATTCGAAGCTTACTTTTCGGTACGGCCACCGAATCTTTTGTGTCAATTCAGTGTTATTATAATCAGTAAAATCTGAATTCTGTGCGAAAATTTCCAGAAGAATTGGCTGAGCTTCTTCTTCCGGTAGTGGACAATATTTAGAAGTTTTTTTAGTACGTAGTGGAGCAGCAGCTCCATTTTCCCTTCTGTATTTTTCGAAGAAATTTTTTATCTGAAAATTATTTATTTTCATTTTAAACTATGTAAAATAAATCTTATACCTTATCTCTTCGCCAGCCTGTCCTTTCTCTCAATTCCTCACTTTTGAAACCCCGACATTTCGGGTTTTCCCGGATGAACTCCAATAAGATGGGTTCCGCTTCTTCCCTAGGAAGAGTTTTAGGCGGATTTTTGAACCTGCGCATCCGGAAGTATGCTGTGACCTGAAAATGATGTTATTTGATTATAAAAAATCGGTTTGAACAACTTACCTGAGTCCTGCTTAATTGAAGATCGGAAACTAAAGAAGCAATAACAGATTCTTCTGGAATGCGGCTGGCGGCGAAAGCTTCGTTCAACTTGGCTTTTTGCTGCTCTGTGAAGAATATCTAAAGAACGATTAATCTAGAGACTTTTATCTGTTATTGGAAAAAAGTTGTTACCCTTTTCTTCAAAAGATTTTCCGATCTTTTCCTTTTTCTTGCAAACCAGCTGTTTATCTGAAAAAAAAAATAATTTTGGAAAATTGTTGAATTTTCTTTTGTTCAATTTTTCCCCCACACTGTCAAGTTTGAACTAATTCTTCTAGCCTCTTATGGTACCAAAATATTGTCAACTGATAACATGAGGTATCAAAATATTGTCTATTAAGGTATCAAAATATTGTCAACTGATAGCATGTTTCTGATATTGTGATAAACATTTTATCAGTTGACAACGTTTTGATATCTCTCATGAGAACCGAGAAAAATTGGCTCAAAGCAAGACTGTGCAAATCGCTGCCGCGGCAGGCCGTGAATGAGGCCGTGGGGAGGTTGTCGTGGGTTTATCAGTCCGTTCTTTTGAAAATACATTCAGGAACCCAAGAACTACCAGGCAGAGATGTCAGGAAATCCGACTTCCGACTTCCGGGCATTTCTTCCCTTCCGAAATCCGACTTCCGAGAAACAAATTTTACTTTGAAATGATATTCTACTTAAACATTGTATCATGCTGGATAGATTTTAAAAAAACCTGCTCCTCAGAACTTATCACATTAGTCGGAGGTTGGTCAGATTCCGGATAAGACCGCTACTAGAGCGGACCAAACCTAGTAACATTCCAACTTTCAACTTCCAACAAAAATCTTACCGTGGCCAACTACCCAGCTATTGTCAGGCAAGTCCAGAACAGAACCTGGTCAATATCTTCCCAATAGCCGAACCCGGAGTAATAAAAAAATTTAATGTAAATTTCCTACCTGGATTTCGGTTAGCTTGGTCTCATCGGCCAATTTGTTCCGCTGATCTAATGATGGATAGGGATTTTGATTGAATGCCGCCAAGAGCACTTGGTTTCGTTCAGCAGTGAAGGTCACTTTGGTTCCTCTCTGAAAACGTTTTTTTTAAGTCTTGCAGCAAAACAAACCTTTTACCTTCTTATCTGTCCTCTTTCTTCTTCGTTCTCGCTTTGAGCTACTCGGCTGACTTGGCTCCATCGGCTGCTCATCTTCAGTTTCGTATTCGAAAATCTTAAAATAGTTATTTAAAAATAAATCATTTTATTACAAAATTTCGTACCGAAGCGTCAGAGTCAGACTCCAGATCTGAAGATGAAGAAGATGAAGACTCTTCTTTAGAATCCTCGGTTCTGCGGATATTTCCAGATTTCCTCTTCATTGGGCTATCATCCAATTCAGAGTCGCTATCCCTGTGAATAGCATATTTGGCAGATTTTCTTCTGGGTCTTGACTCCTAAAAGAGAAAATTTTTTAAAATCAGAAAATTTTCAAGGGAAACTGTACCCGAAGATCAACTTCCGGCTCCGATTCTGAAGAATCTGCAAGCGCCCTTCTTTTTGGATTGGATCTTTCGGATGTTACCGGAGCAGGAGCCTTGCGAGTTCTTCTGGCAAGCGATGTCTGATAAATGAGAATAGTTCACCTTGAAAATCCCTTGAAAAAAGAAAACTCACAGAGACAACGTTCTGGGAAGACATAGTTAGTTTTTTCCTTGATGTAAAAAATCTGAAATTTAAAATGAATTGAGGGGAAAAATGAATTCAGATAATTACCGTTAACACTCCAATAGAACGCCACCCGAATCGTCAAATTTGAGCCTATGTATCTCATTTTCTGTAAGAGATATCAAAAAACGCTCAACTGATAAAATGTTTATGATATCAAGATAAACATTTAATTAATTGATAACTTTTTGATATCTTTCAAAAGAAGTGAGATATATAAGCTCAAAGTGGACGGTTCGGGTGGCGTTTTATCGGAGTGTTTACGGTAGATCAAGAAGGAGGAACATTCCGAAAGACATTGAAACTAATAATTATTAAAATATGCGCCTTTAAAACTTCCCTAGCTTTATTCAGAGCCAAGTTAGACAATATTGAAAGATTATATCATCTGAAAAAATTAAAAAATCTGGAAACGAAAATAGTCTAATTTTAAAAATTAGAATACCAGGAATCCGCCTGTGAAAATGAGATATATTTTTAGAAATCGGCAAACATTTTTCCATCTAACATAAATTCTGAGACACAGTGTCGGTCAATAAGTTTTTTTTTTTATCGTGTTTGTATATTTTATTGAACGCAAGTGCAAAAAAGAGGCTGGCAAGATACTAGCTGCCTGCGTCTCTGTTCCGAAAAAACATGAAACCTATCAGAACCATTCCCTAAATTTTCCAAAAAATAAAAAATAAACATTTTCGAAAATTGAGAAATTTTTGCTGACGCATATCAAAACAAAAAGAAATCAAGAAGAAGGGAAATTGAAGAATTGTGGAGAAATAGACGGTTGTGGACTATTGCTGTTTGTAGGAGAGAATAGAAAAGAGACGACAAGGACGGGGAATAGTCTGTGCGCACAGTCGAGATGCGAGACGCAGCTGCAGAATTCTTCAACGTTGTCGGGACGTAATATATTGCATGTGCGCAGTGAGGACGATCGCCACCCGGTAGACGAGCAGCATGTCTCTCTCATTACACTCCCTCTGACCTTCCCACAGAGACAGCGAGGCACAAACGGTCCGTCTTAACGTCTTCGTCTTAACCTTCGCAGTGTTCCTTCAACCTCACTTACTGTGACAGATTTCAAAAAATAAGATTTAGAAATTTTATTGCAAAAATATACAAAAATTAAAAATAAAAATTCAGAATATATAATCTTGAAAATAGTCAGGTGATATGATTTTCGAATTTCTGAAATATTCAAAACTTTGGCTTTGAAGCATGAGTTTCAGAAAAACCAGCTAAAACTTTGAAGTTTGGAAATACTCAAAAATTTTAAGCGCTTTGCACTTCTGAAAATTTCAAAGTTAAAAATGAATATGTTTGTTTTTTCTTTTGAAATTTTCATTTTGAAAAAAGATTCTGAAATTTCTTTTAAAATTTGATTTAAAAAAAGAAAATTCTCAAAATTTCGAAAAAGCATAATGTGGAACTCAAAAAAAAAACAACGGAAATTTAGGCATGTGTTGAGGAACGGGAAGGAACAAAATGAGAAAAACAGGAGGAGAGAAAACCAATAGAAATATGACAAGCTTAGGATTTGAATCTTTCTATCTTATTGAGTTCCTGACAAATCGTCAAGAATTGATCCCAATCAATAATCGAGCCCCTTTTGTTCAATCTTTTAAAATATGATCTCTCGGTTTCTTGAAACATGTATAACCAGCATCCAGCTGACACCTTCTCCACGAGCTTCCTGGTAGTTTCTGGTGGGAAGATCTGACAGAAGAACTCCTGTACTTGCTCCTTCTGAAACGGAAACGTTCTGAGTGATTAATGTGACAGCTGATCATTTCGAAGGAAAAAAGACACTTACCGACCACCCTAGATAATCCAAAACACAATTAAAAGGGAGAGTCAGAGATTCCGGGTAGTTCAGACTTCTTTTATTCTCCGCCAACTCGGATTTTCTCGCAAAACCAATTTCTGGGGTTCCCACGAGATCTTCAAGGTAGGGCTGGAGATCCTCGAAACTTGTCTGCACTCGGAGAATGGATACAGGGCCCACTGATTTGATGTCCTCATCCGCATCATGATCAATGACGTCGAAAACAATCAGTTGCTCAACTTCTTCTTCCTCTTCTTCCACATTCTCGATCGGATCCTGCATCTCTTGCTTTACTGGAGCTATCAGGCGTTCAACGTTTTTGACATCAATTTCAGGAATTTCTTCCTTGACGTTTGACGGAACTTGTTGATTGGCCACTGGTCTCTCCACTTGTAGTCCATGAAGGTCTTCGTTGAGATGAGCATTCCTTGGGTTTTCGAATTCAATCTCATCATTTTCGAATCCCATGTGAACCGCTTCTTGAGGAACAACAGGTATGACGTCATCTTCTTCACCATCTATTGCGGCCAATTGTGGATTCTCGAACTCAATTGGGCCATCTTCGATTTCAGGCTCAAAAGCCACTGGTTCTTCTTCTTGACCATAAAGTTCTGCATCTATTGAAGCCTCCTGTGGGTGGTCAGATTCAATTTGATCAATTCGGAATTCCATCTGAACAGCTTCTTGAGGAACAACATGTTGAACGGCTTCTTCTTCATTTCGACTGCTTGATACAGTTGAAAGATTCTCTACCATAGCCACTTGTTGATCTGCCTCCAATCGTTCCTTCACTTGCTCCTCTTCATTTCCTTCCAACTGATCTCCAACTTTCTGCCGAAGTTCCTCTGTGATCGTTTTCCGCTCGCACAGATATGAAGCAAACTGAAAAAATGAACATTTTGAAATCAGCAACCTCAACATTATCAACTCACATCGTCCCCATAGACATTCTCCGTAGTTTCAATATGAAAAATAACATCTGTAAGTACTGCATTTTCGAATTCATACGAATTGAAAATCCTTTCGAAATTCGCCATTTCCTCCGGCAAAGCTGTGACTTCCTTATTGAAAAACGATCGGAGAACGTCTAGTCTTTTCTTTTTGAACCATTCGGACATCTGAAAAAATAAAAATGAATTTCAGAACATTTTAAGCACTGTGAAAAGAATACTTACAACTTTCATATGGCAACCAGTTCTCCTACTCAGCTCCTTTTTCTCTCTTCCCAGGAACTGCTGCTTTTCAAAAAGCTTTTCTAATAGTAAAACCGGCTCGACTCGGTAATCCGCTCTTGCACTTCTATCATTCATCTGTCTAGACTTTGGTGTTATGGATTGGTTTGACGAACAGAGGTTATCTTTATTGACTCTCCATAGAATGATTTTTGAGCCGTCCCTAATAGGATGCATGGCTTGATTCGGCATTCCCTGGTTCATTGTGCTTGATGATTGGCCTTCGTCATCTGGTTTTCGGGGACGATAAGGTTTCCGTGGGTTTCTGCAGCGATCCGTTGATTTTTCCACGTAGTCTCCTAATGATAGGCTAGACCTTGTGGCTTGCATTTGCTGGAAGTGCGTTAATGAATCTACTGGTTCGATGTTTGGTGCCTCGTTTCCATTCCTTTCACCATCATCCCGTCGATCTACCAAATCATGATCCCTTTCATCATGTTGGTCGGCCACGGGTCCCTCCATTTGCCCATGAAGATCTTCAACGATCGGACTCGCTCGTGGATTGTCGAATTCGATGTGATCGTTTTCGAATTCCAGCTCACCCGCTTCTTGATTCGCAACTGGTTCTTCACACATTTGGTTCTCTGGCTCTTCTTGATCTACCACTCCTCTTTCTTCTTCCTCTTCCTGTTCCAGATCACCATCTTTGGCCTCTCCCTTAAGCTCATCCAACACTCTCGAGCGTTCTATAAAATATTCCACTACCTGAAAAAAAACTTTGATGTCGATAATTCAATTTATCACCTACGTCATCGCTGCACACATCTTCTCTCATTCCAATCTCATAAACTTTATCGGCGTTCGTGTATGCTTCATATTTTTTGTGAAGTCTTTCAAAGTTGGCCATCTCCTCTGGCAACACGGAAATTTCTTTTTTGAAAAACGATACAAGAGTCTGTTTCCTCTTCATTCTCAGCCAGTTTCGTATCTGTGAAATATTAATTTGAAAATGTGATAATTGTTCCAATACCTACCTTTTGCCAGGAGTGTCCCGTTTTTTCTTCCAACTCTTTATCCCGGAATCTCAAAAATTGATTTTTTTGGAAAATTGTTTCCATAATTCCATCGAAATGAGCAATTTCCTGTTGATGCTTCAACTTGCGTTGCCGAACAAACCAACTCTCGATCTGAAGGTTTAAATTTATAAAAATTAAAGATCAACGAGGCGACACTTACTCTTCGGTACGGCCACCGAATATTTTGCTTCAATTCAATATTGTTATAATCAGTAAATTCTGGATCCTTTTCAAAAATTTCTAGCAATAGTGCTTCTTCTTCCGGCAGCAGCAGTGGACAAGGTTTACTTGGTTTTTTAGTAGGCAGTGGAGAAGCAGCTCCATTTTCCCTTCTGTATTTTTCAAAAAACTCTTTTATCTGAAAATTATTGATTTTCCTTTTAAACTAAGTAAAATAAAGCTCATACCTCATCTCTTCGCCATCCTGTCCTTTCTCTTAATTCCGCACTTCTGTAACCCCGAAATGTTGGGTTTTCCCTGAAGAACTCCAATAAAATTGGTTCCGCTTCCTCCCTCGAAAGAGATTTAGGCGGATTTTTGAATCTGTGCAACTGGAAGTACTGCCTGATCTGAAAATGAAGTTTTTTGATTGTATAAGAATTGGTTTGAATAACTTGCCTGAGTTCTGCTCAATTGCAGTTCGGAAACAAGAGAAGCAATCATAGATTCATCTGGAAGGCGGTTGACGGCGAAAGCTTCCTTCAACTTTTCTTTTTGGTGCTCTGTGAAGAATATCTAAAAACGATTAATTTAGAGACTTTTATCTGTTAATGAAAAATAAGTTGTTACCTTTGTCTTCATCGGATTTTCTGACCATCTTTTGCTCCCAAACCAGCAGTGTATCTGAAAAATGAGCAATTTTTGGAAACATTTTGAAATTTGAAATTTTGTTTTACTGAATTTTAATTGGTCTAATACCGTCAAATTTGTAATATGAAAATTCAGAATTTAAAAATTTAAATTCGCTGAAATTCCAAATTTCAGATATACTCTGAAAACGGAAATATTTTCGAAAAAGCCCTCCTATACGTGCACTTTCATCTTAATTATATCTGTTCCTATGACAGATATCAAAAATCTGTCAACTGATAAAATATTTGTGATATCATGATAAACATTTTATTAGTTGACAACTTTTTTATATCTTTGACAAGAACTGAGAAAAATTGGCTCAACGTTGATATAAATAAGATTTTTAGAGAATTTCTAACAGGACTTCAGGCTTTCAAAAAATTGGGTTTTTTATAAAACTATAGAAAGAAGGGCCCTTCGAGAGAGGCATGGAAAAATAGAATGGTCCCTGTAATAGAAGGGCCCTCTGTGAAAATGGACCCCGTTCAAAATCCGTTTTGAAATTGAAAATGTTCCGGGAACTCCACAATTTAAGAGAAAGTTGTTGAAACTTTATTTTTCGATAAAAATCTTGGTGAATTTTGGTGAATTCGGTAGATTTTCATGAATTTTGAACGAAACTTCGTCGAATTTTTCTATGCGAAATTTCGGGAAAAACTGGGCGGAAAAAATAGAAGGGACTCCTCTAATTGAAACGGCCCTGTAATAGAAGGGTTCTCCGGAGGTACTTTGAAACAATAGAAGGGCTGGCCCTTCTAATACAGGTTTTAGTTCTGGTCGGAGATTGCTCAGATTCCGGATCAAACAGCTACTAGAGCGGAACAAACCTATTAAGATTTCATAAAATAAAATACGAATTGCTCACCTGACTCTCTGTTAGCTTTGTCTCATCGGCCAACTTGTTCCGTTGAGCTAATGACGGATAGCGATTTTCATTAAATGCCGCCAAGAGCACTTGCATCTGCTCATCCGTTTTCTTCACTTTGGTTCTCCTCTGAAAATATTTTTTTAACTCTTGCAGAAAAATAAACTTTTTACCTTCTCATCTGCGTTCTTTCTTCTTCTATTCCTTCTTGAGCTACTCGGCTGACTTGGCTCCTCCGGCTGCTCATCTTCAGTTTCTTCCTCGAAAATCTTAAAATAGTTATTTAAAAATAAATCATTTTATAAAAAATTTCATACCGAAGCGTCAGAATCAGATTCCAGACTTGAAGATGACGAAGATGAAGATTCATCTTCTTTAGAATCCTCGGTTCTGCGGATATTTCCAGATTTCCTCTTCATTGGGCTATCATCAGAGTCGCTCTCATTGCGAATAGCATATTTCGCAGACTTTCTTCTGGGTCTCGACTCCTAAAAACTAATTTTTGAAAAACCGAACATTTTCCAGGGCTACTGTACCCGAAGATCCACTTCCGGCTCCGATTCCGAAGAATCAGCAAGTGCTCTTCTTTTTGGATTGGGTCCTTTTGATGGTCCAGGAGCAGGAGCCTTGCGAGTCCTTCTGGCAAGCGATGTCTGTAAGATAAGAGTAATGAGTTTTGAAGATCCCTTGGAAAATGACAACTCACAGAGGCAACGTTTCTAGAAGACATAGTTCGTTCCTTGGTGTAGGCAATCTGAAAATATAAACTGATTGATTGAAAAAAAAACGAGTCTAGATTATTAGGTTGAAAAGAATGAGCATTCAAAAGGACATTGAAACTAAAATATGTGGGATATGCGTCTCAAAAGCTTTCCCAGTTTTATTTGGAGGCAAGCTAGACAATTTTGAACGTTACCTGTAATAGAAGGGCACTCACACTGTCAACTTTGAGCTCAATTATCTCGGCTCCTATGAGAGATATCAGAAATATGTCGACTGATAACATGTTGCTGATAATGTGGTTAACATTTTATTAGTTGGCAACTTTTTCATATATTCAACAAGAACCGAGATAAATTGGCTCAAACTTAAAAGTTAGGGGCTCTTCTATTACAGGTTTCTTCGGTAATCTAACATTGAAGATATTTTAAAAATCTGAGAATGGGGGTAGCATAATTTTGAAATTGAAAAGAAAATTTCTAAAGTTTTCCAATTTTAAATAATTTTTGAAAATCTGAAAATTGAGTTAATCTAATTTTGAAAACCACAATAAGTCAGAAATTTTATGAATTCGGTAAAATTTTCGGTTCTAGTTGCTCATTTTGGACTACCATTTAATTGGTATTTTTTTAATTGGATTTGTTTTTTTCAAGATCTTCAAAATCTAAATTTATTCAAAATCCAAATTTTTCTTTAAAATCAAAACAAAACCAACTAGAGTCAAATCTTCTACCAAAGTTTCTGAGATACAGTACCAGTCATTAGGATATTACAAAAAAACGTTTTTATGTGTTGATCTTTGACCATTAAGACCATTTCAGGAGTTTGGAGCCCAACACACCAAAATTGAAAAATTTTCAAACGTATTATTTTTTTAAAATTTCTAGTCTTTCAGCTATTTGCCGATTTCTAAAAAATATCTTATTTTCAAATTTTCAGTACAAAAAAGGACCAAAAAAGGATTGTCTTTCAGGAATCGGCTGAAAAACTAAAAATTAAAACAAATTCTGGAAATTCAATGTTTTCAATCTAGGTATGTTTTACACTCTCTAAAGTTTTAAAAGTCTTGAAGCAAAATAGCCGGGAATCAACAAAAAAAATCGTTTTTGTATACATATTGACCGCAAGTGCAAAAAGGATGGTGGCAATACACTAGCTGTCTGCGTCTCTACTTCAAAAACCATAAAATCTATCGAAACGATACGATTTTTCAAAGAATAAAAAAAGAACCTAGTTGAAATTGGGAATATTTTTTGTTGATCCATTGAAAAAAAACAAAAAGAAAAATGGAGAAGAAGGGAAATTAAAGAATTCTGAGGAAAAAGAAAAAAGGACCAAAAAGGTCTTCATCTCAAAAATCATGAAACCTATCGAAAGCATTTTCTAAATTTTCCAAAAAAAAATAAAAAAATAGACCTATTCGAAAATTGGAGAACATTTTTCCGATACTCAGAAAACGAAAAGAAATCAAGAAGAAGAGAAGAATAGAGGGGTTGTGTGAGAAAAGACGGTTGTGAACCATTGCTGGTGGTAGGTGAGAATCGAAAAGAGACGACAAGGACGTAAGATAGACTGTGCGCGAGATGAGAGACGTAGAGAAGCAGACATTTCGATGTTGTCTGGAGGTAACAGAATGGTTGTGCGCAGGGAGGCCGATAGCGACCCCCGCAGATGAGCAACACGGTCTCTTTTATTGCAACGTCCTCTGGCCTTTACAAAGAGACAGTGAGACGCAGACGGACTGTGTGATTGTCATTGATGCTAACTAGGAAAGATTGTAACTAGGGTTTGGAAGTTTGGTATGAGACCTATATATCATTCGAAAGCTGAGAATAAGACATTTTCAAATATACAGTTTCATTTTGCTGTGGCCAATCCAGATACAAGCAAATTGGGTTCGAAATCTGATTTTTTTAAAGCAAAAGGGGTTTTTTTTTCAAAGTTTTTTTTGTTGAAAAAACATGAATATCTTCTAGGATCAAAATTTTCTCGAATGTGGTCCACATCAATGTTCCATACCCCAGTTACATCTTTCAACTACAGTAGTAGAAAGATATCAAAAGATAAAAATCGCAAATTGGATTTGAAAGAATGCAAAAAGAAAATTATGAATTCAGATTATCATAATCTTACCAAATTCCAGGTGATGTGATTTTCAGATTTTTGACTTTCGGGAAAATTTCAAATGTTTAAAAAACTCTGAATTATGGAAAATTTCGAGTAATTGGAAAAAACAGAGACTTTTTAAAATTTCAAACTTCGGGATATTTGGATTTTTGTATTTTTTAGGGTGGAGTTTCAGAAAAAAACATCTGAAAATTTGAAGTTTGAAAGTGCTTATTAACAATTCTGTGATTTCAGCAAAATCTGAAAATCAAAGATTTATGAAATTTTTTTAAAAATTTCGAATCTGAAACTCCAAGTTTTGGTACTTCTGAACATTTTCTTACCACTTCGCAAATTCAAAAATCCAGGCAATAAATAACATTCTCAACCCATCTTCCCTGTTCAACTGCGTCATGAGTTATCACTTTGCTTATCAATCAATTTTGTTATCACTATAAATTTCCCATTTTCATTGCTAGCTCTAAAACTGTTTGACTCTCTTTTTTGTTTTTTTCTTCATTCATTTGGGTAAAATTCTGCTTTACTGTTTTTTAATTATTTCAAATGTTAATTTTAAGAAAGTACTTATTTTCCGAAAAAAATTTCGTCTGAAATTTCAGTTTTTTTGTTGCAACTTCCAAAAGTTGCCTTTTTCGAGAAATTTTTGTAAAAAATTTTGAAAACTTGAAGCAAGACAGCTCAATTTTCGCAATATTTTTATACAGAATTTCGAATTTAATTTTTTTAAAAACAGAAATTCAGATGCTGTTATCATTTTAATGGAAGGCCCTATACAGGGTGGCTGAAAAGTATTGAGACACTTGTTTTTGGGTATAAAATCTAAAATAGAGGAATATCAGCAAAATGAACTTTATTTTCTGATAGAAGAGACCAAGAGGAACAGAAATATGCAAAGATATTCGAAATTTGATCCTCTGGCCTTGATCCAGGCCTTCAGATGATCCGCAAAAAAAGTTACTCTGCGCCGCAGGTCGACGTCATATAGACCTATGAGAAGATTCCGACAACTGCGTCGCTTCCAAAAAAGCGGGAAAAATCGGCAAATGTTGTTAAAAGATGATTCGAGGTCCCTAAAACGTTTTTTGAGATAAAGAAAGATATTCCCAGAATCTGTTGTGGCCTGAGCAGGTCAGACAGCTGAAGGTAGAGCTCAACTGGTCTTCAGTGATAAAAACGCGAATCCCGACTCGGATTTCTACCAAAATATGGGTTTGAAGGGTTTTTAATTTTTCTGAGTTACTAGCCACTCTGGCCAAAAACCATTTACTACGAAAAAGGATTCAGCACCGTTGATATCTACGACTTCACAAAATCGGTGGTCGAAGCTTAATTTACTCGACACTTGAAGACGGACTTCCGGATCGTCTCCTCGCCGGATTTTAACTAGTTGGATTTTCATTTTTAAGGATAATTGAAGAACAAGATCATGACTTGTTCTCACAAAAATTTTGATTTCCTCCAGCAATCACTTCTCAAGTTATGGGATGAAATAGACAGTAACTACCTGCGGCGCAGAGTAACTTTTTTTGCGGATCATCTGAAGGCCTGGATAAAGGCCAGAGGACCAAATTTCGAATATCTTTGCATATTTCTGTTCCTCTTGGTCTCTTCTATCAGAAAATAAAGTTCATTTTGCTGATATTCCTCTATTTTAGATTTTATACCCAAAAACAAGTGTCTCAATACTTTTCAGCCACCCTGTACTCTCATTTTGAGCTCATTCATCTAAGTTCTTGTAAGGGATATCAAAATGTGTCAAATGATAAAATTTTGTTGATATCATGAAAAATATGGTATTTTTCCTGGTTTTGAAAACTTGAAAAATTCTGATTTTTTCAAACACTTGAAATTTTTCAGAAATTCAAAAACCTGAAAATCACATCACCTGTCAGTTGATAAGTTTATAATATTCTGGATTTATACTAATAATTTTCATTGCCTTTAAATTGGTTCATCACCTTTAAATTACAGTAATTTGTCAGAATAGTTTTGCTTGCCTGATTTCCAATTTCTCTTGCTTTTTCTTCGATTTTTCATATTTTTTCCGAGTCTATTATAAGCGTCTATCCACTCAGTTCGAACATTTTGTACTCTTCTCTCGATTTATTTTACAGTACCGGTCAATAAGATACACAAAAACTTATTTTTCAGTTAATTTTCGGTATTTTTAACCATTTTCTGGAATCCAGAGCGTTGCTGTCAAGTTTCCAATCACTTTGAAAATATTGGAGGGTGTAAGACATATCTAGATTGAAAATTTTGCATTCACAGAATTTTGTGACATCACCTAATTTTTCAGCTATTTGCAGATTTCTGGAAGACACCTGTTTTTTTTAACTTTTCAGTACAAAAAGACCCAAAAAGAGGCGTCCTTTAGAAATCGTCAAATAGCTGAAAAACAAGGAATTCTCAAAAAAAATCTATGAATGCAAAGTTTTC
The DNA here is from genome assembly GCA_027920645.1 of Caenorhabditis nigoni. Classification (NCBI taxonomy): domain Eukaryota; kingdom Metazoa; phylum Nematoda; class Chromadorea; order Rhabditida; family Rhabditidae; genus Caenorhabditis; species Caenorhabditis nigoni. Next base: position 14,360,529 of record CP115865.1, on the reverse strand, counting down.
AATCTGGCTTTGTGTTCCATCCTCCAACGTTTCCTGAGTGATCTGAAACTCACCGGCCGTACTGAAGTCTACTGGAAATGGCCGAAAAAGCCGAGATTCAACTGAAAAAACGTTTTGTATATCTTATTTACCAATACTGTATATCGCTGTTTTTGAAGATCACATGCCAGCCGTCGCGAAAGAATTCGTAATCAACCACATTTTCAAAAATGTGTCTGAAATGAAAGAAAGAATCGACTTTTTCTCAGAAGAAAAGGAGCATTTTGGTGTGCCATGGTAGGAAATTCAAACCAAATCGGGCTCCTAAATTGTCAAAAAAAAAACTCAGGAAACTTTGTATCAATAAAAACGGGCAAAACGTTGGGATATATTTGTATTGTTTGATTGATAAAACGGAGAAGTGGCAAATCGAACAGACAGGAGATCTGAGATTGATTGCAGTCACTGGAAAAGCTATTACAAAAAATCAAACAAAACCATTTGGAAATTCAGAAGGTGAAAGCACTGCTTGGGGCTATTCACCGTTTACCACCTGGGATGGATTAATGAAACATTTTGTGATTGATGATTGTGTAACCGTTGAAGCTCATGTAAAAATTCTGAAAATTACTGGAATCGAAAAGAAGAAACTTCGAAATTTCGATGAATCATCTAGCAGATTTTCGGATGCCGTTTTGATTGTCGAGAATCAAAAATTCCATGTTTCGAAATTGGTATAAACTTCTTGATGTTTTCGAATACTAATGATAAATTTCAGTTCCTTTCCGGCCAATCTATATTCTTCAAATCTTTATTTATGGAGAATTCTGAAAAGTTTCCGGAATATACTCTCAGGAATGCTAGAGCGAAAGATTTTCAAAACTTTTTGGAGCTTCTCTATGGAGAATCATCAATTGATGGTAAGATACAGTAATCACAGTGCTACAGTAATCTCAATTTTAAAGAACCTACAATCGAAGGAATTCTTCATCTGGCAGATATATACGATGCAAAGCTGGCGGTTCGAAAATGCGAAGAATTTTTGATGGAAAGTTCTGAAAAGACATTGAAAGAATACTTGGAATTGGCTCGTCGTTATAAACTGAAGAATTTGAAGGTAAGATTTACTAATTAAAAAATTACATAATTAGTGTTAATTAGTCAAGTAATTATCTTTTAGAACAAATGTCTGTCCAAAATCACAACTGCTGCTGATATTCGTTCCGTTTTGTCGCATGATGCCAGCGATATGGATCCTTCTGTGGTCGGAGCTCTTCTCCAAAAATTACTTTCTCTGACTCCTTAGACTTGGCTTTGAGTTTTTAAAAATTGAATAAATTTTTGAAAAAATATGTTTTTTTTTCTATTTTCTCCCGTTTTCTGTTGCTATCAGTATCAATTTCTCTTTGTATTTCGAAAATGTCTGTTTTTCAAAATTTAAAAATAATTTCAGGTTAAGAATGAGCAATTCCTTCACAATCACTCATACAATCAAAAAAATCTCGAATTTAAAAGACGATGGATCGAACTTCAGTGAGCCCGAGTATCATTTTGGAATTCCATGGAAACTGCAAATTTCCAAAAAATCTGGCTTTTTGGCGCTGAAATTACTATGTTTGTACACTGAAAATGATGAAAAATGGTCAATTCAATCAATAGATGCCGAATTCAAAATTGTCACTTTTTCCGGAAAATCGCATTTGAAAAAGTGTAATTTATCATTTTACAAAAAAAAACCGATTGGATGGATTGACAGAATTCATTAAATGGGATGAAATGATTAAGGATTACTGTATTGATGATCATTTAATTGTGGAAGTCAATGTGAAAAATTTGGTGAAAGGAGGAATTAAAAAAGAGAAATTATGGAAATTCGATCAGTCGATGGAAGCATTTTCGGATGTTGTGTTGAAAGTAGAGGAAGAGAAATTCTATGTGGCGAAATTAGTAAGAATTAAGAAAAAATCATGCTGGGTAATCACTTTTAATTTCAGTACCTCTCCTCGCAATCCACATATTTCGAAGCTCTATTTCTCCGAAATTTCGAGGAATCCAAAAAGTCGGAAATCGAAATAAAGGATGTGAAATGTGAAGATTTCCAGAATTTTCTAGAACTTCTTCATGGTGAATCACCTATTGATGGTAAATTACATTAATCCAAGCTACAGTAATCTCAACTTTTAGAGTCTACAATCGAAGGAATTCTTCATTTGGCAGATATGTGCGATGCGAAGTTGGCGATTCGAAAATGTGAAGAGTTTTTGATTGAAAACTCTGGGAAGACTTTGAGAGAGAAATTGAAAAGGGCATATCGCTATAATTTGGTTAATTTGAAGGTGATAAAATTAATTTGTTTTAATTAGTCAATTTATTATTTATTTTCATAACATCTGCCTATCAAAAATCACAACAGCTGCTGAAATTCGTTCCATATGAATGATACCAATGAAATGGATCCTTCTGTTGTCGGAGCTCTTCTTCAAAAATCGCTCACTTTAATTCCTTGATTTTTGGAACGTTGTCAACACTGAATAAAAATGTATCTATCAATTTATTTTAGCGAAAATTTCATTTGAAAATTGATTAAAATAATACTAATGACTTCCGTATTTTGGTGCTTCTGAAATTTCCTTTCATCTTAAAAAATTTTATAAACATGTCATACAATAACATTCTCAACTAATCTACTTTTCAACTATGATAACGATTTCTCCTATCAATAAAACATTGTATACTTCACTTGCTATCTCTAAACTGTTTTGCCCAAACGATCACGGTTTGGAATGCTATTGTAAAGAACTGCCCCACCTTTTTACCACTCTCACAATTCTTATCACTTAGATCTCGATTACCGGTTTCTGTCTTGCCCTCATTTTTTTGATCTTGACACTATCTCTCTTTTTCTTCCCCACATCAGGACTGACTATTGCGGGTTCGTCCTTCTTAGCTTGGCTTTACCATTTTCTTTCCCTGGTTCCCATCACTCTCATTTATCTCCAATTCCCTTCGAATAAACGAATACATATAAAATTTGGCTTTACGGTTTTCAGGAAATTTCATACTTCAGAAAGATCTCGGAGAAAAAAGAATCACGAATAGAAGCCAAAAACAAGAAAAAAAAAGTCTGATCAATTTATCTTGCCAATTATATGCTTCCTATGATACTGCAAAATAATATTTTTTAAAACATTTCCTCCAACTTCTCAACTATTCAACATTAATTTTCAGATATAGAATGCCAGCAGTTACAAAAGAATTCGAAATCCAACATCTATTTAAAAATGTTTCCAAAATGAAAGAAGGAATCAACGTTTACTCAGAAAAGGAAGAGCATTTTGGTGTCCTATGGTAAGAGATTAGAAATCAATCGAATTTCTTATTTTTCAAAATTTTCAGGCGGATTTCCTTAAAACGAAACGGGCCAGATCTGGGGATATTTTTTTACTGTTCATGTGAAAAAACAGAAAAGTGGCAAATTGAAGTCGAAGGAGTTTTTAAACTCGTTGCTGTCACTGGAAAAGTTCTTGTGGAGGTTTATAAGCGCTTGCTTGAAAATTCAGAAGGCGGAGGTCGTGGTTTTGGTTATCCAGCGTTTATCACCTGGGATAAATTGATAAAAAATTATGTGACTGATGATAGCGTTACTGTTGAAGCTCATGTTAAAATTCTGAAAATGATTGGGATCGAAAAAAAGAAACTTCGAAATTTCGATGAATCGACTAAAGAACTATCTGATGTGACACTGGTGGTTGAGAATGAGAAGTTCTATGTTTCGAAATTGGTAAGATTGCAGTTACGCTCTACGGTAATAATTAATTAGTTTCAGTTCCTCGCCCGCCAATCGGCATTTTTCAAGTCTATGCTTCTCGGAAATTTCGCAGAAGCAAAGAAATCAGTAGTCCCGCTTTCATCAGCCAATTCAGTCGATTTCCAGAATTATCTCGAAGTTTTACATGGAGAATCAGTTATCGATGGTAACGAAACTAAACTTTCTCATCGAAATGTTATTTTTTAGAAGATACTGTAAACGGGATTCTGAATCTGGCTGATATGTACGATACGCCTACAGTTGGAAGGCAGTGTGAGAAGTTTTTGATGGAAAAGTCTGTGAAATCGAAAAAAGAAAAGCTGGAACTGGCGAAAAAGTATAATTTGAAGAGCTTGAAGGTGTGGTTGATGCAAGTGCGCTCTATTGAACACAATTTAATTTCAGAATAAATGTCTTTCGGAAATCAAATCCGTCGACGACATTCGCTCGGTTCTCTCTGGTGATATGTCCCAAATGGATCCATCAGTCGTCGCTTGTCTTCTTCAAAAATCTATATCTTATCAGACAAATTAGTATATTAAAATATTTTTAAAAACTGTTTTGTTTCTTTAACGAGGTGTTTAATAAAGTCTATCTTTCTTTCAGAAAATATTTTTAAAATTGAACTAGCAGGTGAGCGCCGTTGCAGTCGCTTTCTTGTCAAACGCTATGTTCTCCCACATTGTCCTATAAACTACAGTAATCCTCAATCATACTGAAAATCCAATTATTGTCGTTTTTGCATATTTACAAATCCTAAAAGCCTTGAAAATTCCGTCAATTAGACTATGACACTGAAATTTTATATTTTTTGTTCTTTCCAGTTTCTGGTTTTTTTTTTCCGAATTAAAAAATTTCCTTTCTGGATTTTAGATTTTCTGATTTTCCTGAATGTCCAATAATCATATTATCGGATTTCAAAATGTTTTGGGAATTCAAAGAAAACATAAGACTTTATTCGACATCTTGTTAATAAAATAAAACAGTCAAAAAACCCAAAACAATTAAAAATACTATTTTTTCTGATAAGATATAGCTTTTTGAAGAAGTGAAGCGACGACTGACGGATCCATTTGGGACATATCTCCAGAGACTGCAGATCGAATGTCGTTGAACGATTTGATTTCAGAGAGACACTTGTTCTGAAATTAAATGTTTTCATTAGAGAACATTTGCATCAATCACACCTTCAAATTCTTCAAATTGTACTTTTTCGCCAATTCCAGCTTTTCTTTTTTCGAATTTACAGATTTTTCCGTCAAAAAACATTCACATTGTCTTCCGACTGTAGGCGTATCGTACACATCAGCCAGATTCAGAATTCAGAATTCCATTCACAGTATCATCTAGAAAAATTGAATTCCATTGAAAATTTTCGATTTTCATTACCGTCAATAGCTGCTGACTCCCCGTGTAAAACTTCCAGATAATTCTGGAAATCAATCGAATTGGCTGAAGAAAGTGTGACTTCTGATTGCTTGGCTTCTGCGAAATTTCCGAGAAGCAGAGATTTGAAATAAGACGATTGGCGGGCGAGGAACTGAAAAATACAAGTTGGTGCGGTGGAGCGCACTTGCCGCTTTACCAATTTCGAAACGTAGAATTTCTCATTCTCAACCACCAGTGCAACATCCGAGAATTCTTTAGTCGATTCATCGAAGTTTCGAATTCTCTTCTTTTCGATTCCAGTCATTTTGAGAATCTTACATGAGCTTCAACAGTTACACAATCATCAACCACATAATCTTTCATCAATTCATTCCAAGTGATAAACGCTGGATAACCCAAACCACGACCTCCGCCTTCTGAATTTCCAAGCAAATGCTTAAAATCCTTCACCAGAACTTTTCCAGTGACAGCAACCAATTTAAAAACTCCTTCGGCTTCAATTCGCCACTTTTCGGATTTATCGATCGAACAGTACAAATATATTCCAATGTTTTGCCCGATTCGTTCCATATAAATCTCCCTGAACACTTTTGAATATTCAAGAAATATCTCAACTCGAATGAGCTTCGAATCACTTACCAAGGAACACCAAAATGTTCTTCCTTTTCTGAAAAAACTTCGCTTTTTCCTTTCATTTTTTTTAACATTTTTGAAGGTATTCGTGAGTACAAACTCCTTTGCGGCGGACGGCATGTAACCTGTAAAGATTTGAAAATTAAATTTTAAATTGATGGAAAAAATCCGAAATAAAAAAAATCAAACAGTTACGGCTCGATAACTGAGAATCTGCTGGGAAAATACACAAAAAAGCCAAAAATGCAGGGAAAATCAAGTTGAAGAAGTACTGTAGTTTAAAGGCGCACAACGATTTCGCATGTATCAAATACTAGCTTGCGCCTTTGAGTTACAGTAGTTTGTTTTCTAATGTAAGCTTTTTCTGGCTTTATACACAGGATTCTTTAGGGTTTTAAAACACTTTTTCATACACAGAATTGAACAAGGAAGACAGTTTATTCAAAATTCAGAATATCAAGGAGTTAGTGGAAGTGACGATTCGGAATTCTTTTCGATTTTTAATAATCTCACAAAATAATTGTAAGCGGAATTTGAAAAAAAATGTCTGACAATGAAATTTCAGTTTTTTGCAATTTTCAAAATTTTTGAAATAAAAAAAAACTCTAAAAATGAAAGCTTTATACAACATCTCGTTAATAAAAGAAAACAGTAAAAAGCCAAAATCCCTTTCAAAATACTACTTCGTCTGATAATACATAGCTTGTTGAAGAAGAGAAGCGACGACTGACTGATCCATTTGGGACATATCAGCAGCAAGAGCCGATCGGATGTCATCGATCGATTTGATTTCCGAAAGACATTTATTCTGAAATTAAATGTTTTCATTAGAGAACATTTGCATCAATCACACCTTCAAATTCTTCAAATTGTACTTTTTCGCCAATTCCAGCTTTTCTTTTTTCGATTTTACAGATTTTTCTACCAAAAAATCTTCACACTGTCTTCCAACTGTTGGTGTGTCGTACATATCAGCCAGATTCAGAATTCCATTCACAGTATTATCTAGAAAGACTTAACTTCAGTGTGAATTATCGATTTTCGATACCGTCGATAGCTGATTCTCCATGTAAAACTTCCAGATAAATCTGGAAATCGATTGGATTGGCTGAAGAAAGTGTGACTTCAGATTGCTGGGCTTCTGCGAAATTTCCGAGAAGCATAGACTCGAAAAATGTAGATTGACGGGCGAGAAACTGAAATTTTAAAATTTGTCCAAAAGAGCGCACTTATAATCTTACCAATTTTGAAACATAGAACTTCTCATTCTCAACCAGTAGTGCAACATCCGAGAATTTTTTAGTCGATTCATCGAAACTTCGAAGTTTCTTCTTTTCGATTCCAATCATTTTCAGAATTTTTACACGAGCTTCAACAGTAACGCTATCGTCAATCAAGTAATTTTTCATCAATTCATCCCAGGAGATAAATGCCAAATAACCCAAACCAGCGAGTCCATTTTCTGATTTTCCCAACGCACTCTTTATAACTCTCGAAAGAACTTTTCCAGTGACAGTAATAATTCTCAAAACTCCTTCAACTTCAACTTGAAAATGTTCCGTTTGATCGAGCGAACAGCACAAATATACTCCAATATTTTCTCCGTTTCGTTTTATATGAATTTTCCTGAATATTTAATAAGTTAAAAGCTCTTGGGGTCGAAAATCCCACCATGGAACACCGAAATGCTCTTCTGCTTCTGAGAAAACGTTGATTCCTTCTTTCATTTCAGAAACATTTTTGAAGATATTTGTGAGTACAAACTCTTTTGCGACGGCTGACATGTAATCTGTAAAGATTTGATGATTTCATGGTAAATAATTACGGTTAATTAAGGGCAATTACTCTTTGACTACACCACTCTTTGACTACACCTACTCTTTGACTCCACAATCTCTTTGACTACAAAGTCTCTTTGACTACATTTATCTCTTTGACTACACTTGTCTCTTTGACTACAAAGTCTCTTTGACTACACTTTTTTGTTTTATAGTACTTTTTGACTTAATTTTTTTGGAATTCCCGATTTTTGTCTCATCTTATATAGGCTTAGGCTAAAACACCTGTTTTCCGGTAAACCGTTTCAGCCTAAGCCTTTGATTTGAACAAAAACTAATAAATCTATTGGAAATCTCAGCGAAAAAAGTGAGATTTTCGCTGATTTTTGGGAATTTCAGTACTTTTTCACTTTGATGTTTTTGGAATTGTTAGTTTTGGTTCAAAATTTTAGGGTTGGGCTTGAATTCTTCTTATTTTCTGTAAGAACGCCCTAAAAACTGCAGAAAATTTCAAAATTTTTAAAAAGTGTAGTCAAAGAGACTTTATAGTCAAAGAGACAAGTGTAGTCAAAGAGATAAATGTAGTCAAAGAGATATTGTAGTCAAAGAGATTGTGTAGTCAAAGAGTAATTGCCTTAATTAAGCTCGGAAACTGGTAATTTTCTCGGAAAAAGTGCAAAAAATGAGCGAAAACTTCGGGAAAACAAATTATTTGGAGTTTACTGTTGATTAAAGGCGCATAGTAATTTTTGTCGACAAAAAGGGAATGAGCGCGCCTTTAAGTTACTGTAGCTAAATTTTTTGTTTTTTTTTTTGAAAAAAATGCTTTTTCCGACAAGACATTTGATGATTTCACCGTTTTCAAACAGAAAATATTCAAACATATAATCTGTGAAAGTTTATTTCGAAAAATATGTGCGAAAAATGCGGGAAAAATTAAAAGTTGTAGAAGTACCGTAGTTCAAAGGCGCACAATAATTTTGCATATAACACAATATTGACATGCGCCTTTAAGTTACGGTAGTTGCAGTCTTCTGGCTATTTTTGCAGTTTGTTTAGGATTTTAAAACACATTTTCACACATTGAATCCAACAAAAAAGGAATTTTATTTTAAAATTCGGAAAATCGAGGCATCAGAGAAAGTGATTTTTGAAGAAGCGCTCCGACAACAGAAGGATCCATTTCATTGGTGTCATGCGACAAGACAGAACGAATTTCAGCAGCTGTTGTGATTTTGGATAGACATTTGTTCTGAAAATAGATAATTGATTGACTAATTAAGAATAATAAAGTAATTACCTTCAAATTAACCAATTTATAACATATATTTCACACTGACTTCCACAATTAAACGATCATCAATACAGTAATCCTTGATCATTTCATCCCATTTAATGAATTCCGAAAATCCACCCGATCGCTTCTTTTCGTCGAATGTTAATAAATTACACTTTTTCGAATGTGATCTTCCAGAAAAAGTGATAATTTTGAATTCGGTATCGTATGATTGAATCGACCATTCGTCATCATTTTCAGGATAACAACAGTATATTTCGAGAGCCAAAAAATCGGATTTTTTGGAGATTATCAGTTTCCATGGAAACCCAAAAAGATCCTTGGGCTCACTAAAATCCGAAAAATTGTAGTTTATATACGAGATGTTATTGATTGTATGAGTGATAGTGAAGGAATCGCTCATTCTCAACCTGAAATTGATTTTAAATTTAGAAAGCAATTTAGAAAGCACTCAGCGTGATGGGTTTATGAAACAGCGGCGAATAGATCGTGAAAAAGAATTACACGGCTGTTTCGCCACGCTTTCACCACTGTTTTCTGAAACAATCGCTGCTGTTTCCTGAAATTTTTAAAGTGCGATAGAGCGCGATTTCTTAACCGTCAATTTGATTTTTCATTCAAAAATTTGAGAGGAAAGATAAATTGATCAAAGTGTTTATTTCTACTTAGCCAAATACAATAAAAGAAAATCATAAAATTGATTGGACATAAGTAAAGACAAAAAACAAGCAAGAACGGAGTTAGAAAGGAAAGAAAATAAGTATAGAAGGATGTTCGATGATATGCTTTGTGCCGAAATGGGTTCGTCTGGATAAGTTGATAGAGTCGAACAGCACTAAATGACGAGAACGGTCGACTTGAGCATCCGGTTAGAACACTCATCCAAAGGATTCTGAATATTTCGATATAAGATAAAATATTTTTATATGTATCCTTACATTGTACTACTTCCCATCAAGTACAAATATTAGCCGTATTGATCCCCATTTAACAAGAACAAATGAGAGCTGGCGATACTGTATATTTACAATCGGCTCTCGGAATCTGGGCTCCTGACGCTTCTCGTGCAGTAACCTAAAAATGGCTGTTAAAACTTTAAAGAAGAAATAAATGAAAAGGGCTTGTAGAAACCAAAACTTCGGTTCCGGTTTTCAATATCTTTCTCTATTCCTTACCCTTTATTGTCTTCCTTTTACATTCGTTTCTTCATAACATCGGCATCAATTCAAAGAAAAACTCAAAAACATAAGTAAAAATTGAATCAAGAATTGTTTTTTAACCACGAAGAGCTACGCGTCCGCCAGCGTTTAGCCGCTGTTCCGCCACCGTTTCGCAGGTAACGTGGATGTGGGTCTCACGGCGATTAAATTCTCTCGGAACTTAATTACACCGCTGTTTCCTAAAAACACCCTCTTTCGCCGCTGTTTCCTAAACCCATCACGCTGAGCAGGTACACGCGTGGAATTTGTTTGAGTTCTTTTGGGCGCGTTGCGGATGTGAATGCGGTTCCATGTGGCGCCGCAGTGCAAATTATCACTGAAAAACTCAATGCCAATTGCATTTCGTAGCAATTTTCGTGGAATTTCGGGGCATTCGCAACAAAGCGCGCTCGCTTCGAGTACCCGTTCGCAATCCCGTGAGAAAGTCATATAATTCTAAAAGTACGCACAGAAATTGATACTGATAGCAACAGAAAACGGGAAAATGCAAAAAAAACATGAATTTTCAGCATTTAATTGAAAATTTACAAATTTTAAAACGAAATTCAAGGAATCAGAGAGAGTGATTTTTGAAGAAGAGCTCTGACAACAGAAGGATCCATGTCGCCGCCATCATGGGACAAAACAGAACGAATTTCAGCAGCTGTTGTAATTTCGGACAGACATTTGTTCTGAAAATAGATAATTACTTTACTAATCATTCTTATAATAAATAAATGAAGTTGCGTCTGTTTCTCTGTGGATTTGTCCGCACATTTTTGAAAAGCTTGAAAATCAAATATATTTTGACGTGACCTTTTAAAAAGAAAGAGGAGCGAAGCGACGATAAAGAAAAAACTAGATCAAATCGCGCCGAAGGCGCACCAGCCAGCTGTTTGAAGCGCCGGAGGCGCGGATTTTTGTCGACAAAAAGGGAATGAGCGCGCCTTTAAGTTACTGTAGTTTGATACATTTTTTTTTTCGAAAACTGGCTTTTTCTGAAAAGCGATATGAGTATTTTAGTGATTTTGAACAGAACATTTTAAAAGTTTGCGAAAATAAATATTCAAAAACTTTTTAAGAAAAGGGCTCTTAAATGCGGGAAAAATAAAGTCGAAGAAGTACTGTAGTTTAAAGGAGCACAACTATTTTGCATGTAACAAATACTAGCTTGCGCCTATAAGCTACAGTATCAGCTGTTTTCTGTGGCTATTTTTGCAGGTTTTCTTTGGGATTTTGAAACATATTTTCACACATTGGATCCAACAAAAAAGGAATTTTATTCGAAATTCAGAAAATCAAGGAATTAAAGAGAGCGATTTTTGAAGAAGAGCTCCGACAACAGAAGGATCCATTTCATTGGTATCACGCGACAAAACGGAACGAATTTCAGCAGCAGTTGTGATTTTTGAAAGACATTTGTTCTGAAAATAGATAATTGATTAACTAATGAAGATTAATTAAGTAATTACCTTCAAATTAACCAAGTTATAACGATGAGCCAATTTCAATTTCTCTTTCAAAGTCTTCTCAGAATTTTCCATCAAAAATTCCTCACATTTTCGAATGGCCAACTTTGCGTCATACATATCTGCCAAATGGACAATTCCTTCGATCGTATATTCTGGAAATGAGGATTACTGTAGCCTGGATTACTGTATCTTACCATCAATAGGAGATTCACCGTGAAGAAGTTCTAAAAAATTCTGAAAGTCTTCAGATTTCACATCCTTTATTTCGATTTCCGACTTTTTTGATTCCTCGAAATTTCGGAGAAAAAGAGCTTCGAAATATGTGGATTGTGAGGAGAGGTACTGGAATTAAAAGTGATTGCTCAGTATAAACATTTAAATTTTTACCAATTTCGCTACATAAAATTTCTCTTCCTCCACTTTCAGCACAACATCCGAAAATGCTTCCATCGACTGATCGAATTTCCATAATTTCTGTTTTTTCATTCCTCCTTTCACCAAGTTCTTCACATTGACTTCCACAATTAAATGATCATCAATACAGTAATCCTTGATCATTTCATCCCATTTAATGAATTCTGTCAATCCGTCCAATCGCTTATTTTCGCTTCCGCACATTCTCATCTTTTCGTAAAATGATAAATTACACTTTTTCGAATACAATTTTCCAGAAAAAGTGACAATTTTGAATTCGGTATCGATTGATTGAATCGACCATGCCTTATCGTTTCCAGAATACCAACAGAATATTTCAAAAGCCAAAAAACCGGATTTTTTGGAAATTTGAAGTTTCCATGGAATTCCAAAATGGTACTCGGGTTTACTAAAAATCGGGACATCCTCTTTTACTTTCGAGCTTTTCTTGATAGTATGAGTGATGGTGAAGGAGCCGCTCATTCTTTGACTGAAATGAATTTAAAAATTTAAAAATTATGCGATTCAAGAAATACATATGAACAGAAATTGAAACTGATAGTGGCAGAAAACGGGAAAAATCCTAAAGCAATAATTTTTCAGAATTTTATTGAAAATTTACATATTTTAAAGTTTAAGGAACAAGAGTAAGTAATTTTTGAAGAAGAGCGCCGACGAGAGAAGGATCCATTTCGCTAGAATCATGCGACAAGACTGAACGAATTTCCGAGGCAGTTGTGATTTCGGACAGACATTTGTTCTGAAAATTAATTGATTGGCAAGCTAGTACTAATTAGTTAATTGCCTTCAAATTATCCAATTTATAACGATAAGCCAATTTTAATTTCTTCTTCAACGTCTTTTCAGAATTTTCCATCAAAAATTCCTCGCATTTCCGGGTCGCCATTTTCGCGGCATATCTATGTGCTAAACGAAGAATTCCTTTGATTGTAGAATCTGAAAATTGAGGTTACTGTAACCTGATTACTGTAATTTACCATCAATCGACGATTCTCCATAGAGAAGTTCCAGAAAGTTTTGAAAATCTTTAGGCTCACTATCAGCATTGCTGAGCGTATACTTCGGACGCTTTTTTAAATTATTGGTAAATAACGATTTGAAGAATGTAGATTGGCTGGCAAGAAACTGAAAATCTAATATTAGTGACCAGAAAATTCAAGGGGTTCACACCAATTTTGAAACAAAGAACTTCTTGTTTTTCACAATCAAAATGGCATCCGAAAACTTTCTTGTAGATTTGCCGAAGCTGCGAAGTCTCTTTTTTTGGATTCCAGTCATTTTGAGAATTTTTACATGAGCTTCAACAGTTACATTATCATCAATCACATAATCTTTCATCAATTTATCCAAAGTGATAAACGTTTCATATCCACAACCACAACTTTCATCCATTTGATCTAAAAATCAATAAAACAATGGAAAAATTAGTACTAATTACTTAATTACCTTCAAATTCTCAAGTTTGTAGCGATGAGCCAATTTCAACTTTTCCTTCAACGTCTTTTCAGAATTTTCTATTAAAAATTGTTCGCATTTTTGTATCGCTGTTTTCGCATCATACTGATGTGCCAAATGAAGGATTCCTTCGATTGTAGACTCTGTAAAACAATATTATTGCAGCCTGATTACTGTAGTTTACCATCAATCGATGATTCTCCATAAAGAAGTTCTAGAAAATTTTGAAAATCTTTAGCCTTAGAATTGCTAAGCGAATATACTGGAAGTTTCTTCAAGTTATCAAGAAATAATGATTTGAAGAACGTAGATTGGCTGGCAAGGAACTGTAAACCTATCATTAGCTATCGAAAATGAAAGAAGGTTATACCAATTTCAAAACAAAGAATTTTTGATCTTCCACAATCAAAATGACATCCGACAATTCTTTAGTCGATTTATCGAAACTTCGAAGTTTTTTCTTATCAACTCCAGTCATTCTCAGGATTTTCAGATGAGCTTCAACGGTTACACAATCATCGATCACATAATCTTTCATCAATTCATCCCAAGTGGTAAATGCTCGGAAACCCCAACTCGAGAATTCACCTTCTGCATTTCCTAGCGGTTTGGTTTGTTTTCTTGAAAGGACTTTTCCAGTGACAGTTATCAATTTTAGATCTCGGTCAACTTCGATTTGCCACTTTTCCGTTTTATCAATCGAACAATGCAAAAATACCCCGAGATTTTGTCCGATTCGTTTTATAAGAAGCTTCCTGAGTTATTCGAAAAATTAAAAAAGATTTGGCTCAAATCTCCTACCATGGAACACCAAAACACTCTTCCTCTTCGGAGTAAACATTGATTCCTTCTTTCATTTCAGAAACATTTTTGAAGATATTCGTGAGCACAAACTCCTTTGCGATGGCCGACATTTTACTTGTAAGGATTTGTTAAAGTTAGCTCTGGAAGCAAAAAAAAATCTTATCGCTTTTCTCGATTGAAAACCACTTGGAAAATTACAATGAGCAAGAGGCTTACTGTAGAAGTTGAAGGAACATCGATAAATATTTTATATCTTCTCCGAGAGGAGTACACACCGCAAAGGGAATTTCAAGCATTTTTTTTGTTTTTTCTTTGTAAATTCTTTTTAGTATTTTTGTAAAATTTTCCCAAACTTTCAATCAATTTTCCCATTTTTAATCCGAAAACCCGCCTGATAAAATAAAACTACAGTAACTTCAAGCCGCACACTAAAATTTTTCGTCGCCAAACTTGTCATGTGCCTTTAAGCTACAGTATTCTGCCGAAAAATTCTTGTTCATGCGATTTTCGCTTTTTCCTTGGGTTTTTCAACGAATTTTTCTTTAAAAATTGTGAAATTCCAAATTTTTTTCAAGTAATGTTATTTAACACTAATTTTGCAGGTAAAAATGCCAGCTCCTGAGAAGACGTTCGTACTCAAGCACGTCTTCAAAAACATCTCTGAAATGGAAGAAAAAGTGTATTATGATTCAAAAGAAGAAAAACATTTCGGCGTTCCATGGTAACAGCAACAAAGCGGCAAAATTTGGATTCATAATTTTGACATTCGTTTTCAGGAAAATCTACACAATTCGAAGAGGTAATCTATTCGGAATTGATTTGAACTGCTCATGGAAAAGTGACGAAAAATGGGCAATTCAAACTTCTTCAGATGTTAAATTGTTATCTGTGAATGGTCCGAAAATGATCAAAAGTGGTTTTGCTATCACTATTAATAGATTCACAAGTAGAGGATATTGTAAATACATTGAATGGGATAAAATGAAAGAGGATTATGTGATTGATGATTGTATTTCTGTTGAAATTTGTGTGAAAATTCGGAAAATGACTGGAATCAAATTTCGAAATTTCGATGAGTCTAACAAGCAATTTTCGGATGTTGTGCTGATTGTAGAGAATCAGAAGCTCTACGCGTCTAAATTGTTAATTTTCAGATTTTTAAAAAATTTCTAATCGTAGAAAATTTCAGTACCTTGCTTCACAATCCACCTACTTCAATTCTCTTCTTCTCGGAAAATTCGAAGAATCCGAAAAATCGGAAATCGAAATTAAAGACATCAAAGCTGCCGATTTTCAAAAATTCCTGGAACTTCTCTATGGAGAATCAGCGATTGATGGTAAATTACAGTAATCCAGGCTACAGTAATCTTAGTTTTGTAGAATCTACAATCGACGGAATTCTTCATTTGGCAGATATGTGCGACGCGGAACTGGCGATTCGAAAATGCGAGAAATTTTTGATGGAATACTCTGAGAAGACGATGAAAGAAAAATTGAAATTAGCTCATCGTTATAATTTGAAAAATCTGCAGGTAATCAATTAATTAGTGATAATTATCCAAATAATTAATTTTCAGAACAAATGCATGTCCAAAATCACAACAGTTTCTGAAATTAGTTCTGTTATATCACATGATGTCAATGAAATGGACCCATCTGTTGTTTTAGAGCTTCTCCAAAAATCGATTTCTCTTCACAAAAAATTTGAACTATTTTTTTCTCATGTTTCAAAAGCTTTGTGAAATACCTTCAATAATTAATATTTTTCTTGTCAAATGAAGTTTTATTGCATTTTTATCGATCTCCATTTGAGCCAATTTTTAAGCTGTTTTCGCTCCTTTTTTCTCCAGATTCTTAGCCAATTATCAGAAGACTTGGCTCTTCAAAAAAAGAGCAATATGGCGAGCGAAAACAGCTCAAAATCGGCATAAATCGAGAAAACTGCTCTTTATAGCCGCCGGACTAAAATAACTACTTTGCAGGTAAAATAACACATTTTTTTCTTCACTTTTCTCTTCATTTTTTTGTCGAATTTTCGTAATTTTTCTCCTAAACTTTCAATCTATTCTTCCGGTTTCAAAACAGTTCAGAAAAGTCGGCCGAAAATAAAATAAACCTACAGTAACTTCAAGGCGCACGCCAAAATTTTCATCGACAAATGTAAACTGCGCCTTTAAACTACCGTAATCTACCGAAAAATCCTTTTTTTTTCTGCGATTTTCGCTCTTTTCCTTGGGTTTTTCGTCGATTTTTTCCCAAAAAAGTTGTAAAATACCGAATTCTTTTCGTTGACACTAATTTTGCAGGTAAAAATGGCACCTCCTGAAAAGACGTTTGTCCTCAAGCACGTCTTCAAAAATATTCAAGAAATGAAAGAAGGAGAGAGATATTATTCAGACGAAGACGAACATTTTGGTGTTCCATGGTAGTAAAAAAGCATCTATGATTGAATTCATAATTCTACAATTAGTTTTCAGGAGAATTCACACAATTCACAAAGATAATCATTTCGGCATTTTTTTCGCCTGCCTATGGGAAAGTGAAGAGAAATGGTCTATTCAAAATGAACGAGATATTAAATTGTTATCTGTGAATGGTCAGAGTATGGTCCAAAGCGCTGATAGCAGCTTTGGAAATATGGAAGCGGATAGTTTGGGATGGGGATGGAGCGCTTTCATTAAATGGGACGAACTGATGAACAACTTTGTATCTGATGACAGTGTAATCGTTGAAGTGTGTGTGTGAAGATTCTGAAAGTGACTGGAATTAAATTACGAAATTTCGATGAGTCTAACAAGGCATTTTCCGATGTGGTGCTGATTGCGGAGGATCAGAAGTTCTACGTCTTGAAATTGGTAATTTTCAGCTTATTTTGGCAGATTTCTAATCTTATAACTGTTCAGTACCTTGCCTCACAATCTACATACTTTGAAGCTCTATTTCTCCGAAACTTCGAAGAATCCAAGAAATCGGAAATCGAAATAAAAGATGTGAAATCTGAAGATTTTCAAAAGTTTCTGGAACTGCTCTATGGAGAGTCATCGATTGATGGTAATTTATAGTAAACAGGCCACAATAATCTTATTTTTCCAGAATCTACAATCGAAGGAATTCTTCGTTTGTCTGATATGTACGATGCGAAACTGGCGATACGAAAATGCGAGGAATTTCTAATGGAAAATTCTGAAAAGACGTTGAAAGAGAAGTTAAAATTGGCTTATTATTTTAATTTAAAGAATTTGAAAGTAATTTCTATTAGTTTGTGTTACTCAACCAATTAATTACTGTTCAGAACAAATGTCTGTCGGAAATCACAACAGCCTCGGATATTCGTTCTGTTTTGTCCAATGATCCGAGTGGAATGGATCCAACTCTGATGTGGGAACTTCTTCAAAAATTATCTGCATCAAAATCTTGAATTATACTGTTGAAGAAAATAAATTTTTATTGTATTTTTCATAAATGTTTTTTCATTGGTTTGAGCCCATTTTTCTATTCTTAATTTCCTTAAAAATTATCGTTTCCCCAGACTTGCTGAAATCTCGAAATACCGAATTCTCCCCGTTTTCCCTAATGTTTTTTTCCGGAAGTTCGTTTGATTTTTTACCGCTTCTTGTTGTTTTTTCTTGACCAGCCTGCTTGCCGCGCCTCCGGCGCTTCAAACAGCTGGCTGGGGCGCCTTCGGCGCCATTTGATATATTTTTGCTTTATCGTCGCTTCGCTCCTCTTTCCTTTTAAAAGGTCACGTCAAATTATATTTAATTTTCAAGCTTTTCAAAAATGTGCGGACAAATCCACAGAGAAACAGACGCAACTTCATTTATTTATTATAAGAACCAGCCTGTTTGCCGCGCCTCCGGCGCTTCAAACAGCTGGCTGGTGCGCCTTCGGCGCAATGTAACCTATATCTTTTACTTTTCGTCGCTTCGCTCCTCTGTCTTACTCAAAAGGGTCACGTCAATTTATATTTTATTTCAACTTTTCACACGTGTGCGGACAGAGAAACAAAGAGACGCAACTTCATTTATTTATTATAAGAATGATGATTTTATGAGAAGCCAATTCGAGTCTCATGCAAATCGAAAGAAATGAGCAAGAAACTGACTATGAGGAAATTAGAAAAAACATTCATTAAAAAGTTAATTTCTCGATTTTCCCGTTTTTCGCAGAAATTCTTGGAGAAGCCCTAATTATAGGGGAATCCGACAAAGCAATATGTTTTCTTCAAAACTAAAATGTTTCTAAAATTATGTATTTCATGAAGATTCCAGTCAAAGAAAACATGAAGTCTTGCAGATAAAAATGCCACCTCCAGAGAAGACGTTCGTTCTCAAGCACGTCTTCAAAAATGTTTCCGAAATGAAAGAAGGAATCAACGTTTACTCAGAAGTAGAAGAACATTTCGGTGTTCCATGGTAGCGACAAAACAAATTCGAATTCATAATTCTACTATTTGTTTTCAGGGGTATCTACACAGTTCGCGACGATAATAAATTCGGAATTTTTTTATACTGCTCATTTGAAAGTAAAGAAAAATGGTCTATTCAAACATCGCGAGATGTTAAATTGTTAGCTGTTAATGGTCAGAGTAAAGTCAAAAACGCTAATCGCAGCTTTGGGAATATGGAAGGAGATGGTTCAAACTGGGGATGGAGTGACTTCATTGAATGGGATAAAATGGTAGAAGCTTATGTGACCGATGATTGTGTTTCTGTTGAAATTTTTGTGAAAATTCTGAAAATGACTGGGATCAAATTTCGACATTTCGATGAGTCTAACAAACCATTTTCGGATGTTGTGCTGAAAGTGGAGGAAAAGAAATTTTATGTGGCGAAATTGGTAACAATGAGAACACTTAAGCTGAGCAATCTTATCAAATTCCAGACCCTCTCCTCACAATCAACATATTTCGAAGCTCTATTTCTCCGAAATTTCGAAGAATCCAAAAAGTCGGAAATCGAATTAAAGAATGTGAAAGCTGAAGATTTTCAGAAATTCCTGGAACTTCTCTATGGAGAATCATCGATTGATGGTAAATTACCGTAATTCAGGCTACAGTAATCTTAATTTTGTAGAATCTACAATCGATGGAATTGTACATTTGGCAGATATGTACGATTCGAAATTGGCGATTCGAAAATGCGAGAAATTTTTGATGGAATACTCTGAAAAAACATTAAAAGAGAAATTGAAATTGGCTTATCGTTATAGACTGAAGAATTTGAAGGTAATTAATTGGTAATTGATAATTATTCAGTTAGTTAGTTTTCAGAACAAATGCATGTCTAAAATCACAACAATTGCTGATATCAGTTCCGTTTTATCGCATGATGCCAATGAAATGGATCCGTCCGTCATTTTGGAACTTCTTCAGAAATCAATTTCTCTTTATACTTCTTGAAAAGCGTTTTCTCGTTGCGTTTTTAATTTTGTTGTTGTTTTTCACATGAAACTTTGACTTTGATGTTTCTTTCACAAGATTCCATTGCCATTGGGTTCAAGCACATTTTACTTTCTCTGGCTTTGGTCGTAATCGCACGACTTATCGTCAGAACACATGATATCGCCCCAAGAAAACCCCTGAAGTTCGAACTAAAATAAAAATACACAAGATTTTTTTATTGCCGAGCGCGTTTACATTCTGATTAGCACTGAAATTGAACTTTCAGCACTTAGAACAAATAATTTTTCGGATTTTCCAACAATACTGTAGTTATTTTTTGCAAAATTTTCTTTTCGTTTAGTTCGGCTTCCTTGCAATTTTTAATTTGCGGCAATTCAATTCCGGACAGTTTGAAACGGGGAAAAACTCCAGTGAATCACTTGGGTTCAAGCCAAAGGGTCAAAAAACGCGCCCCAAATAACTTTTAGGCCAGAAGAAATTTAATAATTTCAAAGTTGACGTGGATTTGACCTAATTAGTTTTAACAAACGAGTTGCAACGCGTGATTTTTACGTCCAACGTTCAAAAGTTTGATCCTCAGTAAATACAAACATTAATTTTTGCATGAAAAATGCCATCTCCTGAGAAGACGTTTGTTCTCAAACATGTTTTCAAAAATGTTTCTGAAATGAAAGAAGGAAAGAGATATTATGCGGAAGAAGAAAAACATTTCGGTGTTCCATGGTAGAAAAGCATCTTAAACCGAATTCATAATTCTACGATTTCTTTTCAGGAGAATGTACACGCTTCGCGAGGATAATAATTTCGGAATCCGCTTAAATTGCTCATTTGAAAGCGAAAAGAAATGGTCCATTCAAACTTCTCGAGAGGTTAAATTGTCATCTGTGAACGGTCAGAGCATGGTCCGAAACGGTAATCGTGGCTTTGGAAATATGGAAGGAGATGGCGTTGGCTGGGGATGGTGTAAATTCATTGAATGGGATAAATTGATCAAAAATTTCGTAACTGACGACAGTGTAGTCTTGGAAATTCGAGTAAAAATTGAAAAAATGGCTGGAATTAAACTTCGAGATTTCGATGAGTCCAACAAGTCGTTTTCGGATGTTGTGCTGATTGTGGAGAATCAGAAGTTCTACGTCTCAAAACTGGTAATTTCAGCTAATTTTTCTTTCAATTTTCTAATCGTAGAATTATTCAGTACCTTGCTTCACAATCCACGTATTTCAACACTCTTCTTCTTGGAAAATTCGAAGAATCTACAAAATCCGAAATCGAAATGAAGGATGTCAAATCTGAAGATTTTCAGAAACTTCTGGAAGTTCTGTACGGAGAATCATCGATCGATGGTAAAATACAGTAATTCAGGCTACAGTAATCGCAGTCTTGTAGAATCTACAATCGAAGGAATTCTTCAATTGGCAGATATGTTTGATGCGAAATTAGCGATTGGAAAATGCGAAGAATTCCTGATGGAGAATTCCGGAAAGACTTTGAAGGAGAAATTGGAATTGGCGTATCGTTATAGCCTGCAGTATTTGAAGGTAATTAATTGATAATTGATAATTATTCAGTTAGTTAGTTTTCAGAACAAATGCATGTCTGAAATCACAACAGTTTCGGATATTCGTTCCGTTTTGTCCAATGATCCCGATGGGATGGATCCAAGTCTGATTTGGGAGCTTCTTCAAAAATCAATTTCTCTTGATATGTCTTAAATATCGCTTTTCTTCAGAGGTTCCTAATTTTATCGTTGTTTTTCAATTAATAAAATTTGATGATTAACTAGTTATTTTCTACCTCTATCCATTACTACCATTCTATAGGAGAATCAAAGTTCTTGAAATAAAAAACGGTCAACTGATAAAATATTTATCATAATATTACCTACATTTTATTAGTTGACAGATTTTTTATGTCTCTTATAGGAACCGAGATAACTGAGCTCAAAGTGCACGTATATGGTGGGTTTCTATGGCATTAGAGCAGGTAATTTTTAAACTCAATTATCTCGATTCTTTTGAGAGATGTTCAACATTTGTTAACTGATAAAAGATTAATCATATTATTATCAATATTTTATCTTTTGACAGATTTTCGATATCTTTCACAGGAACCGAGATAATTGAGTTTAAAGTTGACAGTTTGGGTGGGCTTCCATTAGAGCGAGTACGGTAGGTGACTGACCTACCGTATTGTCGGATTAAAAAAAGTGACACCTGAAAATCTCGGTGACGGCGCTCGTGTCGATTTACGAGGGGGCGGAGCGAAAACGGATACTGTAGAAAACAAATTTATTTATGTGAATTTAGTGGGATTTTCTGAACAAAATTTTGATTTCTTAGTATAAAAATGATCGCTAGCATCTCTAGAATCTATTTTTCAGCAAAAAACTAAACTTAATTGCGAAAGTAGCTCGAACGAGCCGAAATTGTGAAATATTATGTTTTTGCCGCACTTTTTCGTAGATCAAAAAAAGCAAAAGTTTTTAAATTTTCAGGTGTCACTTTTTTTAATTCGACAATAGGTCTATAAAACCTTGGAATGAAAAATTTGTAGATCAAAAATTGTTTTGCCTATGAAATTTTTTTTGAATACCGCGAAAAAAAATCACTCATTTTTTCGCATTTTTTGTCTCTCATGCTTTTCACCCTCTAATTAATTAATTACCTCAATGAACCCAATTTTCTAAAATTTCAGTTTTATCATGGATTCCCCAAAGCCTCCTGTGGTCGTGTTTCCAGATCAGTGTCATATATGTTTGAAGGTTTTCATATCTAAAAAAGGTAAATTGCTCAGTTTTAGAATCTTTAATTGCTCATTTCAAATTTTCAGGTCTCGAAAATCATCTCGTTATTCATACAAATGAAAAACCGTTCAAATGTGAAGTTTGTGGAAAAGGATTCAGATATGGTTCAAATCTTCACGAACATAAGACAGTTCACACTGGAATCAACCCTTTTTCATGCCCATATTGTGGGAAATCTGTGAGGTACGGTAATTAAAAGACAATTAAGATATTTAATTACTTAATTACCACTTTTTCAGATTAAAAGGAAATCTCAAAAAGCACCTGATGACTCATGTGACATCAAAAGAGGAATTGGAAGCTGTATGGAGACCATTTGTGTCAAAAGACAAGAGAAATAATCCATGGAAAATTCCAAATTCGAAAATTTATAAAGGGAAAGAATCCATAAATGAAATTGTCAGAAAACCGGAAATTTTGAAAATCAAGCAAGTCAAAAATTATGAGTCAGAAGTGAATTTGGATGAAAAATATCGAAGACTTGAGTACACAATCTACAGTAATCCGAATATTTTGAGCTTCGAAAATCTTGTTCAGGAAGCCGAGCCAATTGCTTTTGAGTCGTGAGTTTGAATTTTAAGAATGAGCGATAATCCAACAGAGCTTTTAAAATCAAGATTCAAAATTTAAATTTTGGAAAAGCACCCCACTTCAAGGTCTTTTATCTCGGTTCCTATGACAGATATCAAAAAAGTGTCAACTAATAAAATATTTATCATATTATCACAAACATTTTATCCGCTGACTACTTTTAAATATCTTTCCCAGGAATCGAGATACAGTATGCTGTACAGATGGATGTCATATTTTGGCTTTTCGAGAGGATAATAGTTAACTTTGAAATTCTACAAAAGTACTACAAAATGTTTCGATTTTTCTGAAACTTTCAGAATATACTAAACAAAAATAGAGCTTCATTTTTGCAATTGACAATTTTTCCATCAAAATCCGTTCGAAACACTTATGCGCCTTTAAAGTAAAGCAACTCAATTTGGTGTCACTTTTCGTTAAATACAAGTTATCTCGTTTAGATGGATTTGTGCAAAAAAGTTGTCGATTACAAAATTGAAGCTCAATTGTGGTTTAGTATACTCTAAAATTTTCAGACAAATTGAAAAATTCTGAACTACTTTTTTAAACCTCTAAGTTAGATACCGTAACCCCGCCCCTACCACCCCTAACTTTCACTTTTGAGCCCATATATCTTCTTTTTTATAGCAGATATGAGAAAGTTGTCAACTAATAAAATGTTAATCATATTATCTCAAACATTTTATCAGTTGATTACTTTTTGATATCTTTTACAGGAAATAAGATAAATGGGCCCAAATTTCAGCCCAATGAATCTAACTGGTTTTCCAGATACAAATGCCACGTGTGTCAATATGAATATATGTCCCGGATCGATTGTTTGAATCACATTGAAATTGAACATTCTGAATCTATGAAACGATCTGAATTTTTCTGTGATAAATGTTTTCGACCATTTTCCGATGAAGAGAAATACAAAATTCATATGGATTATCATAAGAAAATATTCGGATATTTGAAGGAAAATGGATTTATGGTTGGTTCTTGAATTCCACCCAATACCGCCACTTTGAGATCAATTATCTCAATTCCTATGAGATATATCAAAAAGTTGTAAACTGACAAAAATGATCACCATGTTATCAGGATCGTTTTATCAGTTGACAAGTTTTTGATATCTCTCATAGGAACTGAGATAACTGAGCTGAAAATGCATATATCTTGATTTTTCAGCACACTGATTCTCAACCAGAATTTGTTGTCCCGACTGATAACGAGTTTCAGATGATTTTGGAGGGATATAATTAATAATTAATTGCCATAATTAAAAGATTGATTAATTAACTTTTAAAAATTTCTACTTGTTTTAATGCCGTTGAACTTTGAATTGTTTTATAAATAAAATTGTGATTTACTATTGTGAAAAAAAAATATTTGAAACATCAAACTGTTCCGGAAATTCAATTCTGTCAGAAAATTGTTGCAAATTCTTGTAAAAAAGTGTCCTTTATCGGTTATCTGAAATTTTGAGAATTTTAAATTTTATCTCCTAAACACCGTATTCCTAATAGCCCACCAGAGATGTCCGGATTCCGGATTCCGTGCTTTTTTCATTCCGGATTCCGTGAAAATATTTTTGTCCGGATTCCGGATTCCGGAAAATTTTCATTTGTCCGGTTTCCGGATTTCGGATTCCGAGAAAATTTTTTATTCCGGATTTTTCAGAAAATGTGTTTGTTCGGTATTTCCGATTTTCCTGAAACTTTTCAACTCACAAAAAAAATTGTATTATTTTTTATTAATACTTATTACAAAAGATTACAAAATAATACCACAAAGAGAAAGAGATTAAAATCCGATTTTCGGAAAAAACACAGGCTGATAAGAAAGAGAGGCAATTCAATGCTAGACCGGTGGGCAACGTGGAGAAACACGATGGGGAAAATGATATTGCACTGAAAGAACAGACAAAGGTACATATTAATATTTAATCGTGAGTACAAAATGAATGGAAATCGAAGACCTCTTCTGGCTCCTCTTCATCCATCAGCTCGTCCACTTCTACGTCGTTGATATCCTCTTCTTCTTCGACATCTTCTTCAGCTCCTTCGACTCCATTTGTGGACGCAGTTGGTGGGGCAACTGCTCCGCCCCTTGGACCAGTGGCAGACCAACTCCTGGGGCCAACTGCATACCGACTGCTTGGTTCATT
The DNA here is from genome assembly GCA_027920645.1 of Caenorhabditis nigoni. Taxonomy (NCBI): domain Eukaryota; kingdom Metazoa; phylum Nematoda; class Chromadorea; order Rhabditida; family Rhabditidae; genus Caenorhabditis; species Caenorhabditis nigoni. Next base: position 14,335,327 of record CP115865.1, on the reverse strand, counting down.
CCGGCCAACAACAAGGCAGGGTTTCTCACGAAGTGATCCTGTAGGCATGTTTTGTACAGCTCGACGTTGAACTCCGCCGAATTTATTTTCCCGGAACCTGGGCGCGTGAATCCGTCGGCCACAAAGTTACGCATTTTCAGGTGCGACACTTCGTTTTGAAGAGCACGAATCTCGGTTCTCATTTCCCGGGTGGCCTTCCTGACTGCCTTTTCAATGCTCGCCTGGAGGGACAGCTCCGGGACAACGCCTTGATCCTCGAATTCGTCTCGAACGACCTCGATTTCCATGACTGAAATGGTCAGCATCCTTGTCTTCCTCTTCCTCATCCTTCTCCTCATCGCTATCATTGTCCCCATCCACTTGGATCGCTTTTTTTGAATTTTTGATCAGGACTACCTTCAGGTTCTCCAAATGATAGCGTGTGGCCTGGCCGCTGGTCGTAATTTTGATTCAAAGACGCGGGCGACTTGGATCGAATACAATCTGAGATGGAGCCGATTGACTTTGAATCTAGGTGTCTAGGAATACAGGAAAAGGGTTAGAATTTTCACAAAAATAGGGAAAATAGCTCCATTCATTAAAAGGAGCTAAAATTGTAAGGCGCGCACATTGCGCCAGTGGGAGAGTAAAATAGAATGGCTGATGGAGGAGAGGACGGGGGCCGAACCGAAAGCGAGGGAACATAGAAGCTAGAGACAACAGAGAAGGGAGAGACGCAGAAGTCTTAGAAATTGCATATTGTGAGGATATGAGACGCAGCGTTGTCCTGGTACAAACAGACTGGTTGCGTTTTCGCTTGACACGTGATCGCGAACGGTTACTCAGCAGACGACCGCAACGCCGACACGCGACGCAGTCCAAAAATCGAGGATCCAATATATCATCTTTTTTAGAATTTACCCAGAAATACCTATATTTCGAAACATTCTGCATTTCTGAGATTCTGAGATTCTGAGATTCTGAGATTCTGAGATTCTGAGATTCTGAGATTCTGAGATTCTGAGATTCTGAGATTCTGAGATTCTGAGATTCTGAGATTCTGAGATTCTGAGATTCTGAGATTCTGAGATTCTGAGACTCTGAGATTCTGAGATTCTGAGATTCTGAGATTCTGAGATTCTGAGATTCTGAGATTCTGAGATTCTGAGATTCTGAGATTCTGAGATTCTGAGATTCTGAGATTCTGAGATTCTGAGATTCTGAGATTCTGAGATTCTGAGATTCTGAGATTCTGAGATTCTGAGATTCTGAGATTCTAGGATTTTGAGATTCTGAGATTCTGAGATTTAGAGGTTCTGTAGATTTTTTTTCTGAAATTCCAAGTTTCTGAAACACTGAAGTTCTGAAAACCTGAAATTCTGAGATTTTGAAATTCTGAAATGCTGAGATACTGAGATTCTGTAAATCTGGAAATCTGGAATTCTGAAGTTCTGAATAAATTGAAATCGACTTTTTAGGTTGCTTTTTTTAAAAGAAAATTCATATAAAATATTAAAAAATGATAAGAGTGAAAATCGAACAATTTAAGATTGAATCTAACAAAAAAAAAAGAAGAAGGAGTGAGGAAATCAATGAAGATGAATGGCTTTTTTGAGAAGATCGCCCATCAGTTTATGATCCAAATCGTTGATATCAGATGGAATCACTGAACTTAGTTGATGGAATGTCTGGATCTCCTCCATGCGTTTATTCTAAATCCAAATTCAATTTGTGAAGATTTTAACGATTCTAAATACCTTCAGATTCTCCAGACTATATCGAACAGCCATTTGTAGTTTCTTTTTCAACGGTTTCTTCGATTCGTTCAGAAGAAAGATCTCGCATCTTCTGATTGCAGTTTTTGCGTCGTATGTATTAGCAAGTAGAAGAATTCCCTCGATATTATATTCTGTAAAAATGAGGAGCATTGACAAAAATAATATTATAGAAGCTATTACCATCAATGGCAAGTTCGCCGTGGAGAACTTCCAGGAAGTAGTGGAAATCATCTGGATCAATTCCAGTCAAAGTCACTTTCTTGGATTCTGCGGAATCTCCGAGCAGAAGAGCTTTGAAAAATGACGATTGAGCAGCGAGATACTGTAATAACAACCATTTTAAATGAGAATATTCAATACTAAAATCTCACTTTTCTCAAAACATAGAACTCCTTTTTGTTAACTACAAGGACGACATCTGAATCGTCTTTAGTAGATTCGTCGTATTTTTGAATCTTCTCTTTGCTAAATCCAGAAGATTCCATTATTTGCACATTAGCTTCCACAATCAACTTTCCGTCCAAAAGATACTCATTTTTCATTTCCTCCCATTCCAAGAATTTGGGAAATCCCCAACCTTCATTTATCTCAAAACAGTGATCGCAACTTTCGGCTTTACTCTTTTGGTTTGGACAATCAATTTTGATATCCACTTTTGTTTCCACTGACCATTTGATTTCCTCTTTCGGACCACGAATACTAACGAAGCAAGCTAGGTGATCATTCAGACGTTGTAATACAATGCAGCTGAAAATTAGGGACTTTTACTAAAAATCAATAGAATGATTACGTATCAACATTGAAATGATTTTCCAAATCACATTGATAACTTTTTCCTTTCACAAAGTTCTCAACATTCTCGAAAACATGCTTCAATACGAAAGACTTTGAAGCTGATTGTTTCGGAACCTGGAAACATTTGAATTCCAATAAAAATATTTAAAATTCACCTACAGTATCTTTTGTTTCAACATCCTCGTCAATTTTTGAAATTTTCGCTATCAAATTTTCTATCGATTGAAGTCTTCCCGAAATTTCATTGAATTTTTGCCCATGTTCAGTCAATTTCACTGTGATTGCATCAATTTTCAATTTGATTCGTTTCAGAATTTGGTCCTTCTCCGGCAACAAATTTTTGTCGCTAGTCTCTGAACCGTTGAATTCGTTATCAGACATTTAGTAAAAAATCTGCAAGTGATGATCCCTGACTTTCAACTTTGAAACTATATATCTCGTGTCCTGAAAAAGATATCAAAAAGTGGTCAACTAATAAAATATTTTTGGTTTTATGATAAACATTTTATTAGTTGACAACTTTTTGATATTTTTCACAGGAACCGACATATATGGATTCAAAGGTCAGAGGTCGACAGACGACCTCGTAGCTCGGCAAGCAAGCGCCGACTTGTCAACTTTGAGCTTATTTATCTCGATTTCTGTAAAAGATATCAAAAATTAGTAAACTGATGAAATACTGGTAATTTTATGTTATATATTTTATTAGTTAACTACTTTTTGATATCTTTTACGGGAACCGAGATATATGCCCTCAAAGTTGAAAGTTAGGGGTGGCGTTCTATTAGAGTATTTACGGTAGCTTATGATTTTCTTTTATTTAGAGAAGACATTCTAGAATCTATTAACAATGTCTAGACAGAAAGCAAACCGGAAACAAGGTTAAAGCAGAAATACAAAAGATTTGAAGAAAAATAACAAATCAGAAGTTTGAGAGATTAAAGTTTGTAAGAAATCAAAATCCAGAAAATTCAAAAAACTTGGAATTCTGAAAGCTAAAGCAAAAACGAGTTATTTGTAAAATTGAGGTCACTTTCAAAAACGATTGAAGTTTCGAACTCAATTGTTCTTATCAGTCGATTGTACTCTCTTGCTAACTCTTAATTTATCTACTGTCACATGTCACCGTTTCCGTTTCTTTTCTTCTTATCAGTTCTCTTAATAATTTGATTTTGAAATATGTACTATTTTAAATGTGGCGGTTGTCCTGAAGTTTATGATTCAGCATGTTTTTGAAGAACAGATTCAGAGATATTTTTCGTTTCGTAAATTGAGCTGGAAAAGGACAATTGTTTCTTTTAGTAATCTACAGTAATTGTATTCTGAAACTGCGCTTTAATTTTGCAGAAAATTCATATAAAAAATTGAAAAATGATAACATTGAAAATCGAACAATTTGAGAATAAATTGAACAAAAGAAAACTGGAAAAATGCGAGAAATTAATGGAGAAGAATGGCTTTTTTGAGCAATTCGCCCATGAGTTTATGATCCAAATCGTTGATATCAGCTGGAATCACTGAGCTTATTTGATCGATTGTCTTGATTTCCTCCATGCATTTATTCTGAAAAACGCGTTTTTTCTTGAATTTCAGCTACTCTACCTTCAGATTTTCCAGACGATAGCGAGCGGCCATTTGCAGTTTCTTTTTCAATGGTTTTTCAGATTCATTCAGAAGGAAATTCTCGCATCGTCTGGTTGCTGTTGGCGCGTCGTACATATCAGCAAGCAGAAGAATTCCCTCGGCGTTATTCTCTGTAAAAACTATGAGCTATGAGCATGGACCGAATAAAAAGTACTAATACCATCAATTGCAGATTCTCCGTAGAGAACTTCCAGAAAATAATGGAAATCGTCTGGATCAATTCCAGTCAATGTAACTTTCGGTTTTTTGGATTCTGCGAAATTTCCGAGCAGAAGAGCTTTGAAGAATGAAGATTGAGCAGCGAGATACTGTAACAATCCTTTTGAATGAGAATTCAATATTGAAATCTTACTTTTCTCGAAACGTAGAACTCTTTTTTGTTAACAATAAGAATCACATCAGAATCATTTTTTGTAGATTCGCCGAATGTTCGAATTTTCTTTTTTCCAAGTCCGGAAGTTTCGATGATTTCCACATGTGCTTCCACTGTCAATCTGCCATCGATAAGATACTCATTTTTCATTTCATCCCATTTCAATAATTCGGGATTTCCGTAGCCTCCACTCTTTTCGTAACGATAATTGAAAACGTCGACTTTACTTTTTTCATTCGGACCAATAACTTGGAGATTCAATTTCGTTTCTACTGCCCATTCGGTTTCATCTTTCGGACCACGAATATGAACGTAGAAAGCAAGGTGATCATCCAAACGTTGTAATATAACACAACTGAAAGTTAACTGCCTGTTAACTATCACACGAACAAAATCGAAATACCTATCAACATTGAAGTGGCTTTCCAAATCACCAAAGTTAAACTTCCTTTCAGCAAAGTTCTCGACATCCTTCAAAACATGCTTCAATACAAATCGCTTTTCTGACTCTGGCACAGAATTTTTTGATACCTGAAAATAAGCCAAAATGTTAATCAAATCATTCTAAATTCAGCTACATTCGAATCATTAGTATTCGGAAGCTTCTCAGGAGTTTTGTCAGCTTGATCTGAGTTTTCGTTCGTTTCAACATCCTCGTCAGTTTTTGAAATTTTCAAAACCAAATTTTCCATCGATTGAAGTTTTTCCGACAGTTCTTTGAACTTTTTATCTTGTTCTTCAGTCAATTTTTCAGTTAACGTATCGATTTTCAGTTCAATTTGTTTCAGAATTTCGTCCTTTTCAGTTCGGAGTTTTTGAATTTCCGACAAAAAATCGATTCGCGAATTTTCGCCAGTCGCAGAATCGTCGCCTTCATTGTTAACAGTCATGGAGAAGAGAGTTCTGAAAATAATGAGAATTTCTAATATTATTTCTCGGAAAAAGTTCAAGACTTCGGTGAAGATCAGAAGTTAGAGATGCTAGCGACTTAATTTTCGAGATAATGTTCAATTTTATTGGGAAAACAGCTTAAAATTGGCAGAATTTCAAATTTGTGGGCGGAGCCTCGAAAATCGATAAAAGCGAGAGCTAAGGGATTTTTCAGGTTTCAAGTTTCTTTTCAATTCGAGAATAGACAAAACAAATAGCGAAATCGACAAAAGCAGTTATTTAGAGTAGCATTTTTAAAGGCACATAAGCAAATTTATCAAAATGAAAAAGTTCAAAAAAGTTTTTTTGAAAGAAACAAAAACATAAAAGGAATCAATGAAGAGAAATTGATTTTCTGAAAAGATCGGCCATCACTTTTGGATCCAAATCGTTTAGGTCAGCTGGAAGAACAGCGCGTATGTCGGTGACAGTTTTAATTTCTTCGAGACACTTTTCCTGGAAGCAAAATTATTGATTGGTTCAATTAACAAACAATGATTACCTTCAGATTTTCCAAATGATAACGAGTGGCCATTTGCAGCTTCTTTTTCAATGATTTTTTCGATTCGTTCAGGAGAAAAGTCTCGCATCTTCTGGCTGCTGTTGGCGCATCATACATATCGGCTAGAAGTGCAACTCCTTCTACAGTACTTTCTGAAAACAAAATAGATAAATTGTCAAAAATAGATCATCTTTATTACCATCAATTGCAAGTTCTCCGTATAAAACTTCTAGAAAATAGTGAAAATCCGACGGGTCGATTCCAGGCAAAGTGATTTCCGATTTCTTCGAGTCTGCAAAGTTTCCGAGGAGGAAAGCTTTGAAATATGACGATTGAGCAGCAAGAAACTGAAATACTGTGGTTTACTTTGTTAAGATGAGACAGTTCTTACCATTCTAGCGACATAAAACTTTGTGTTTCTCACAGAAACGACCAAATCGGATACATCTTCTTGTGATTCGTCGAAATTTCGAACCTTCTCTTTTCCTAATCCAGAAGTTTCGATAATTTCCACACGGGCTTCCACTGTCAAATCGTCATTGATAAGATACTCATTTTTCATTTCATCCCATTTCAGGAATTCGGGATTTCCGAGGCCTTCACTCTTTTCGTAACGATAATCGAAAACTTCGACTTTGCTTTTTTGATTTGGACCATCAATTCTGAGTTCCACTTTCACTTCCACTGCCCATTTGATTGCATTTTCCGGATCCCGAATATGAAGAGAGCAAGAAAGATGATCATTCGAACGTTTTACGCAGATGAAACTGAAAATAACGTGTATGTTATAACATAAAAATATAGAGAAGCTTTTACAAATCGGCATTGAAATGATTTTCGATTTCCATTAAATAATTTTTTCCTTCTTCAAAGTACTCCGCTCTATCGAAAACGTGCTTCATGACGAATCGCTTTTCCGATTTTTGTATTGCTTTGGAAACCTGAAAGAAAGCGGTTTTAAAATATTTGCTTGAATTCAGCTTACAGTCGATTCGTTGGAATTTGATGACTTCTCAGAAGAATCGGCCTCATTTTCTGTGCTCTCTGTTGACTTCTCGTCATTTTCGATTTTCGGAATCTTTGAAATCGATGCTTCAATCGACTGCAGCCTTTCCGAAATTTCGTCCAACTTTCGCTCAATTGTTGGCTTGATTTCATCGGTTTCTGTGATATTTTCGGGTGTTTTCGCATTGGAATCATTTTGCGAACTGTCACCAGGGTCCGCGGTGTCTGGCATACCGAAGGAAATACTATTCTGGAAAAACCACTGAATTATCGATTTTCGAAGAAAAATTGAGGTGAAAGTGTCAGCGAGAAAATTAGTACAGTACATCAACGGCGCATGTGGAAAGTTTTTCTTCATATTTATGCAACGCGCCTTTAATCTACAGTATTCGACAGCGGGAGACCGTACAAATCGGAAGGATTTCTCGCGGCCGGAGGAAAACGAAACGGTAGGAAACAAATTGGGAGGAAACGAAAGCATAAGAAACGAAACGGGAGGAACAGAAGCGTGCAGCATTTTTGCAAAAAAATGAAAACAATTTTTGCAAAAAAAAGGACGGGGCGAGAGAGTCCTTTTTTGTTTTTTCTGAACTTTCTCAGCGATTTGTACGGTCTCGACAGCAGGTTTTTTTTTCGAAAAGTAGCCATGTGCCCCTGTGAAGCTTCGCATGGTGTTTTTTCGGAACGTCTTTTTTCAATGTGAATGCGCTCGGACGCTAACATTTATACTGCAGTAAAATGATCGTTAGTCTCGACGCGATAGCTTTAAATTGAACTGCTGACTCGCTACTCAGCGGTGCCTGCATTTCATCAAAAAAAGGCGCAAAAGAAAAAACATTCAAAAAATACGTTCCGGAAAAAAAACACTGTGTTTCCGGAGGCAGGCAATTTTCACAGTTTCAAACTTTCGGATAGCCCTTCTATTACAGGGGCCCTTCAATTAGAGGGGGCCCTTCTATTTTTACGGAAAATTTTTCAATTTCATGACATATTTTGAATGTCGTCCTTTTTCACAGGGGGCCGTTCTATTACAGGTTTTACGGTATGCAAAAAATATGCAGTACTTTACAGGCGCATGTACACCAATTAAAACCGACAGAAAAAAAATCGGAAACATTAAATTTTATCTAACAATATATGAAAAATTATGACAATAAAGCACTCAAAATGCATAAACTAGAGATTTCGGTTGAATTTTGTAATCGGCGATGGTGAAATTGTCCTGGAGAATGTGACCTGAAAATATCGATTTTTTTAGTTTTTCAAATTTTTGGGACTTTACCTCCATAGGTAAGTCTCAGAATTTCCAAAGGAATTTTCGATTTTTCCACAACTTTCGCTTTCAAATCGGCAATTTTATCGATTTTTCTGACTTCCAAAGGGATATATTTTCCAGCTACGATCATGATTTCGAATGCGGTTTCTTCGGGAGTTTCGGGCAAAATTTTCACTTTTTTCAGGGCATTTTTGATTTCATCGATTTCTTTTTGAATTTTCGCATTTTCCAGAGCGATTCTCTGTCGGAGAATATACGATTTTTGCATGTCTTGAGTGATCATAATGATGACGTCATTTTGTTTCTTCTGAATTCTCGCGGATTCTCGAATTTCCAGACGAATCGACTCATTTTCAGCCACAATACTCTCCATACGCTTCTTCATTTGATCCTGAATTTTCAGATTCTCCGGCTTCTCCGACTCTTCATTATTATTGATTTCTGAACATTTTCCTTCCTTGATTTCTTCGAGTTCTTTTTGAAGCGAATCGATTTTGAATTGTTGAATTTCCCGCCATTTTTGAGATTCCTGAAGCTCGTCTGTCAGCTTTTCGACTAGTTGTTCTTGAGATTTTCGGTTTTTCGATTGATTTTCTAGAAAATTCTGGAAAACAGCGAGTTCTTCGTTTCCGACATGACTCTGGAAAAATCGATAATTTTCAGATTTTAGCGAAAAATTCCATACCTTTTCGAGTTTGCAGTTAACATCTGTGATTTCCGTTTTGAGCGATTGAATTTTTGAAAGAAGTGATGTTTCGATCTTCACCATCTTGCTGAAATTCGAAAAATTAGTTGAAAATCGAGTAAAATTCGAGAGAAATGGAAAAATTTGGGAAGAATCGAAGAAAAACAAGAGCTACAGTATAAAGGCACAGAACCAAATAGCTAAACAACGAATTTCGAAATGTTCCTTTAAAGTACTGTAGTATTTGAAAAACATTGAAAATTTCACCGATTTTTGCGAATTTCAGTACTTTTTTCGGCTGAACTTTTGGTTTTTTGTTTAAAATTACAGGTTTTGTTTGGATTGTTGAAAAAGCGAGCGAAATTCGAGAAAAATCGGCGAAAATTCAATGAAAAACAAAAACTACAGTACCTCAAAGGCACAGAACCAAATCGTTAGACAACGAAATTTGAAAATTTCCTTTTAAGTACTGTAATATTTGAAAAAACATTGGATTTTTCGCCGATTTTTGCGAACTTCAGTACTTTTTTGACTGGATTTTTTGTTTTTTTTTGTTCAAAGTTACAGGTTTGTTTGAATTGTTGAAAAATCGAGCGAAGTTTGAGAGAAAATGAAAAAAAAATTGAGAAAATTCGATTAAAAAAAATAACTACAGTATCTCAAAGGCGCATAACCAAAGCGTTAGGCAACAATTTTTGAAATGTTCCTTTACAGTACTGTAGCAATTGAAAAAATAGTAAATTTCGCTAATTTTTGCGAGTTTCAGTACTATTTTGACCTGAATTTTTTTGTTTTTGTTAAAAATTATAGGCTTTATTTGAATTGTTGGAAAATCGAGCGAAATTTGAGAAAAATCGAGGAAAAAATCGATGAAAAACAGAAGACAAGAAAACTACAGTACCTCAAAGGCGCACAACAAAAAACGTCGAGTAACGAATTTCAAAATGTTCTTTTAATGTACAGTAATATTTGGAAAAAAAGTTATTTGCATTTCGCAGAAAACCGTATTTCACAGGGATTGTTTTTTACCTTTGCAAATCCGCTCTATTGATAAAGGGGGCTGGGCTAAACTTTTTCAAATTTTCAAAAAGGAAAACATTCTGGCCTAAAACGAGAGATCTTTTCCGGTGAAGAGACGCAGGAAAATTTCGGTGAAAATGCGAAATTTTGGTGAAGAGACGCAGACAACGAAACAAAAACGTTTGATCCTCAGTCAGCATTTGGCTGCGTTCTCATGAAGGCGCTTTTGAAAAGGTAGAAAAACAAACACTGTGGTATTTCTGTTCAAACCCCGACAGGAAGATCAAAACTAGTTGGGAATTTGAAAAAAAAAAGGAAAATCGCACGCTGTGTCAGGAAGCCTGGTCGAAAAACGCGCCCCAGCGAACGTGAAAAATCACTGCGCAACGTGTCAAATTTCTTCGGCTGAAGATCAAACTTTTACACGATGAGCAAAAAAAGCAAGATTTGGAACGCGTTGATTAAAATTAATTAGGTCAAATACAAGTCAGCTATTAAATTTTTTAATTTCTTCTGGCCTAAAAGTTCTCTGGGGCGCGATTTTCGACCCGTGGCTCTGACACACCGTGAAATCGGTGAAAAACTAGAAAAAAAAGTTTGAGAAAACTACAGTCGCTCAAAGGCGCATCACGAACATTACAGTACTTGCCCTGTTGCTCATGCATTCTAAATTTGAATATTTTTCACGGTGTTTTTTCCGGAACGTCTTGTAAAATGCTTGTTAATGCGCTCTAACGCACAGGCGTTGGTCTCGACGCGAAAGCTTTAAAACGAACAGCCGAGTCTTCCGGTTTTGTGGCATGCGACCAAAAAAAAACGGCGCGAAAAAAAATTATTTTAAAATGCGTTCCGGAAAATTCACCGTGTTTTGGTTAGAGCGCATTTGTTACCCAATAATCTCTTTATTTAAGTCGTTAATTCGCCATAAAATCGATACATTCACTGTTTGATTCATTGGAAAAAACGAGAAAACATGGGAAAAATGAAGTAGGGAATAGGAGGACATTAAAAAATGTACACGAGTGATTGAGAGATTTAAGCCATGTAAGAATAGGAGCGGAGATCATGTTCGTCTCGTTGCAAAAACTCTCTTTCGATCAACGTCTCGATTCTCTGCTTGATAATCATTGGGGAAGGCATGAAACGGTGTCGGAGTTGTTGGGTGACCTAGAAAAGTTTAATTTGGGAGAGGTGACGGCTCAGAAGAAATAATCATTACCTCTGTGACCAAATTATTATGGTTCAGTCGCTTTCTGGTCTTCATAGTTCTAACGATTGCCGCCTCGACCTCCAGTTTTCTGTCATCCTCCACCTTCTGACGTGTCTCCTTAATTTCCAACTCCGATTCCACTTTTCGAGACACCATCTGCACTTTGACACGTGTCATCTTCGATTGGAAGTTGTCGTTGACCACAAATTCGTCAGACATGTCTGAAAAGTTGAGATTTTGGAAATCAATCATGCCCCTCCTTTTTTTTCGAACACGCTGATCACCAGTGTGTCCTTTCGCCACGACTTCGAATTTTTCGAGGAATTTCTCGAAAAATTTTCGTGACGAATTCACCTTGCAGTGGTGACCTAACTTTTGCAAGTTCGGTTTTTTAGGCCACCACGTAAAAATGACCTAGAAATAGCCTGACATGAATCTGGTGTGTTTTCTGGGTCATTTTGAGGTGGTGACCTAGAAAACCAAATTTGCAAAAGTTAGGCCACCACTTCAAAATGACCTAAAAATGCCCTAACATGAGCCTGCTATGTTTTCTAGGTCATTTTGAAGTGATGGCCTAACTTTTGCAAAATTGGTTTTCTAGGCCACCCCTTCAAAATGACCTAGAAAATACACCAGGTTCAATCATGTCAGGTCATTTCTGGGTCATTTTGAAGTGGTGGCCTAGAAAACCAAATTTTCAAAAGTTAGGCCATCTGTTCAAAATGATCTAGAAAACATAGCAGGCTCATGTTAGGGCATTTTTAGGTCATTTTGAAGTGGTGGCCTAGAAAACCAAATTTTCAAAAGTTAGGCCATCTGTTCAAAATGACCTAGAAAACACACCAGGTTCATGTCAGGTTATTTATAGCTCATTTTTACGTGGTGACCTAGAAAACCAAACTTGCAAAAGTTAGGCCACCAATGCAAACATTTCTCGAAGTCGCGTCGAAAGGACAAAATTTTCTCTACTCTTGTTTAACTTGCTCAACGTTCTGTCCCGATAGGCCAATGACAGCACATAGTGCCCCCTCCCCTTCCATAACTCCAAAAATAAAGCTTACCAATCATATCTCGTCCTTTCGGTCCTTTACAAGTCAAAATGCGCTGCGACGATTTACTAAGCGCTAGTGAATACAAGCATCTCTTCAACTCCTTCTCGGGTATCTTCAATTTGTCCAAAAGCTGTTGGCACGAGATCACTTTGTGATGATTGAACTGAAGAAGGATGATCATTTGATGCGTCGTGACCTGTAGTATCTTGTTCTCCGGCTTTCTCTCCTTGGGCTCTCCTCCTGCGTTCGATGGTCCCGGACCGACCTCCTCGTTGGATTGCGAAGCTTTTGGTGGTGGATAGAACGTCGCTTTCACATCAGCATGTCCGAGAAGCGTGTTGATGGTCAGTTTTCGTCCAGCGTGCTTTTCAGCGTAGAATGCAGTGAACACCTGGAAAACTTATATATTTTTGGAGAGAAATTTATTTGAAGGTGGTGCCCGGTAAAACATTTTATCGCTTTATCTTGAGTTCCGTCTCGCGAGAAGGTTCTCGCAATTTCTCTCTTTTCGCAAAAATTAATTCTTGCGTCATTCTCGCGAGTTCCAGCGAGAATATGCAAGAATCTTGCAATAGTCGCAACTGCGAGAATGGTAATTGAAATGATAGCGATTAATAGCGAGTTGGCGATTAATGGACAATTACAAGCTGAAACTAGTCGGAATAAAACTCATTGAAGTTATCCGGAATCCGGAATGAAACTAATTTCGTGGAATCCGGAATCTGGAAACAGGAATCCGGAATCCGGAATCTGGAATCTGAAATCCGGAACCCGAAATCCAAAATCCGAAAACCGGAATCCGGAATCCGGAACCTGAAAACCGGAATCTAGAATCGGGAATGCGAAATCTGGAATCCGGAATCTGTAAACCGGAATCCGGAATCCGGAACCTGAAATCCGGAATCCGGAATCCGGAACCTGAAATCCGGAATCCGGAATCCGGAATCCGGAGACCGGAATCTGGAATCTGAAATCCGGAATGCGGAATGCGGAATCCGGAATCCGGAATCCGGAATCCGGAATCCGGAATCCGGAATCCGGAATCCGGAATCCGGAATCTGGAATCTGAAATCCGGAATGCGGAATGCGGAATCCGGAATCCGGAATGCAGAATCCGGAATCCGAAATCCGAAATCCGAAATCCGAAATGCGGAATCCGGAATCCGGAATCCGGAACCTGAAAACCGGAATCTGGAATCTGAAATCTGTAAACCGGAATTCGGAATCCGGAACCTGAAAACCGGAATCTGGAATCCGGAATCCGGAACCCGGAATCCGGAATCTGGAATCTGGAATCTGGAATTTGAAATCCGGAATCCGGAAAATGTTTTTTGAGACGTTCTCAGGTTTTTATCTCAAACAAAGAAAAGAAAAATAGAATTCGAATGCCCGCGCTTCGTCGCACTAAATGGACTAGAAAACTCACACTCGGCCGCTAGGCCACCGGATCCTGCTTCGCTTTTTCGATGCGGTTTTTTGCATTTAATCATTTTCTCTTTTGGATTTTTACAATATTTATATGTGAATCTACATACATTTTCGTACAAAATTAAGCAATAGGAAATTTCACCGTCGCACAACCATTTTAAGGGGGAAAAAACAAGCCTTACATCGTAAGCCATTGCCAACTCCTGTGGCAGCACAACCGGCGTACACTGAACCGTCGGCCAGACACCTGCAGTCAGCACTCTTACCGATATGTCAGGAGTGAGTTTCTGCCATTGTGGCTCTTCAAGCCAGTCCCTGAAGCTGTTGGCCAGATTCAACCAGAGCTCCTTATCTCTGAACATGTTCTCAAGCTTCTGCGTGAACTGACATCCACACGCTTTCTTCAATTTTGCCAACAACGCCTTCTCGACATCATCTGATTCCGATTTGTTTAGCAATAGACGTTTCGCGAGGTACTGCTTGAAATACTTCTCAAACACGTCTTTTTCTTGCAAGTAACGGAATAGAATCATCACATTGTCAAGCTTATTATCAATTTCGGCATCCGAGATACATTTCAGACCGCTACGAAGTATATCGTCCATGTAGTGAGCGAGGAATTCTGGAGATTGACGATTCGAGTTGAGGAATGTCTTAAAATCGTGCTGGAAGCGATTCTTGAATTCACGATCATTGTCGAACGCGGTGGTTAGGAGACTCGAAAAGTAATCTTGCAGTTGGAGGAGCTCGTTGACAAACTGTACCGGGGCCTTGAGCAAATCCTCGTTTTTCACAATGTTCGTTCCCGTTTCAGTGAGATATCTGAAAAAAAACATTGTGTCTTTGCAATTAGTTTCTGCAAAATCTCAAATTATTTTGAATAAAGTTGGGAGCTCAGATTAGGTTCCCTTTTTGGGGGGTTATTTTTCAACGATTGGGAGCTTTTGATTGAAGAAGGAAGGGAGGAGGTGGGGTCATATTTTAAGAGTTCCAGGTTCTTCAAGTATAGGACCCAACTATGTACTCGTGTGGGGGGGGTCATACTTTAATTACCCAATTCAACTACAGCCCACCACATCTCAGTAGAGCCTCCCACCCATTTTTGTACTGGTGGGGTTCTACTATACAGTGCTCCACATAATGATACGCCACCCTTCAAAATTTCAAAAAACTCGAAAACCGGTCATGACCTAAATTTTGACTTTTCTAGAAAAACACGTAAAGTTTCCGTCAGTTTAAGAATATAATCTGGAAATTCCGGAAAAAAATCCGGAAAAAAAGATATGTCAATTTTATCGAAAAATCGAAAAAAGTTTATCCACAAAATGATACGCCAGGTAGTACTATTTTTTGAGAAAACCAAGGAACCGGTCTTCAGAAAAAGTTATATCCGGTCCAAAAGTTGATGAGGTGGCCATTATTGCCTATGACATAAAAAATTTGGGAATCCGTAGACATTCAGACGGTTTTCCGGCAGTTCCTGCTCCACCAGCAGCCAGGCATCAATGATGACCTAATTAGTTTTCTCAAAAATCTTACTACCTGGCGTATCATTTTGTGGATAAACTTTTTCCGATTTTTCGATAAAGTTGACATATTTTTTTCCGGAAATTTTCCGGAATTTCCAGATTATATTCTGAAACTGACGGAAACAATACGTATTTTTCTAGAAAAGTCAAAATTTAGGTCATGACCGGTTTTCGAGTTTTTCGAACTTTTGAGGGGTGGCGTATCATTATGTGGAGCACTGTAGTTGTTTATAAGGTGGGGGACTATATTTGAATTATACCGCAATTTTTCTCATAAAAACTTTAACTAATTTTCTCATTGAAAACACTCACTCGCTAACAGCCTTCAATAACACCTCCAGACCACTGACCGGCACCGCTGGCGATTCGGTAATGCGTTTGAAAATGCGGTAGATTCTCGTTAAATCCTCGACTCTCTTGTGCTGAAGCATAAACTTCACACCTCCATTCGGCATGTAGACAATTGTGCTCATATGATCCGCAATCATCACATCATCCACCACTTGCAAAATCTTCACCTCCGTGTCTTTGTCAAGATATCTAGCCGCGCGATTCGCCTCGTCATGAATCGCAGTCTCCACTTGTTCCAGATAATAGCACGCGTCGTTCTCTCCGGCCAGCAGAGTCTCACAAACTTCTCTATAGTATTCATAGGTTCCTTTCAGCAACGCCTTCTCAAAGTACTCTTCATAAACACAACGGTTGTCAATTCCCAATGAAATCAACATCTCACATAAACTCTTTATTCCGTGCCAATTGATCTCGTCCGATTTTCGATACGACTTGATTAGATCGAGCTGCCTATCTCTCATGAAAATCAATCGATCCCCGATCCCGTTATTTCTCAAAATCTCCGTTCGAAATAACTCGAGACCCAGATCGTAAACATGCAAGACTGACGGATTCTGCGCAAAATACCCTCTATCCATATACAACGTAAATTCGCTAATCATGGTCATTGCAACAGTATGATCGCTCCACGCCTCAGCCATCGTTTCCAGAAAGACTCCAGAGTCCATTGATTCGATAATACGAACGCGAACGACTTTCAGGTGCTCCCGAATCACTTCACGGAGACCATTGTAGAGACGGTCGCCGTGCTTGTGAACCACCATTGTGTAGACGCTGCGCCAGAGCTCATCGAAGTTGAGACTGAGATTGTTCTTGCGTTGAATAGCCTGGATGGCATGTTTGAGGAATGCCCATGTTTGCCTCATGTATTGCTCATCGAGAATTGTCTGGAAAAATTGGAAAAACTTCGAAAAATCAAGAACATTTTGAAATTTTTGTAATATACTCACTGGTCTCCACATAACTTAAAAACTACATAACTTAAAATGTAAAAATTCTCTTTTTTCATTTTTTGAGGTCCCGCTAACTTCCAGGATAAGTGGGCCGAGCCTAAATAGCAACCCTAAAACAGTTTTGCTGTACGGTTTTCCTCGTGGCCATATCCAAATGTGCAAAAAAAACATGCGGCAAAACCATGTCAGGATTGCAATTTAGGCTCCACTCACTTTTCCCGAACTTTTTTCCTCGGAATAAGCGAGATTATTGAAATTTGAATATTTAGAAATTTTCGTATTTTTTTTGGGACACATCGATAACTCAATTCAAAAAACGATGACTTTCACAGTGCCAACTCCTTCAGCGACAAAGCGTCCTTGCTGGAGGTCTGTGTTGCAAGCCTGTGAGGCCGTGAAAGTCTCACAGAGCCTTAAAATGAAGGGAAATATTCGAAAATTCAAATTTTTTCGCAGCTTTTTTGCTATTAGGTTGGCCGGAAAGTAACTGTCCATTTTTTGATTCGGGATTAACACAAAAACCAAACTAATTCAAGATTGACAGTATGTACCGTCGTGGTCCACAACATGTTGCCAACATTCAGGTAATCTGTGGATACCGTCCCTCCAACAGCCAGCTAGCTGTGAATCAAAGAAGTTCTAAAAAGCAGTTTTTATCTCATCGACAGTGTTAAATTATTTTCCCTCCGTTTGGCGTTGTATATATCCAAACAACCAAAAATGAAAGGACCGAGTCAGGAGTTTAAGGAACGTGAAGCGCTATGCAGCTAAGGCGGCTTACGACAGAATTAACTCATCTTAAATACCTCGAGATCCTATGTCTCACGGAAAGTCAAGTAAGTCCTGGACCGCTTCAGCTGGACGGTTCTGCTTTGCGCCCCTTAAACTCCTGATTTGGCCCTTCTATTATTGGTTATTCGGAGATATGCAACGCAGTCGGGAGGGAAAATAATTTACACAGAAGATGAGATAAAAAACTGCAACGCAAAATATATTGATTCGCAGCTAGCTGGCTGTTGGAGGGAAGGGGTGTCCACAAGTTACCTGAATGTTGGCAACATGTTGCGGACCGCGACGGTACATACTGTCAATCTTGGATTAATCTCGTTTTTGTGTCATTCGCGATTCAAAAAATGGACAGTTACTTTCCGGCCAACCTAATATACTCACCATGCTAATTATCGACAAGAAAGTACAAGAAAAAATAATTTTCAATAGAAGTATTTAAAACACAAGGAACAGTTCTGTGGAATGACTGAGTGGGTGATCGATTGTGACTAACGATTGGGATGGGCGTTGCGTTGTTTGTGTTCAGGTGAGAACGTCCTCCATAGTCAAGATGAGCGATGCCTACGGTGACATACTGTTCCTTCTGGGAATGTCGCAGAGTAGGAGGTACACAAAATGACATCTGCAAGATTAATGCAAGATGACCCCCGATCGATTGTGAGGAAAGATTTAGACTCTGTTCTGGGGAGGAGGACGTCCTCGGTCACGATGCGAGTCCCTACCTGCGGCTGCACACTGTTCCTTCTGGGAATGTGAGAGAGCGAAGAAACTGAGAAATGAGGTGATCCCATCTGTTTTATATACGAGGACATTACTGTAGATGGGGCATCGCAGAAAACCTAACAGAAATGTGGATGAATCAAAGATGCATATGGGGCATCTAGTCGTGTTGAAAGTGCTTATTTTGTATTATCCACAACTCACATGCTGAATAAGAGGATTCAGTATAAACGATTAGACAATCGAAATTTCAACCCGTCTAATTAATCAAAGATAATTCATTCCACTAAAGAAAAAAAAAAACTTTCATCTTGTAAACGTTTTGTTTCTGGAAATATTAGGTTGGCAACTAAGTCTTGTGCACTTTTGTTTTCCTCGTTTCTCTTAACTGAGCTGAAACAGTAACATGTGTGTAACAGGATATGGTATATAAGATTATAAGGCTGTTCACAATAACCATCATTTGCCCTTCTCTCATTCCGCTTGCGAACGGGATGCCTATTTTTATACCCACTGCTTTTTGGTGAAATTTCTGTTTGACGACGTCTTCCGGCTGTATATCGAAGTCAATCCGCTGGGCGCTTCTGTGGTGGCTAGTATATTCGACCTACTTATTATTCAAGGTGATAATATAATTCAACCGCTTGAAGTTCCTGTGTAGAGTAAGAAGATGCATGCTCATACCCACTCGCCGCTGAACAAAACAACAGGTCAAAAAGATAAGGTATCCGCCGTCCAAGTTTTTCTGTCTTTCTCAAATTTAACGATCTATTTCCAATGGTGGTATGAGTTGTCCTGAATGTGATTGACATTTCACAGGTAGATTGGTAAGGGTCTCGGTTGACTAGATCTCTCAGCTTGCCTATATCTTGAAGATGTGGTCGCGAGGGACGAGTTTCATGTTTTATTGAGAAGTCCCGGTTCGTGAACTTGCCGACCCAATTCGCAACGGTGTTTCCATGGGGGCATTGTCTTTGTAAATTTCCACCAGGCGGTGATGAATATCGGATACTTTCCGATTAGAAATAAATGTAAACAATATACAGAAATTTCACCAAAAAGCAGTGGGTATCAAAAGGGGCTTCCCGTTAGCAAGCGGAATGAGAGCAGGGCAAATGATTGTTATTGTGAACAACCTTATAATCTTATATACCATATCCTGTTACACACATGTTACTGTTCTAGCTCAGTTAAGAGAAACGAGGAAAACAAAAGTGCACAAAGACTTAGTTGCCAACCTAATAAAAAAAACTAAAAACTATTACTGTATCTGAAAAATGATGTATCTTAACGTATTGCAGCATTAACATACAGTGCGCGTCATAATGACAGCACCACAACATTTTTTGAGGTTTTCAGAATAACAAAAATTTTGGAGAAAAACGACTAATGCCATTAGATTCAGCGTCCCAAAAAACCGATGTGTTCCTAGAATCAAGTGCCAGTCAAGTATTTTAAGACTACAGTAGCGAAAAGTCTCTCTGCACACCGCGTCATGATGATAGCACCACTCTGGAAAACGGAAAATCTCATGTTTAATTGAGAAATATATTGAGAATGTCTTGTTTGAATTCGTTAAAATAGTTTTAAAACAGTCTATTTTGACAGTCTGCACAAAAATCGATGTCTCTATTCAAGTTTTAGAAAAAATTATTTTCAGACATTTTCGTCATTTTTTAGGTTTCTGGAATAAATCTTGAATAACTTCGCTGTCTGAAATCAGGAATCCGGAATACGGAATCTGGAACATAGAATCTGAAATCCGTAATCTGGAATCTGGAATCCGGTATTCGGAATCCGGAATCTGGAATCTGGAATCTGGAATCTGGAATCTGGAATCTGGAATCTGGAATCTGGAATCTGGAATCTGGAATCTGGAATCTGGAATCTGGAATCTGGAAACTGGAATCTGAAATCCAGAATCCAGAATCCGGAATCCAAAATCTGGAATCCGGAATCCGGAATCTGGAAAGCAATGAAAAAATTCACTATCGCACACAACTTTTAAGGGGGGAAACTAGTCTTACATCATAAGCCATCGCCAACTCCTGTGGCAGCACAACCGGCGTACACTGAACCGCCGGCCAGACACCTGCAGTCAGCACTTTTAACGATATGTCAGGAGTGAGTTTCTGCCATTGTGTGAACTGCTCATGGGAAAGTGAAGAGAAATGGTGCATTCAATCTTCTCTGATTATTAAATTGTTAGCTGTGAATGGTCACAGTATGGTCAATACAGTGCTCCACATAATGATACGCCACCCCTCAAAATTTCGAAAAACTCGAAAACCGGTCATGACCTAAATTTTGACTTTTCTAGAAAAATACGTAACGTTTCCGGCAGTTTTAGAATATAATTTGGAAATTCCGGAAAAAATTCCGGAAAAAAAGATATGTCAATTTTATCGAAAAATCGAAAAAAAATTTATCCACAAAATGATACGCCAGGTAGTAAGATTTTCGAAAAAACCGAGGAACCGTTTTTCAGAAAAAAGTTGTATCCGGTTCAAAAGTTGATGAGGCGGCCATTATTGTCTATGACTTCAAAAATTTGAGAATCCGTAGGCGTTCAGACGGTTTTCCGGCAGTTTCTGCTCCACCAGCAGCCAGGCATCAATGATGACCTAATTAAGCTCCGGCACGATGCCATAACTCTTGTTTCCGTCGTAAATCTTCCTCATCATGGATTCCCAAATGTTTCTGGAGATGTACAGGCCAGAAGAACACTTTGGACACCCGAGAACTGGGTTTCCGGAGTCACCTCTCCACTTAGATGGTGCGATTTAGGTCACGTTTTCCGGTTACCACATGTTCTTTCCGTATTTTCCTGATCCGGACAAACTGGGCTTTTGAAAATACCCAACGGAGGATTTTTGCCAATACCGACAAACCCTCAATTCTCTTCGTTTTGGAGCATGTGAAAATGGTAAGCCAAAGTGAGGTCAAAGAGAAGGTAAATTGGCTTAAGGACTCCCATGCTCCAAAACGAAGAGAATTGAGGGTTTGTCGGTATTGGCAAAAATCCTCCGTTGGGTATTTTCAAAAGCCCAGTTTGTCCGGATCAGGAAAATACGGAAAGAACATGTGGTAACCGGAAAACGTGACCTAAATCGCACCATCCAAGTGGAGAGGTGACTCCGGAAACCCAGTTCTCGGGTGTCCAAAGTGTTCTTCTGGCCTGTGCATCTCCAAAAACATTTGGGAATCCATGATGAGGAAGATTTACGACGGAAACAAGAGTTATGGCATCGTGCCGGAGCTTAATTAGGTCATCATTGATGCCTGGCTGCTGGTGGAGCAGAAACTGCCGGAAAACCGTCTGAACGCCTACGGATTCTCAAATTTTTGAAGTCATAGACAATAATGGCCGCCTCATCAACTTTTGAACCGGATACAACTTTTTCTGAAAAACGGTTCCTTGGTTTTTTCGAAAATCTTACTACCTGGCGTATCATTTTGTGGATAAATTTTTTTCGATTTTTCGATAAAGTTGACATATCTTTTTTTCCGGAATTTTTTCCGGAATTTCCAAATTATATTCTAAAACTGCCGGAAACGTTACGTATTTTTCTAGAAAAGTCAAAATTTAGGTCATGACCGGTTTTCGAGTTTTTCGAACTTTTGAGGGGTGGCGTATCATTATGTGGAGCACTGTAGATATGCTCGCAACTTTGGAAATATGCCAAGAGATGAAACAGTGTGGGGATGGAATGATTTTATTGCATGGGATGAACTGATGAAAGACTTCGTGTCTGATGACTGTGTTCCTGTTGAAGTTTGTGTGAAAATTCGGAAAATGAGTGGAATCAAATTTCGAAATTTCGATGAGTCTAACAAACCATTTTCGGATGTTGTACTGATTGTGGAGAATCAGAAGTTCTACGTCTCTAAATTGGTAAGAATGAATAAATTGATGCTAATCAATCGTTTTAAATTACAGTACCCCTCCTCGCAATCCACATATTTCTAAGCTCTATTTCTCCGAAATTTTGGGGAATCGAAAAAGTCTGAAATCGAAAAAAAGGATGTGAAATCTGAAGATTTTCAAAAATTCCTGGAACTTCTCTACGGAGAATAATCGATCGATGGTAAATTACAGTAATCAAGGCAACAGTAATTTCGATTTTTTAGAATCTGCAATCGAAGGAATTGTCCATTTGGCAGATAGGTATGACGCGAAGTTGGCAATTCGAAAATGCGAGGAGTTTTTGATGGAAAACTCTGGGAAGACGTTGAAGGAGAAGTTGAAATTGGCTTATCGTTATAGACTGAAAAATTTGAAGGTATTAATTAATCAATGATAATTACTCAATTAATTAGTTTTCAGAACAAATGCATGTCAAAAATCAAAACAATTTCTGATATCAGTTCCGTTTTATCCCATGATGCCAATGAAATGGATCCTTTTGTCGTTTTGGAGCTTCTTCAAAAATCAATTTCTCTTTATAAGCCTTGAATCTCGTTTTCTTGTTATCTTTCTTACTTTGTTGTTGTCTTTCAAATTAAACCTTGTGTTTAGATTTTTTTTCCTAGCCTATGTTTTCTAATGCGCGAAATTCGGAATTCAAACTCTAAAATCAAATATACAGCTACGCATGCATATAAAAAAGACACGGGGTTGCAACAGGGTACATGCATTCAAATCGGCGCCAGTTCTCTTGGACGCGTTGCGCCGCGCGACGCGGTAGCTCAGAGAGGAGACGCAGAGAAATTTCGCACGCAGAGAGAGTTTTTCTTTCGAGTAAATGATGATTTGGCTCTGTGCCAACCTCTTGAGTGCGACAAAGCGCGTTTTCTGGATGTTACCGGTCGCAACCCCGTGAAAAGACAAAAAAATCAATAAAGAAATGAAAATCTACTTCTTACTAAGGAAACTTTTCTGTCTGTCTGTGTGTGTGTGTGTGTGTGTGTCTGTCTCGGACATTTACTTGAATAACTCAGAGAGACATGGGACTCCTATAATGGTATGTAGTATGTAGTCATGGACTAACGAGCGCTTCATGTCCATGGTGTCCTGGGCCTTCTAGCTCAAAGGGAACCTATAGGGTTGAGAACCGAAATTTTCAAAATTATGTTCAAACTCACAAAAACTTCAGGAAGTTCTGCAAAACAGTTTTTAGGGTTATCTATGTGCTGCCTACATACGATTGAGCACAAATCTTAAAAATTGAAAATTTTTCGAAAAAATTTTTTTTCGCGATTCACTCAAATTTCAATTCTGTGGCCTACTGGAATTGGGTCATAGTAACTTTTTCTACTGAATACAGTGTTATTAAATGTTTCTAGAGAATTTCGGGGCATTATACAGTTTTCTAGAACCAAAATTTTGTTAATAGGAAAATTTTCCAAGAGCGTTTGAAAAATATTTAAAAAATTACGCAAATTTTCGAAAAGAATCAATTCAGAAGTTGTAGAATGATCTAGAAATTTTTCAAATGTTTCAGAACATTTTCGAAAATTCCAGAAAACTCTAAAAAATTCCAGAAAGTACCATAAATTTCCAGAAAACTTCAGAAAATTCTAGGAAAATTCAGGAAATTCTAGAAGACTCTAGAAACTTACGAAACATTCTAGAAAGTGCCAGAATATTCTAGAAAATTCCAAAAAATATCCTTGAAAATTTCTGAAAATTTCTGAAAATTCAAAAAAATTCCAGAACATTAAAGAAAATTCCAGAATGTCCCAGAAAATTCCATAATATTGAGAACAATCAGGATATTTTCAGAAAAATTCCAGAACATTTTAGAATATTTCAGATTTTTTGAACTCTCAAAGTAAGCCCTTATAGAGCTTGAAAAAATGATAAGCCTTCTCTATAAGTATACATGTATTGTAATCTCTCCCCTATGTTTTCAATATGATCTAGAACCAGAGGCTTAAAAGTAGAGATGTGCGTGGGTTTTTGAATTTCAGATATTCAGAAACCCCTAAGCAACAGAGATCCAAGAAAACAAAAACTTCGGATATCAAAACATCCAGATCTTTGGCAATTAAAAACCCCGAGAATGGAGAAACTCAGATTTTAATAACTCAGGCGATTCTCGAGTAGTTACGCGAGAATTCAGGGGGTTTTTCATAAGCATATGGGAGACGCCCGAAAATCTAGGGTATCTCCTCAAAATATGGGAATTCGCCGAATGTTTCAAAACTTATCCATCATATTTAGGAGTTACTCTGTAGGGGAGGTTAGTGGGAGCCAAACAGGATTTCCCAGTATAGCAACCGGTTCGTTCCCACTATCCTCCCATACCGGGTAACTCCTGAATGCGAGACGATATGAAATGGTTGGCTAACTCTCTGAAAATTACTCAAAAAATTTTGGTTCGAAAGTCAAGACATTAATTTTTTTTTCATAAAATTGTCGATTTAGACATTCTGATATCACGAAACTCGGAAATTCAGAAATACGGATGTTTAATTTCAGTTGCCGCATTTTTTCTGATAAAGGCCCATGGGATTATATTTTCCAACCTCCTTATCAGGGTGCACTTCTGCTGAGGAAAGCGCTCCAATTGAAGATTTTCGATTTTCACAAAAAAAAAACCAGCACAGCCAGGGTGAGCTGTTAGAGGTGTTCTCCGAAGATTAGAGTCGGTCTTCAAATATTTAGATGAAGTTTTGAAATAAACATAAAGTTTCGGACACACGGAAGGTGGGAATTTCAACAACAAAAGCCAGGAGGTTGAGCCCCCGGCAGGGGGCTCAAACCGACTGGTATCGATCTATTACAAAAAATCGGAGCTGTTTAAGAGGAACGCCGGCGGCCTTTAGCCCACACAAATTGCCAACTTAGAACTCGAATATCTCTGTTCCTCAAAAAGATATCAAAAAGGTGTCAACTGATGAATTATTTATCATAATATCACCTACATTTTATCAGTTGATAGATTTTTGATATCTCTCATAGGAACCGAGATAACTGAGCTCGAAGTGCACGGAAATGGTGGGTTTCTATGGTATTAGAGCAGGGGATTTTTAAACTCAATTATCTCGATTCCTTTGAGAGATTTTTAAAATTTGTTAACTGATAAAATATGTATCATGATATTTGATACCTTTAATAGGAACCGAGATAATTGAGCTTGAAATTGACAGCAAATACGGTAGGTCTATAAAAACCTTGGAATGAAAAATTTGTAGATCAAAAATTGTTTTGCCTATAAAAATGTATTCTTGAATACCGTGAAAAAAAAATCACTCATTTTCTTTACATTTTTCAGTTTCTCATGCTTTTCACCCTCTAATTAAATAATCCCTCAATTATCATAATTTTCTAAAACTTCAGTTTTATCATGGATTCCCCAAAGCCCCCTGTGGTCGTGTTTCCAGATCAGTGTCATATATGTTTGAAGGTTTTCATATCTAAAAAAGGTAAATTGCTCAATTTTAGCATTTTTAATTGCTCATTTTGAATTTTCAGGTCTAGAAAATCATCTCGTAATTCATACAAATGAAAAACCATTCAAATGTGAAGTTTGTGGAAAAGGATTCAGATATGGTTCAAATCTTCACGAACATAAAACAGTTCACACTGGAATTAACCCTCATTCTTGCCCATATTGTGGAAAAGCTGTGAGGTACGGTAATTAACGGGTAATTAAGATATTTAATTACTTAATTACCACTGTTTCAGATAAAAAGGAAATCTCAAAAAGCACCTGATGACCCATGTGACATCGAAAGAGGAATTGGAAGCTGTATGGAGACCATTTGTGTCAAAAGACAAGAGAAATAATCCATGGAAAATTCCGAATTCGAGAATTTATAAAGGAAAAGAATCCATAGATGAAATTGTCAGAAAACCGGAAATTTTGAAAATCAAGCAAGTCGAAAATGATGAGTCCAAAGTGAATTTGGATGAAAAATATCGAAGACTTGAGTACACAATCTACAGTAATCCGAATATTTTGAGCGTTGAAAATCTTGTTCAGGAAGCCGAGCCAATTGCTTTCGAGTCGTGAGTTTGAATTTTAAGAATGAGCAATATTCCAGCAGAGCTTTTAAAACCAAGATTTAGAATTTTAATTTTGGAAAAGCACTCCTCTTCAAGGTCTTTTATCTCGGTTCCTATGACAGATATCAAAAATGTGTTAACAAATAATATGTTGTTCATATTATCACCAACATTTTATCAGTTAACCACTTTTTGATATCTTTCCCAGGAATCGAGATACAGTATACTGTACAGATGGATGTCATATTTTGGCATTTTGAGAGGAAAATAGTCAACTTTGAAGTCCTACGAGAGTACTTCAAAATGTTTTGATTTGTCTGAAACTTTGAGAGTATACCAAACAAAAAAAGAGCTTCATTTTTGCAATTTACAATTTTTCCATGAAAATCCGTTTGAGACACTTATGCGCCTTTAAACTAAAGCAATTTAATTTGGTGTCACTTTTCGGTAAAAACAAGTTATCTCGTTTAGATGAATTTGTGCAAAAAAGTTGTCAATTACAAAAGTGAAGCTTTTTTTTGGTTTAGTGCACTCTAAAATTTTCAGACAAATTGAAACATTCTGAACTATTTTTTTTGAACCTCAAAGTTAAGCTACCGTAAACACTAATGTATAGCTCTCCCTAAATTTTGAGCCATTTTATCTCGGTCCTCTTAAAAGATATAAAAAAAGTTGTCAACTGATAAAATGTTTATAATATTATCAAAAACATTTTATCAGTTGACTACTTTTTGATACCTACCACAGAAAAGGAGATAAATGAGCTCGAATTTCGTCACAATTAATCAAGCTGATTTTTCAGATACAAATGCCACGTGTGTCAATATGAATATATGTCCCGAATGGATTGTTTGAATCACATTGAAATCGAACATTCTGAATCCATGAAAGAATCTGAATTTTTCTGTGAAAAATGTTTTCGACCATTTCCCGATGAAGAGAAATACAAAATTCATATGGATTATCATGAGAAAATATCTGGATATTTGGAGGAAAACGGATTTATGGTTGGTTCTCGAATCTCACCTTAAACTTTGAGCTCAATTAACTCGGTTCCTATGAGAGATATCAAAAAGTAGTCAACTGATAAAATGATTATCAAGTTATCAAAAATATTTTTTCAGTTGACAGATTTTTGATATCTCTCATAGGAATCGAGATAATTGAGCTCAAAGTGTGCGTATTCAGCAAATACGGTATCCAATTTTTCAGCACACTGATTCTCAACCCGAGTTTGTTGTTCCGACTGAAAACGAGTTTCAGATGATTTTGGAGGGATATAATTAATAATTAATTGGCATAATTGAAAGATTGATTGATTAACTTTTAAAAATTTCTACTTGTTTTCGCTGTGACACTTTGAAATGTTTTATAAATGAAATTGTGATTTAATATTGTGAAAAACAATATTTGAAACATCAAACTGCTCCGGAAATTCAATTTTACCAGAAAATTGTTGCAAATTCTTGTAGAAAAGTGTATTTTATCGGTTATCTGAAATTTTGAGAATTGTAAATTTTATCTCCCAAACACCGTATTCCTTCTAATAGGAGCCCACCCACCCCGTCCACTTTGAGCCCGATTTTCTCGATTCCTGTGGGAGATACAAAAAAGTTGTTAACTGATAAAATATTTATTATATTATTATCAATATTTTATCAGTTGACGAAACTTTGATATCTTGCATAGAAACCGAGATAATTGAACTCAAAGTTGATGGTTTCAGTGGGCTTATATTAGGGAAAACACGGTATTTCCAATTCTCCTGAAACTTTTCAACTCACAAAAAATATTAAAAACGCCTTATTTATCTTTATTACGAAAGATTACAAATTATTACCACAAAGAGAAAGAGATTAAAATCCGATTTCCGGAAACACAGGCTGATCAACTCCTGGGGCCAACTGCATACCGACTGCTTGGTTCATTCCGGGCAACAACAAGGCAGGGTTTCTCACAAAATGATCCTGTAGGCATTTTTTGTACAGCTCGATGTTGAACTCCGCCGAAGTTATTTTCCCGGAACCTGGGCGCGTGAATTCGTCGGCCACAAAGTTACGCACTTTCAGGTGCGACACTTCGTTTCGAAGAGCACGAATCTCGGTTCTCATTTCCCGGGTGGCCTTCCTGACTGCCTTTTCAATGCTCGCCTGGAGGGACAGCTCCGGGACAACGCCCTGATCCTCGAAGTCGTCTCGAATGGCCTCGGTTTCCATGACTGAAATAGTCAGCATCCTTGTCTTCCTCTTCCTCATCCTTCTCCTCATCGCTAACACTGTCCCCATCGTGTGGCCTGGCCGCTGGTCGTAATTCGGATTCAAAGACGGAGGCGGGCGACTTGGGTCGAATACAATCTGAGATGGAGCCGGTTGACTTTGAATCTGATAAGTCGAGTCATTCTCTTCTCTCTCTCTCTCTCTCTCTCTCTCTCTCTCTCTCTCTCTCTCTCTCTCTCTCTCTCTCTCTCTCTCTCTCTCTCTCTCTCTCTCTCTCTCACACACACACACACACACACACACACACACACACGATTTTCTTACCTTGTGATCTCCAGGAAAATAAGTTTTCTAATAATCAAAAAAATGAAGAAAAATAGACTCCATTCATTTTTTGGTGTCTAGGAATATGTCTAGGAATACAGGAAAAGGGTTAGAATTTTTATAAAAATAGAGGGAAAAGCTCCATTCATTTAAAGGAGCTAAACATTTTTAAGCGCGCACATTGCGCCATTGGGAGAGTAACATAGAATGGCTGATGTAGGAGAGGACGGTGGGCCGAACGGAAAACGAGGGAACATGGAAGCTAGAGACAACAGAGAAGAGAGAGACGCAGAAGTTTTCGAAATTGCATATTGAGAGGACATGAGACGCAGCGTTGTCCTGGTACAAACAGACTGGTTGCGTTTTTGCTTGACACGTGATCGCGAACGGTTACTCAGCAGACGACGCCGACACGCGATGCGTCCAAAAATCGAGGATCCAATATATCATCTTTTTGTTTTGTTTACCCAGAAATACCTTTATTTCGAAAAATTCTGAATTTGTGAAATTCCAAGATTTTGAAAATCTGAAAATCTGAAAATCTAAGATTCTGAGATTCTGAGATTCTGAGATTCTGAGATTCTGAGATTCTGAGATTCTGGGATTCTGAGATTCTGAGATTCTGAGATTCTGAGATTCTGAGATTTTTTCCGAGGAAGAGAAATACAAAATTCATAGGAAACATTCTGATATTTGGAGAAAAATGGATGGTTGGTTCTTGAATCCCACCTCAAATTTGAGCTCAATTATCTCGGTTTTTATGAGAGATATCAAAAAGTAATTAACTGATAAAATGATCATCAGGTTATTAGAAATGTTTTATCAGTTGACAAGTTATTGGTATCTCTCATAGGAACCGAGATAATTGAGCTCAAAGTGTGCGTATTCAGCAAATACGGTATTCAATTTTTCAGCACGCTGATTCTCAACCCGATTTTGTTGTTCCGACTGATAACGAGTTTCACATGATTTTGGAGGGATATAATTAATAATTAATTGCCATAATTGGAAGATTGATAACTACCTTTTCACGCTTTGCTCACTTTTTTTGCTGTTGAACTTTAAATTGTTTATAGAAGAAATTTGATAATTCTGCAGTATTTTCTGAAACCATAAAAAAACAACAAAAACGAAAATGAGCCACAGTACTTTGTAATCCTTGAAAATTCTGAACTTCAAATAAATTGAAACCAAAATTTAAGGTTGATTTTTGAAGAAAATTCATATAAAAAATTTAAAAAATGATAAAAGTGAAAATCGAACAATTTGAGATTGAATCCAACAAAAAAAGAAGGAATGAAAAAATCAATGAAGATGAATGGCTTTTTTGAGAAGATCACCCATCAGTTTATGATCCAAATCGTTGATATCAGCTGGAATCACTGAGCTTAGTTGATGGAATGTCTGGATCTCCTCCATGCATTTATTCTAAATACAATATCAACTTGTGAAGATTTTTAACGTTTCTAAATACCTTCAGATTCTCCAAATTATATCGAACAGCCATTTGCAGTTTCTTTTTCAACGGTTTCTTCGACTCGTTAAGAAGAAAGTTCTCGCATCTTCTGATTGCAGTTTTCGCGTCGTATGTATTAGCAAGTAGAAGAATTCCCTCGATATTGTATTCTGTAAAAATAAGATAATTGCACAGATTAATAAAGACTACTACCATCAATGGCAAGTTCGCCGTAGAGAACTTCCAGAAAATAGTGGAAATCATCTGGATCAATTCCAGTCAAAGTCACTTTTGGTTTCTTGGATTCTGCGGTATCTCCGAGCAGAAGAGCCTTGAAGAATGACGATTGAGCAGCGAGATACTGTAACAACCATTTTAATTGAGAATTACATAATAAAATCTCACTTTTCTCAAAACGTAGAACTCCTTTTCTTTAACGACAAGAACGACATCTGAATCTTCTTTAGTAGAATAGTCGAATTTTTGAATCTTCTCTTTGCTAAATCCAGAAGATTCCATTATTTGCACATTAGCTTCCACAGTCAACTTTCCATCCACAAGATACTCATTTTTCATTTCCTCCCATTCCAAGAATTTGGGAAATCCCCAACCTTCATTTATCTCAAAAATGTGATTGCAACTTTCGGCTTTACTCTTTTGATTTGGACCAACAATTTTGATATCCACTTTTGTTTCCACTGACCATTTGATTTCCTCTTTCGGACCACGAATACTAACGAAGCAAGCTAGGTGATCATTCAGACGTTGTAATACAATGCAGCTGAAAATTACAAAACGGTTTAAGATACAATACGGTTTAAGAGGCACCTCAATTAGAGAGCTCTTCAATTTCAGGGGCCCGTCTAATACAGTGTTTACGGTGATATAATGATTACCTATCAACATTGAAGTGATTTTCCAAATCACATTGATAACTTTTTCCTTTCACAAAGTTCTCAACATTCTCGAAAGTATGCTTCAATACGAAAGACTTTGGAGCTGCTTGTTTCGCAACCTGGAAACATTGAAATTCTAATAGAATTACTTAAAAGTCACCTACAGTATCCTTTCTTTCAATATCTTCGTCAGTTTTTGAAATTTTCGAAATCATATTTTCCATCGATTGGAGTTTATCCGAAATTTCGTTGAATTTTTGCCCATGTTCAGTCAATTTTTCTGTGATTGCATCGATTTTCAATTTGATTTGTTTCAGAATTTTGTCGTTTCCTGACAACAAATCTATTGGCAAAGTCTCCGAATCGTTGAATTCGTGGTCAGACATGTGGTTGAAAAATCTGCAAGTGAGGACTTACAACTTTGAGACTATATATCTCGTTTCCTGTAAAAGATATCAAAAATTTGTCAACTGATAAAATATTTTTGGTTTTATGATAAACATTTTATTAGTTGACAGATTTTTGATATCTTTTACAGGAACCGAGATATATTGCTTCAAAGGTAAGAGGTCGGCAGCCGACAAGCGCCGACTTGTCAACTTTGAGCTAATATATCTCGATTTCTGTAAAAGATATAGAAAAGTGGTTCACATATGAAATGTTTATCATAATATCAGCTATATTTTATTAGTTGACAACTTTTTGATATCTTTTACAGTAACCGAGATATATGTCCTCAAAGTTGAAAGGGGTGGCGTTCCAATATTAGAGTGTTAGCGGTAGTCTATGATTCACTTTTCTTTAGAGAAGACGTTTCTGAATCGTATTAGCAATATCTAGACAACAAGCTATATATAGTAGACTTAAATAAAAAGAGTGAATCAGAAATTTGAGAGATTCCATAAATGTTTCGTTTCAGGAAATACCGAAATCTCAGAGAATTTTTTGAAAATTTGGAAATCAGAAAATCAAATTCAGGAAACAAACCAACAATTAGAAAGTTCAAACAAATCGCGGGATTCAGAAAGCTGGAAAAATTGATTTGGTCAATTTTGAAATTGTTAAAGTCTCATTTATGTGAATGAAAACCATTGTTTCTCATCAGTCGAATGTACTTTCTTGCTAACTCTTAATTTATCAACTGTCACCTGTCACCGTTTCCGTTTCTTTTCTTCTTATCAGTTCTCTTTATAATTTGATTTTGAAATATATGTCATTATAATTGTGGCGGTTGTCCTTTTAGATTTCTTTGAAAGTGCTTTTTTTGCAACCTACTATTCGAAGAACCCTAAAAGTCAGAAGTGGAAAATGAAGACGTCAATTTTGTTGATTTTCAGAAATTTCTGGAGCTTCTCTATGGAAGATCGTCAGTTGATGGTGAGATACAGTTTGTTGAAAATACTGAGAAATTCATGCAAAATACTTAAAATGATAACAATGAAAATCGAACAATTCGAGAATAAATTCAACAAAAGAAAACTGGAGAAATGCGAGAAATTAATGAAGAAGAATGGCTTTTTTGAGCAATTCGCCCATCAGATTATGATCCAAATCGTTGATATCAGTTGGAATCACAGCGCTTATTCGGTCGATTGTCTTGATTTCCTCCATGCATTTATTCTAAAAAATTCAATTTTTTGAATTTCTAGCATTTCTACCTTCAGATTTTCCAGACGATAGCGAGCGGCCATTTGTAGTTTCTTTTTCAACGGTTTCTCAGATTCCTTCATAAGGAAATTCTCGCATCGTCTAGTTGCTGTTGGCGCATCATACATATCAGCTAGTAGGAGAATTCCCTCGGCGTTATTGTCTGAAAATTATAAGAATTGACAGAATAATCGGCAGCTCAAACCATCGATTGCAGATTCTCCGTATAGAACTTCGAGGAAGTAGTGGAAATCATCTGGATCAATTCCAGTCAAAGTCACTTTTGATTTCTTGGATTCTGCGAAATTTCCAAGGAGAAGAGCTTTGAAGAATGACGACTGTGCAGCGAGATACTGTAACAACCATTTTAATTGAGAATTCCATATTGAAATCTTACTTTTCTCAAAACGTAGAACTCTTTTTTGTTAACGACAAGAATCACATCTGAATCGTCTTTATTTGATTCGTCGAATTTTCGGATTTTCTCTTTTCCTAATCCAGAAGTTTCGATGATTTGCACATTAGCTTCCACTGTCAAACTGCCATCGATAAGATACTCATTTTTCATTTCCTCCCATTTTAAGAATTCGGAATTTCCATGACCTCCATTTTTCTCGTATCGGCAACGGAAATTGTGAGTTTTACTTTTCTGATTTCGACCAACAACTTTGAGATCCACGTTTGTTTCCACTGTCCAATCTATTTCATTCTTGGGACTAGAAATTTGTAAGACGCAAACAAGATAATCATTGGAACGTTTTAAGAAAAACCGACTGAAAATTAAATTCATTTTTTGTTTGAAAAAAATGTTAGGAAAGTACCCATTAACATTGAAATAATTTTCAGGATCATTGCGGTTAAATTTCCCTTCAACAAAGTTCTCGACATCCTTGAAGACATGCTTCAATACGAATCGCTTTTCTGACTCTGGCACAGAATTCTTCGATACCTAAAAAAACCAGAAATTCAGTCGAATTGTTTAAAATCTACATACATCAGAATCGATAGTATTCAGAAGCTCATCAGATGTTTTGTCAGCTTGATCTGAGTTCTCATCTGATTCAACATTCTTGATAATTTTTGAAATTTCCGAAGTCAATTTTTCCGATTGCGCATCTATCATCGACTTGATTTGTTTCAGAATATCGTCTTTTTCAGCTTGAAGTTTCTGAATTTCCGCTAACAAATCTGATTGCGAAATGTCGCCAGTCCCAGAATCGCTGGATTCGTTGTTAGCCATTCTGTGGAAAAATCCTTAATTGAGGATAATTTCTCACTATTCTAGAGAAAAAATCTAGAAAATTTCAGCGATATTCAGACAGCAAACGAGTCGGAAGAAAATGTTACAGCAGAAATACAATAAACTACAATAATTCATTGAAAAATGTGACTTTTTTTGATCGGAGACATAAATATTATATTCACAGCACATAAATACAAATTATTCTTTCAACACTTTGCCAAGAAATAAATCAGAAAATTGATAATTTAATGAAAAGAAATTGATTTTTTGAGAAGATCGGCCATCACTTTCGGATCCAAATCGTTCAGGTCAGCTGGAAGAACAGAGCGTAATTCGGTGGCAGTTTTAATTTCTTCGAGACACTTTTTCTGGAAAAAATGAATTGATTTCTTCACTTAACAAGCAATGGTTACCTTCAGATTCTCCAGATGATAACGAGTGGCCATTTGCAGCTTCTTTTTCAACGATTTTTTCGATTCTTCTCTCAACTTCGTATCGAGAAGAATTCGTTTTCTCTTCTCCTACGCTAAAAAATGACTGAAAATAAATTGATAACTACTAAAAATAGGAATTTTACAAGATTTTATTTATATTTGCTTTTTGTGTAATGTAAAGTGCAAGTGGCGACAATACAATTAAAGTAAAATGACACATGATGAAGCAAATTTAGAGATCTGAGAGATCTGGAATCTCTAGACAAAATGATAATTCTATAGGGAAATGAGAGGAAAAGGGATATATGAATAGGAGACCAGCTCCGGCTAAAAACAAACATGATTATTAGTGACAAAACAAAAACAAATCTCTAGTGCCCTTATAGAAGGGTAATAAGGTTAATCAACAAAAAACTAGAACAACCGAAGTAAGAGATAATACAAGATTCTTCCTCCCCATTCGTGTCGGAAGAATCAGTTTTCTTCTGTCATACGCTAAATTCTGGAATTAGTAAAGAACACTTGAAATATTTTACAGGATTTATTTGTTGTGTTTCCGTGTGGGAAAAGTATGGTGACTCAAATATTACAAGTAACGATAATTAGTATAACTCAACAAAAGGAACATTAACTTCTAGTAAAAACAATAAGATCCTACTGTATAGGCAATATCACTATAATCGTGAAATATCGATTATTTTATAATGGAACAGGAGCCTCTCTTGTCAACGACGGTGGACCCTCTTCTTCTTCTTCCGATTCCATCTCTTCCACTCTAATTCCTTGCGCTCTTGGGTTGTCTCTCAAGTATGTGCTCATTCCAGCTGGTGATCTCCATCTTCCAGTCCTCTGTATTTCGTCCAACTAGAATCCTTCAGCTTGTAGATCGTTTGCTCGACCTCTTCGGAGAGCATGGTGAGATCCTTGGACTCCGATTGCGTCGAATTTCGCCTTCACTATTGACGAAATGGAACTTGGGCTCAGCGGTTTTTGGTTGTGCAGATTGTGGAATATGAAATCCGGATTTTTCAGCGAACATCTGACTTTCCATCTTTTCAACAGAAGATCCAAATCCGATCCGGCCTTGCATTGTACAAATGTGGTTCTTCCTTTTCCTAGCTGATCGTTTTTGGCTTCTGCTACGAAGACTTCCAATAGTCCATTTTTCACTCTAACATCCTTCCACTGTAGGTTCGATGCCTCACTTGCTCTCAATAGAGCCGAGTACGAGAGGTGGACCAAAAGAACATCCCTCTCTGACTTCGCGTCGTCCTCAAGGGTGCTCATGATTTTTACAATGACTGGTTCGTTGATACAGACTGGTTGCATCCTAGTCGTCGCCTCTGCCCTCTTCTTCGAATTTATCAGTTCAGCTACACACTGCGCGCCCGGAATCGACACTTCGTTGTTCACCATTTTGTAGGCTGCCGAAATCTTCGCTAGCGATCCGCTTCCTACTGATTCCGACTTCCATGCGAGATACATCACGGTTGAGACTTCGTTTAGCGGCAATCCTCTTTCTAGTATCCATCTTCGTCTTTGTTCATTCTCCTGTCCGTAAGCTTTCATTGTGGATGCCGCTTTTGCCGACGATAACGCAGTCATCAGAGTCTGTACAATGTCGTCAGAATTTCGATTCCTCGCATTCTCCGTTATCTCTTCCAAGAATGCCTGCCGTGGACCTTCTGCAAGATAGCTTTTATGTTTCTCTTTACTTCATTATCCCCTTTCTATTCAGTTTTTTCTATTTTCCCTGGGCTGGGTGGGTGGGCTTCTACCACTCGTAGAATGAGGTCAGACCGCGCGTTGTTGCGCGTCGCGTCTGTTTTCGTTGCGAGACCCCGCGCTCCGCCTCTTGTGTTCCTTTAATGTCTCTCCCTCTCTGCGTCTCTTTATGCGCGGCAGTTCAAATAAACAATTTCTATGCTATTCCAGAGAAAACATACAATTCTTCCTCCCCATTCGTGTCGGAAGAATCAGTTTTCTTCTGTCATACGCTAAATTCTGGAATTAGTAAAGAACACTTGAAATATTTTACAGGATTTATTTGTTGTGTTTCCGTGTGGGAAAAGTATGGTAGAGATTGAAAAGCCCGAAAGGGGCTATTGTGAAAAGTCAATCATAGTCACTAGAAAAGGTGATCTGCAAAACTCTGTCCCCATTCTTTCGCTTCTTATAGACCCTGGGCCTGGGGTTATAACTTTTGAGTTTACCTTGAAGATACGCCAATCTCTCATCTCTCGAATAAATCTACCGTCTCTATCTACTAATGCCTGATATGATACGTGGGTTTTCCATAGCGGCGTAGCTAAAATACCCTTAAGTTTCAATCTTCTTGCCTCGCCTATCAGTCTAGGGATCGCTAGCGGAGGAGGTACCCACCATGCCGGACCGCATTTTTGTGCTTCTTCAATGTGTTCGAACACGTCTGCTCCGGCTGCTTTCGGATCTGGGTATTTTGAATAGAACTTTGGCGTTTTTGCGTTCTGTTCGTTAGCGAACCAGTCGCACGTTACTCTCCCCCATTTTCTCTGTGCCCACTGGAACACCCAATCTTGTACCGCCCAATCATCATAGTCGAAAGTTCTGCTTGCTTCGTCTGCTTCCTCATTCTGTTCTCTTGGGATCCAGATATATTTTACATTTCCTACTTGTCTCATATTGTCCCAAATTCTTTCTGCTACTACATGCAAATCGGCTTTCATCGACCCTTTCTTCATGATGTGTACCGCTGCTTGACTATCTGAGTGTACTAACACTTGTCCTGTCATTGTTCCCGCCATTCTCTCCGCTGCGAATTCAACTGCTTTTAGCTCTCTCATGGCGCTTGATTCTGTTTCGAAACCTCTTTCGCCTAATTTCGAAATTCTCATAACTTCTGTTCCTCCCTCATCTTTTACTACTGTTCCTAGCCCTATCGCTGAAGCGTCTGTGTAGAGCCACCATCTAGGCTCAAAAATCTCGTCTATTCTTCTCTTCAGTTTACCTTCCCGCAGTTTAGCTTCCCAGAATATCAATTCTCTTCTCTCACCTAGGGTCAGCGGAATCCTCGTCCTTTCTGTGCATTTTCCATCGTTCTCTGCCACTGTAGTTGCATTTTGCCGTTGTCTAGCCACTGACTCATTGCCTGCAATAATCATCAAGGATGATAAATATCCACATAACACTTGTCGATCAAGGATCGAAGGAGCCGGGCTCTTTTTCATCTTTTCAATTTGATTTCGCAGCGAAATCTCTCTCTTTCGGTCAGCCGAATCTCTCTCTTTTTCAGGTCTCCTCTCACGCCAAGCCATGTAAATTCTTGGCTCGGTTCCCAGTGCGATTTATCTTCTGCTACACACACTCCTGCCGCTTCTAAATCTTGGCGCACCTGTCTCACCGCGTTCTCTGCCTCCTCTCTAGTCTTTGCCAAAATTAGTCCGTCGTCGAGGTACAGAAATACCTTGACTCCGCGCTCTCTCCATCTACCTACCAGGGGGCGGAAAACTTTTGTGAAAAGCCAGGGAGCCGTAGATAATCCAAAAGGAAGAGCTTCAAATTTATAGAAAGGCGGGCTTACTGGGGTGTTTAAAGAGAATGCTAGTAAGTCTGTTGACTCTTGCGCAATTTTCACATGGTGATAGCCAGATCGAAAGTCAAATGTAGCTACAAAAAACGCGTCCCTCAAGAAGGGCCAAGCTATTTTCCAATCCTCAATTCTGAATTTTGGAGGATCTAGGGCTTTATTCAGCTGGGAAAGATCAAGGATCAAACGTAATTTCTCACCGTTTTTAGCCACCTGAAGTGGAGATACTACTCTTGGATTTTCGGTTGTGGCCACGACTCGATGTTCCACCAGCTTATTTAGCTCTGCAATAACAAATTCAATGTTTTCTTTCGCTGTTTTTCTCATTCCCGCCGGGGGAGGTATCGGGAAGTTCTCGTCAATGTGGATGTGATAACCGAACTCTACTGTCTTCAAAATAAAAGGGTCGAAAGTTATAGCTCTCCAAAATTCTATCTTATCTGAGAGTATATTAGGGTGAACCATACCTTGGAAACCCGCATTGGGACGAGTAATGACCGTATTGACCGCATGAGTAACATTGGACTGGCTTCTTTCCTGGAACGCCTGCCAAATCTTCTCCAGTGCCGAATCTCTTCCTGGCCGCTCCGCTGGTTTCGCTGCCATTGTTGTAGGCGTGGAATGATCGGACTCCGGGTTGCCTGTACCCGGCGCCCGCTGGCCGAAACCAATTTCTGGAGTGGGGCTGTCGTCTCTGCCGTGAGTCATCCGTATTCAACAACTTTGCCAAAGCCAGCATCTTTGTATCCTCACTGCCTCCTTCTGAGTTGGAAAGCGCCGAAATTGCTCTGATTTTCTCCAGGTTCTTCAAAGCATTTGGATCCTTGTCCAATAAAACGATTTCCTGGTTTCTCATCTTCAACATTGACACTGCCTCCTTCGCTGCCGACTCCACGTCTCCTCCAATCATCGCAGTATTCAGCAGATTGATTATTTTCGTGTTCAACTCGCATTGCACTTGAAGTCCTTTCTGAGAAAGAATTGGAGCTTTTTCTTCTTTTGCCATTGATGCCAATTGCTGTGCCACGAAGGCATAAAAATCCTCTTTGCTAACCGGAGCTCCAGACGTTGATCCTTCGTCCATCGTTTTCGCTTCGAACTTGATCCAACACACAACGACGTCACCAGACTTCTACCACTCGTAGAATGAGGTCAGACCGCGCGTTGTTGCGCGTCGCGTCTGTTTTCGTTGCGAGACCCCGCGCTCCGCCTCTTGTGTTCCTTTAATGTCTCTCCCTCTCTGCGTCTCTTTATGCGCGGCAGTTCAAATAAACAATTTCTATGCTATTCCAGAGAAAACATACAATTCTGTGGGTAACAAGGAAATAGGAAAAACGGAGCGATACAATAAATTAACTAACAAAAACCGACTGATAAATTAGTGCTCCTTCTCTAAGATGGGTGGGCCCTCGTCTTCTGAATCCCGGTCTTCTGCCTCCACTTCTTCTGCCTCCACGTCTTCTGCCTCCACGTCTTCTGCCTCCATGTCAGCTGCTTCCACGTCATCCGACAACTCCTCCACCTTGAACCCTTGAGCCACAGGATTATCTTGCAGATAGCAAGATAGTCCTCCCTTCGATCTCCAGCTACCTCTCTCCATAATCTCCTCAATCGACAAGCCCTCCGCTTGCAGAGCGTTTGCTGATCCTCTCCTTAAACCATGATGAGACGAGTCGACTCCAATTTCTTTCAGTCGATTGCTAGCTATCGACGAAATTGCAGATGAAGATAATTGAGATCCGTTTAGAAGATTCGGAAAGAGGAATTCCGAAGCGAATTTCGCTGTCGAACACCTGACCTTCCATCTATTAAGCAGACAATGCAACTCTCCTCCTTGCGGGTAAGAGATAAACGTTACTCTCCCCAAAGCTTGCTGATCGTTTTTGGCTTTTCTCACTGAAACTTCCAAGATGTTTCTCCTTTCCTTGATATCCTCCCATTTCAGTTCGCATACTTCGCTGGCTCTAAGAAGGGCGAAAAAGGAAAAAGCCAAAATCAGCACATCTCTTTCGGACTTTGGATCATCTGACAGGAGTTCAAATAACTTCTTGATATCCTCTTTCTTCACCATCTTAGGTTGACGACGAGTGACAACTTCTTCTCTTTTCTTCGCCTTTACCAAATCTGCAGCAAACTGTTTCTCCAAAGGAGAGAAACTACCTCCTGACATTTGAAAAGCTGATGAAATCTTCGAAAGAGCTCCGCTTCCGGACGAGAGAGATTTATGTGCCAGGAACAGTACGGTAGACTTCTCGCCTTCTGGAAGGTTCTTCTTTCTTAGCCACTCCATCCTCTCTCCATTTGCTCTATCGTATGCCAGGATCGTACTTGAAGCTTTAGACTTTTTGACCGCCGATTGCAGAATCTCCAGCAGGTCCGGAGGACCTCCAATAATTGCCAGCTCTGCCAGGAACCTCCTTTTCTTGGCCTCTGAAAAATTTAATAACCTTTTACTACTCCTTCGTCTCTTTCCCGGGCTGGGTGGGTGGGATGCAAAACACGTAGAATGACAGACAGGCGGGCGGCGGCCGCCCTGTTCGCCGCTGTCGCGGCGAGACCCGCTAACCGCGAAAAGTGTCTGCGCCTTTAAACTATCTCTATCAAACGAACGCAAAACTAGAAAAAAGCTCGTCCAAGAGAAAACAAATAATTCTTCTCTCAACTTCGTATCGAGAAGAATTCGTTTTCTCTTCTCCTACGCTAAAAAATGACTGAAAATAAATTGATAACTACTAAAAATAGGAATTTTACAAGATTTTATTTATATTTGCTTTTTGTGTAATGTAAAGTGCTAGAACCAGAAAAGCCGTAAGGGCTCAATTTGAAAAATCTAACAAAGCGATTAAGAATTTAGAACGACAAAATTCAGAATTCATGGTCTCTCTCTTGCTCGAACCTAACCCCGGGACAATAATCCTTGTATTTATCGGAAACACTACCAAATCCACTATTTCTTCAATGAAATTCCCGCTTCTATCCACAATAGCCTGATATGAAGGATGGGTTACCCACAGCGGGGTCGCTAAAATTCCTTTCGCTCTACACTTTCTCGCTGTCTGGATCAGTCTTGGAACCAAAACTGGAGGAGGAACCCACCAAGAAAACTCTCGCTGCATTGATCCAGAGAGGTGGACACAACCATCGACGCCTCGTGACTTTGGTTCCGGGAATCTGGAATAAAACACCGGGTGTTTAGCATTTCTTTCTGTCGCAAAAAGATCACATGTCACTAGACCCCATCTTTTCTGAGCCCACTCAAACGCCCAATCCTGAACTCCCCAATCGTCCGTATCAAACTCTCTGCTTGCCGCGTCCGCTTCTACATTATTCTCTCTTGGAATCCAAATGAACCTAGCTACTCCTACTTGTTCTATCTCTGCCCATACTCTCTCTGCTACTTTGTGAAGTTCTAATTTCATAGAACCTTTCGTCAATACTGATACCGCCGCCTGACTATCCAAATGTATCAGAAATTTGCCTACTATCGAACGACCTAGCACTTTCATAGCAAACTCTACCGCTCGTAGTTCTCTCAAAGCACTAGATTCTTTTCGAAACCTCTCATCGCCTATTTCCGATGCTTGCCAGACTATCTCATTTTCCTTATTCTTCAAAACTGCTCCTACTCCTTCCGCTGAAGCATCCGTAAATAAGCGCCAATCGGGCACAAAAATATCTTCTATCACTCTTCTCACTATCTCGTTATTCTTCAGTTTGCTCTCCCAATAATCAATCTCGGAGTACTCACCATCAGATAATTTGATCTTCATATTTTGCACTGATCGGTCATCCGCAATCACCGAAGCCACTGTGGCCGCCAGTTGACGCTGTCGTCGAGTAGAGTCAGACTCTGTAACAATAGACATTGATGACAGTAAACCACATAATCTTTGTCGATCCAGGATCGAAGGAGCCAGGCTCTTTTTCATCTTTTCTAACTGATTTCCCAGGGAAATCGACCGAGCCTCTGTCAGTCTGACTGTTTTCGTGATCAGATCACATGAAATACCTAGCCATGTGAAATGCTCACTTGGCGTCCAAACTGATTTCTCTTCTGCTACTGTAACCCCTGCTGCCACTAAATCTGATCTCACTAGTTCTATAGCTTCTAAAGCCTCTTCTCTAGTTTCTGCTAGAATCAAACCATCGTCGAGGTAAAGAAAAATCTTCACCCCTTTGCTTCTCCATCTTCCCACCAATGGCCTAAACACCTTGGTAAACAACCAAGGTGCTGAAGCCAACCCGAAAGGGAGGGCTACGAACTTAAAGAATGGGGCTCTAGGTGGGTCAGAAAGGGAAAAAGCCAGAAGGTCCGACGAGCTCTCAGCAATTCCTATGTGGTGATAACCACTCTTGAAATCAAAAGTCGCAGCAAATCTCGCTCTTTCTAGGAAAGGCCACACTGATTTCCAATCCTCCAAGCGAAACTTGGGGACACTCAAACCCTTATTAAGGCCTGACAGATCTAAAATAAGTCTCAGCTTCTTACCGTTGTCGGCTACATGGAGGGGACTACAAACTACCGGTTTCTCTGTGGAAACTACCACCCCTGCTTCTAATAATTTCGCAACCTCGTCATGAACGAAAATCTCATACTTTTTTGACATTTTTCTAATCCCTACAGGACAGGGAAGAACAAAATTTTCTGTTAGCCTGATCTCAAAACCTTTCTTAATCACATCTAAAATCCAAGGGCTAGCTAACGTCTGTTCCCAAAAT
Organism: Caenorhabditis nigoni; assembly: GCA_027920645.1. NCBI lineage: Eukaryota > Metazoa > Nematoda > Chromadorea > Rhabditida > Rhabditidae > Caenorhabditis > Caenorhabditis nigoni. The sequence continues at coordinate 14,292,854 of CP115865.1, read as the reverse complement.
TCGGCCTTACTAGCCATCCCAAAAGGATTAACCTTACCTTCTGTTTGGACATGCTGGCGCATAGTGACCGTATTCCCGACAGCTGTAGCATTGAACTCCTGTTCTCTTCTCAAAATTACTTCCCACATTGACAGCTTGTTGTGGTTTTCTGGACTGTCCAAATTGATATGGGTAGGCGGGCGAGAAAGATCGGATTTCGGAGCGCCGACTTCCGAAATCCGCCCCTCGAAAGAACTGACGAGGAGGCGCCGTTCTCCTCGAAGAACTTGGAGCATCCTTAGACAGGAGCGACGCCATGGCAAACAAGCGGGATTCATCCGAAGCAGAAGAAGACGAGCCCGACAACTCCGACAACGCCTTCCATTTCTCGACTTGTTTCAATGCCTCTGGATTCTGATCTAACAAAACCAGCTGTTGATTCCTATTCTTCAACATATCCAGTGCCTTCTCCAAGACTTCATCCACATTTTCTGCTCCTTGAGCTTCCAAAAGGATATTCATCAGTTTCACATTGAATTCCGCCTGAAGTCGGTATCCTTTCTGATTGATCACTGGAATCTTCACTTCTCTCTCCTTTCTCATCCTTGCCAGAGCGTTTGATTCCAGAAGTTTCGTTTCCACCGACGCAGCGACTCGAGCGGCGAATGATTCCACCTCCAAAGCGTTCGGATCCTCCATGATTCAACACACAGATCCGAAAAATCCACAAAAAACGACAAAAAAAACGCCACTTGCACGTGCAAAACACGTAGAATGACAGACAGGCGGGCGGCGGCCGCCCTGTTCGCCGCTGTCGCGGCGAGACCCGCTAACCGCGAAAAGTGTCTGCGCCTTTAAACTATCTCTATCAAACGAACGCAAAACTAGAAAAAAGCTCGTCCAAGAGAAAACAAATAATTCATTGAGGAGGAAGTTCTCGCATCTCCTGATAGCTGTTGGCGCGTCATACATATCGGCTAGAAGTGCAACTCCTTCTACAGTACTTTCTGAAAATAAAATAGATAAATTGTCGAAAATAAATGAGTTTTATTACCATCCATAGCCCATTCTCCGTATAAAACCTCTAGAAAGTAGTGAAAATCGGACGGGTCGATTCCAGTCAAAGTGATTTCTGATTTCTTGGATTCTGCGAAATTTCCGAGCAGAAGAGCTTTGAAGAATGACGACTGAGCAGCTAGAAACTGAAATTATGGGTTTAAAAATAGTCAAGATGAGACAATTCCTACCATTCTTGCGACATAAAACTTTGTGTTTCTCACAGAAACAACCAAATCCGAGACATCTTTTTGTGATTCGTCGAAGTTTCGGATTTTCTCTTTTCCAATTCCGGAAGTTTCGATGATTTCCACATGAGCTTCCACTGTCAAACTGCCATCGATAAGATACTTATTTTTCATTTCATCCCATTTTAAAAACTTGGGAAATCCATATCCTGTATTTTTTTCGTAGCGATGATTGAAAGTGTCGCTTGTACTTGTTTCATTCTGACCATTAATTTTGAAATTAACTCTTGCGTCGACTGTCCACCCAGTTTCGTTTTTCGGATTACAAATTTCAAGATAGCATGCAAGGTGACCATTCGAACGTTTTATGAAAATGCAACTGAAAAGGAGGTAGATGTTGCTGCACGAAAAAGTTAATTTGAATTAACCTATCAACATTGAAGTGATTTTCGGGAGCACAGTGATAATGTCTTTCTTCAACAAAGTTCTCGACATTCTTGAATACGTGCTTCAACACGAATCGCTTTTCTGACAGTGGAACTGTTTGTTTTGGGGTGGTATGACAGATTGGAGATTTCCCAAATTGCAATAGTAGCAAAATGAAATGTTCCTGAATCGAAATAGTTCCAAATTGACAACTGTGCGAAAGCAAAACTGTCAAGAAGTAGAAAGTGGAGGGAACTGAAATGCGCAAAGTGGAATTGTCCCGTTTTGGACAACTTTTAGCAATAGAGCGCGCATGCACTCAATAATAAAAATTATTTATTTTTTCGCGTTTTTTCTCAATGAAAAGGGGAAAGCAATGCTTTTTATGTATGATTTTATCCGTTTTCTTGAAAAATTCAATAAAAAATATATTAAACAATGCTTCAGCAATGTCTCGTCAAGCAACTTAATTACTTTCACGGCCATAATTCGATTTTCAACCGTTTTTCGCCAATTTCAATGTGTTTTTCTCAGCCATGACAGATTTCTCTCGCCTTCTACTAATTTCTACCGGCTTCCTCATAATCGCAATCTCCCTCAAATCGTCCGATTTGGCGCTCGCCAGGAAAAGTGTGGATTTCGCGAAAATCGACGAGCAAGTTCAAAAATACATTGAGAAGTCGTTCAGAAAAATGCTAAGCCGACTCGACGATTTTTAAATGGCCAGCGAGAATTGCAATACAAGGACAGAAAAATGTGGAAGGAAACACAGTCAACGACCAATTTTCGTGGGAAATTCTGTATCATTTTATTCATCGTTTTTTGTTAGAAAAAGCAATAGTTTCAGCAACAAGCCACATAATCTCTCTACGTTTCCGATGCAGTTTCGGATTGGTGTTAAGGAATGTGTTCGAAGAATACTCGAAAATTTTTGAACACAAAGATCGAAGTCGTCTTTTGCTGTAATCATGATATGGGTAATTAACAAATCGATGATTGCTGAAAATTTGAAACTTCCTCTTTTCCAGTCTTTCCATCGCTTCGAACCATCGTCCGATGTATTCTCATACTTCTGACCATCAACGCTATACTCAGTACTCTTTCAGAGCTCTGATCATTTTCCCCTTTTTTAACCTCATTTGCCAACGTTTTTTTGTTCTTGAATTTCTTACTTGAATGAATAAAATGTTATTTTATATGCAAAAACTAATAAAAAATATAAAATCATTGATTTCCTTTTTCAATTGAAAAAAGTGCTGTTGAACAATTTCTTTCGTGTTTGAATGCATGCGCGCTCTATTGCTAAAAGTTGTCCAAAACGGGACAATTCTACTTCAGGACAATTCCGCTTCCGCCATTTCTGCTTTCGGACAGTTTTCATTACGTAACTATTTCAATTTGGAAGTTTTTCAATTCAGGAACATTTCATTTTGCTACTATTTCATTTCGGGAAATCTCCAATCTGTCATACCACCTGTTTTGGGAACTAAAAAAAAACCAAAATCATAGTCAAGCTGTTTGAACAAAACCTACATTCGAATCAATTGTATTCGAAAGCTTCTCAGGTTTTCTGTCAGCTTGCTTCGAGTTTTCTTCCGTTTCAACATCCTTGACAATTTTCGAAATTTCCAAAGTCAATTTTTCCATCGACACGGTGAGTTTTTCACTACCGCTTTGGAAACTTTGGAATTTTTTTTCTCGAATTCTAGTCCGAAACTTTTTTTTCTGTTCCGAGAATCTTTAGTAAATTTTATGAAGAATATATAGTAAAAAAATGAATCAGATCTTTTTTGTCCGTTGTACTTAAAAACGTCGCAGACTGTTTCCAGGCGGTAGTGAAAAACTCACCGTGCATCGATTGGAGTTTTTCCGAAATTTCATTGAATTTCTGCCCATGTTCAGTCAATTTCTCTGTTTGTGCATCAATTTTCAGCTCAATTTGTTTCAAAATTTCATCTTTTTCAGCTCGGAGTTTCTGAATTTCCGACAACAAATCGATTTGCGAATTTTTGCCAGTTCCTGAATCGTTACCTTCGTTGTCAGCCATTCTGTATAAAATTCTGAAAATGAGTAAATATTTCACCTTTTTTGAGCAGGAATTCTAGAAACTTTTAGCGATATTCAGACAACAAGCGAGTCGGAAGAGAATGTTACAACAGAAATGCAATAAACTACAAAAATTCATCGAAAAATTCGAGTTTTTTCTTCAAACTGAACAAAAATATTATATTCACAACACATGAACGCAAAATGTATATTTAAAGAAAAGAAATTGACTTTTTGAGAAGATCGGTCATCACTTTCGGATCCAAATCGGTCAGGTCAGCTGGAAGAACAGAGCGTAAATCGCTGACAGTTTTAATTTCGCCAAGACACTTTTCCTGAAAAAAAAGTTATTGATTGGTTCAATTAACAAACAATGTTTACTTTCAGATTTTCCAGATGATATCGAGTGGCCAGTTGCAGTTTCTTTTTCAACGATTTTTTCGATTCATTCAGAAGGAAACTTTCGCATCTTCTGACAGCTGTTGGCGCATCATACATATCGGCTAGAAGTGCAACTCCTTCAACCGTACTTTCTGAAAATAAATTAAATGAATTGCCAAAAATAGAGCTTTATTACCATCCATAGCCCATTCTCCATATAATACCTCTAGAAAATAGTGGAAATCGGTCGGATCGATTCCAGTCAAAGTTATTTCTGATTTCTTGGATTCAGCGAAATTTCCGAGTAGAAGAGCTTTGAAGAAAGACGACTGAGCAGCGAGATACTGAAATAATTGATTTAAAATAGTCAATTTGAGACAATTCTTACCATTCTGACAACATAAAACTTGGTGTTTCTCACAGAAACAACCAAATCCGAGACATCTTTCTGTGATTCGTCGAAGTTTCGGATTTTCTCTTTTCCTAATCCAGAAGTTTCGATGACTTGCACATGAGCTTCTACAGTCAACTTTCCATCGACAAGATACTCATTTTTCATTTCATCCCATTTCAAGAACTTGTCAAATCCCCAACCTTCAATTTCCTTAAAACAGTGATCGAAATTTTGGTCTTCACTTTTTTGATTTCGACCATCAATTTTGATATTCACTTTTGTTTCTACTGCCCATTCATCTTTCGGACCACGAATTTGAACGAAACAAGCCAGGTGATCATTCAAACGTTGTAATTCAATGCAGCTGAAATTAAGATTAAATTTGCTGCATGAAAAACGATAAATAGAACAGGTACCTATAAACATTAAAATGGTTTTCAAAATCACTGTTATACTGTTTTCCTTCTTCAAAGTTCTCGACATTCTTGAATACGTGCTTCAATACAAATCGTTTTTCTGACTCTGGCACAGAATTTTTTGATACCTGAAAAAACAAAAAATGTTAATCAAATCATTCCAAATTCACCTACTTTCGAATCGATAGTATTCGGAAGCTTCTCAGGTGTTTTGATATCTTGCTTCGAGTTTTCTTTTGTTTCAACATCCTCGTCAATTTTTGAAATTTTCGAAATCAAATTTTCCATCGATTGAAGTCTTTCCGACAGTTCTTTGAACTTTTTATCTTGTTCTTCAGTCAATTTTTCAGATTGCGCATCCATCATCAACTTGATTTCTTTCAGAATTTCCTCCTTTTGAGCTCGAAGTTTCCGATTTTCCGACAACGAATCGATTTGCGAATTTTCGCCAATTCCAGAGTCGCTGCCTTCGTCGTTAGCCATTCTGTAGAAAATATTGAAAGTGAGAATAGTTTCTCCCCTTTTTCAGAAAGGAAACTTCAGAAAATTTTCGCGATATTCAGACAGCAAACGAGTCAAAAAGAGTAGAGCAGAAGTACAATAGACTACAATAATTCATTGAAAAAATCGACATTTTTTCAACGGAGACATAAATATTACATTCACAGCACATAAATACGAAATATATTTTCAACACTTTGCCAACAAATAAATCAGAAAATTAATAATTCAATGAAGAGAAATTGATTTTTTGAAAAGATCGGCCATCACTTTTGGATCCAAGTCGTTCAGGTCAGCTGGAAGAACAGAGCGTAAGTCGGTGATCAGGTGACCGGTGACAGTTTTAATTTCTTCGAGACACTTTTTCTGGAAAAAAAATTATTGATTGGTTCAATGAACAAACAATTTTTACCTTGAGATTTTCCAGGTGATATCGAGTGACCATTTGTAGTTTCTTTTTCAACGATTTTTTCGATTCGGTTAGAAGAAAATTCTCGCATCTTCTGATGGCGGTTGGCGCATCATACATATCGGCTAGAAGTGTAACTCCTTCAACAGTACTTTCTGAGAATAAAATAGATACTGTCGAAAATAAAAGAGTTTCATTACCATCAATTGCAAGTTCTCCGTATAAAACCTCTAGAAAATAGTGAAAATCGGAGGGGTCGATTCCAGTCAAAGTGATTTCATTCTTCTTGGATTCAGCGAAACTTCCGAGCAGAAGAGCTTTGAAGAATGACGACTGAGCAGCGAGATACTAAAATAATTGATTTAGAATAGTCAAGATGAGACAATTCTTACCATTCTGACAACATAAAACTTTTTGTTTCTCACAGAAACAACCAAATCCGAGACGTCTTGTTGTGACTCGTCGAAGTTTCGGATTTTCTCTTTTCCTAATCCAGAAGTTTCGATGATTTCCACATGAGCTTTAACAGTCAAACTGCCATCGACAAGATACTCATTTTTCATTTCTTCCCATTTTAAGACACTGAGAAATCCACACCCTCACGCTGTGTCAGGAAGCCTGGTCGAAAAACGCGCCCCAGCGAACGTGAAAAATCACTGCGCAACGTGGCTGGCTGAGGATCAAACTTTTAAACGTTGGGCGAAAAAATCGCGAGTTGCAATGCGTTGATTAAAAATATATAGGTCAAATCCACGTCAACTTTAAAATTGTTAAATTTCGCCTGGCCTAAAGGTTTTCTGGGGCGCGATTTTCGACCCGTTGATCTGACACACCGTGCACCCTTCATTTTTTTCGTAACGGTGATCGAAACTTTTGACTTTACTTTTTTGCTTCGGACCATAAATTTTGAGATGCGCTTTTGTTTCCACTGCCCATTTGATTTCATCTTTTGGACCACGAATGTGAACGTAGAAAGCAAGCTCATCATTCGAACGTTTTAAGTGAATGTAACTGAAAATTTGATACAACTTGGTGCACGACTAAATAATTTAAATGTACCTATCCAAATTGAAATGATTTTCTATATCACTTTCATAACTTTTTCCTTCGACAAAATTCTCGACGTCCTTGAAGACGTGCTTTAATACGAATCGCTTTTCGGACACTGGAACTGTTTGTTTCGTAACCTGGAAACACAAAAATCCTTATCAAGTTTATTAAAATTCACCTACACTCGAATCGATAGTATTCGAAAGCTTCTCAGGTGTTTTGACATCTTGATTCGAGTTTTCTTTTGGTTCAGCATCCTCGTCAACTTTTGAAATTTTCGAAATCAAATTTTCCATCGATTGAAGTCTTTCCGACAGTTCTTTGAACTTTTTATCTTGTTTTTCAGTTAATTTTTCCGATTGCGCATCTATCATCAACTTGATTTCTTTCAGAATTTCGTCCTTTTCAGCTCGAAGTTCCTGATTTTCCGACAACAAGTCTATTTGCGAATTTTCGCCAATTCCAGAGTCGCTGCCTTCGTCGTTAACAGTCATGGAGAAGAAAGTTCTGAAAATAATGAGAATTTCTGATCTTTTTTCACGGAAACAGTTCAAGATTTAGGTGAAAAGCAGAAGTTAGAGATGCTAGCGACTTAATTTTCAGAGAAAAAGTTCAATTTTGTTGGGAAAACAGCTTTAAATTGGTAGAAATGATTTCAAATTTGTGGGCGGAGTCTCGGAAATCGATAAAAGCGGTAGCTACGAGATTTTTCAGTTTTCAAGTTTCTTTTCAATTCGACAATAGACATAACAAATAAATAGCAAAATTCGTGCAAAAATACGATTATATAACCAAAAGCAATTAGAGTAGCATTTTTAAAGGCGCATAAACTAATTTATTAGCTTGAAAAACAACGTTTAAAAAATCAGTTGAGTTTAAGAACTGTTCGAAACAGTTTTCTTGACAGAAACAAAAAAGAAATTCAGAGAATCAATGAAGAGAAATTGACTTTCTGAGAAGATCAGCCATCACTTTCTTATCCAAATCGTCCAGGTCAGCTGGAAGAACAGAGCGTAATTCGGCGACAGTTTTGATTTCTTCGAGACACTTTTCCTGGAAAAAAATTATTGATTTTTCCACTTAAGAAACGATATTTTACCTTCAGATTCTCTAGGTGATATCGAGTGGCCATTTGCAGCTTCTTTTTCAACGATTTTTCCGATTCATTGAGGAGGAAAGTCTCGCATCTTCTGATGGCCGTTGGCGAATCATACATATCGGCTAGAAGTGCAACTCCTTCTACGGTACTTTCTGGAAGTAAATTAGATAGATTGTCGAAAATAAATAAGTGTTACTGCCATCAATAGCTATTTCTCCATATAAAACCTCTAGAAAATAGTGAAAATCGGACGAGTCGATTCCAGTCAAAGCGATTTCTGATTTCTTCGATTCTGCGAAATTTCCGAGCAGAAGGGCTTTGAAGAATGACGACTGAGCAGCGAGATACTGAAATAATTATTTTAAAATCGCAACGATGAGACAATTCTTACCATTCTTACGACGTAAAACTTTGTGTTTCTCACAGAAACAATTAAGTCAGAGACGTCTTTTTGTGATTCGTCAAAATTTCGGATTTTCCCTTTTCCAATTCCAGAAGTTTCGATTATTTCCACATGAGCTTCAACAGTCAAACTGCCATCGACAAGATACTCATTTTTCATCTCATCCCATTTCAAGAACTTGTCGAGTCCCCAACCTTCACTTACTTCGTAACGGTGATTCAATGTTTTGACTATACTTTTTTGGTTTCGTCCATAAATTTTGAGGATCAATTTTGTTTCAATTGACCACTTTGTTCCTTTCTTTGGACCACGAATATGAACGTAGACAGCAAGGTGATCATTCAAACGTTGTAATTCAATGCAACTGAAAATGATAAGTGTTGTTGCACAAAAAACTATTAATAGAACTAGTACCTATGAACATTGAAGTGGTTTTCCATTTCACTGAAGTTAGATTTTCCTTCAACGAAGTTCTCGACATTTTTGAAAACATGCTTCAACACGAATCTCTTTTCTGATTTCAGCACTTCGGCTTCCGGAATCTAAAAGGAATCATGTTTGAAATAATTGTTTCAGAATTTGACTCACAGTCGATTCGTTGAAATTTGATGAAGTCTTAGAAGACCCGGCTTTATTATCTGTGCTCTCTGTTGATTTCTCGTCATTTTCGATTTTCGGAATCTTCGAAATCGATTCTTCGAGTGACTGGACCTTCTCCGTAATTTCACTGAGTTTCCGTTTCAAATTCTGTTTGATTTTATCGATTTCTATGAGATTTCCGGGTGTTTTCACAGTGGAATCGCCTTGCGAATTGTCGCCAGTGTCCGCGGTGTTGTCATTGTTAGACATTTTGAAGGAAATTCTGGAAAAAAATACGGAATTATCGATTTTCGAAGAAAAATTGAAGTAAAACTGTCGGCGAGAAACGAAAGATTTCTATACGGTACATCGACGGCGCATTCGAAAAGTTTTCATTTTGATTTGCGCAGTGCGCCTTTAAGATACAGTACTTTCTTTTTTCTGCAAATGCTTTCTTTCAGTTTTTCTCCTGTCAAGGTAGTTTTATCAGGAAATGATGCAAAAAATACGTTATTTACAAGAAATTCGTTGTTTGTAACATGTGCGCCCCAATGTTTCGAAAAAAATATCAGCGAAAAAGTGGGAATTGTGCAGATTCTTCGCCGAAAATCGGACATAACATTATTTGCAAACTTAATTGTCAAATAATCATTTCAATTCGAGTTTTTCAAAGAAAATTCATGTAAAATATTGATATTCAAATGATAAGCGTGAAAATCGAACAAATTTGGGTTAGAACCAAGAAAAAAAAAACAGAAGATGTGAGGAAATTAATGGAGAAGAATGGCTTTCTTCAGAAGATCACCCATAACTGTCAAACCCAAATCGTTGATATCAGATGGAATAACGGAGCTTATTTGATCGATTGTATTGATTTCTTCCATGCATTTCTCCTAGAACAATTTTTAATTTAATCGAACTTTGAACAGATCTACCTTGAGATTCTCCAGATTATATCGAACTGCCATTTGCAGTTTCTTTTTCAACGATTTCTTCGATGTATTCACAACGTAGTCTTCACATCGTCTGGTGGCAGTTTTTGCATCGTACATATCAGCAATTAGAAGAATTCCCTCAACATTATTCTCTGTAAAAATAATGATAATTGTCAGAATAATAAAAGCTAATACCATCAATTGCAAGTTCGCCGTATAGAACTTCAAGGAAATAATGAAAATCATCTGGATCAATTCCGGTCAAAGTCACTTTCGATTTCTTGGATTCTGCAAAGTTTCCGAGCAGAAGAGCTTTGAAGAATGATGACTGGGCAGCGAGAAACTAGAAAAACTATATTTATTGAGAATTCCATACTGAAATCTTACTTTTCTCAGAACGTAGAACTCCTTTTTGTTAACGACAAGGATCACATCTGAATCTTCTTTATTTGATTCGTCGAATTTTCTAATCTTCTCTTTGCTGAATCCAGAAGATTCGATGATTTCCACATGTGCTTCAACAGTCAACTTTCCATCCATAAGATACTCATTTTTCATTTTATCCCATTTCAAGAATTTAGAGAATCCACGACCTTTACCGTTTTCGTAGCGGTAAACGAAATTCAGGATTTTACACAATTGATTTGGACCATCAATTTTGAGATCCACTTTTGCTTCCACTGCCCATCCAGTTTCATTCTTCAGATCACAAACATGAACAAAAAATGCAAGGTGACCATCCAAACGTTTTAAGGAAATGCAACTGGAAATAATATGAAATTTGCTGCACGTAAAGATAATATTAATATACCTTCCAATGTTGAAATGACTTTCTAGATCACTTTCATACTGTTCTCCTTCAACAAAGTTCTCAACATCCTTGAAAACATGCTTCAACACGAATCGTTTTTCTGATTTCAGCACTTCGGCTTCCGGAATCTAAAAGGAAACATATTTGAAATAATTGTTTCAGAATTTGACTCACAGTCGATTCGTTGGAATTTGACGAATTCTTAGAGGAACCGGCTTTATTATCTGTGCTCTCTGTTGATTTTTCGTCATTTTCGATTTTCGGAATCTTCGAAATCGATGCTTCTATCGACTGAAGTTTTTCCGAAATTTCGTCGAACTTTCGCTTCAGAGTTTGCTTGATTTCATCGGCTTCTGTGAGATTTCCGGGTGTTTTCACAGTGGAATCGCCTTGCGAATTATCCTCAGGGTCCGCGGGGTTGTCATTGTTAGACATTTTTGAAGGAAATTCTGGAAAAAAACTACTGAATTATCGATTTCCGAAGAATAATTGAAGTAAAACTGTCGGCGAGAAAAGGAAAAATTTTAGTACAGTACATCGAAGGCGCATGCGAAAATTTTTCTTTAAAATTGCGTTGTGCGCCCTTAAGCTACAGTAAACTTTCGCAAATCTGTTTTTGAAAATTTTCCATCGATTTTCCTCATTTTTCCGCCTGAATAACTCCACAAAAACCCAATTTTTCAGAATAAAAAGTCTCAAAAAATGTTTCCAATTCCACCACCAGCACTGGTCTTTCCATCGTCTAACAATCAAAATACAACATTCCAAGTATTTTTTTTTTGAAAATTTGAAAAAAAAATCAAATTTTCTTTCAGTTCAACTTGCTCTCATTAACCCCGGCAGAAGAGCAGAAGAAATTTGTACTAAAACCGATTTTCAAGGATTTGGAGAAGAATTTGAAATCGAATTCCAGTGTAGATGGGCCCATTGAGACGCATTATAATATTCCATGGTTGGAATGACCTAAAATTGATTGAAATATCGATTTTTCTTCAGGAAAGTCCGCCTTTATCGTGATGCTCGCTATTTGAACATCTATCTTGATTGCTGTAAATCATCAGAATCGGAAAATTGGTCCATTGACGTTCAAGTCAACGGAAAAGTGATTTCCGCCAATGGAGATAAGCAATATCTTCCGAATAGAGCTCACTTCGCGCGCGGCAATAACTTCATATACTACGGAAATTTGGATTGGGTCGATATTCGAAACTATGTGGTTTCCGGGGAATTTCGATGCGAAATTTCTGTGGAAATTCTGAAAATTGCCGGGATTCGAGCGGATTTAAGAGCATTCGATGACGATGAGGCGAAGGAGTTGTCAGATGTCACGCTGGTTGTTGGGAATAAGAAATTCTATGTCATAAAAATGGTAAAAACTTGATTTTTGTGTCTAAAACTTTTTTTAGGGCATTTTCAGGCCAATTTGAAGTGATGGCCTAGAAAACCAAATTTGCGAAAGTTAGGCCACCACTTCAAAATAACCTAGAAAACAAGCCGGGGTCATGTTAGGGCATTTTTAGACCATTTTGAAGTGGTGGCCTAACTTTCGCAAATTTGGTTTTCTAGGCCACCACTTCAAAATGGCCTAGAAAACACACCAGGGTCATTTTAGACCAATTCTAAGCCATTTTGAAGTGGTGGCCTAGAAAACCCGCATTTGCAGAAGTTAGGCCACCACTTCAAAATGTCCTAAAAAACAAACTAGGGTCGTGTTAGGACATTTCTAGGCCATTTTGAAGTAATGGCCTAGAAAACCAAATTCGAAAAAGTTAGGCCACCTCTTCAAAATGACCTAGAAAACAAGCCGGGGTCATGTTAGAACATTTTTGTGGCCTAGAAAACCAAATTTGCAAAAGTTAGGCCACCATGTGAAAATGACCTAGAAAACACACTATGGTCATGTTAGAACATTTTTAGGCCATTTTAACATGGTGGCCTAACTTTTGCAAAGTTGGTTTTCTAGGCCACGACTGCGAAATGACCTAGAAAACACACCAGGGTCGTGTTAGGACATTTTTTGGCCATTTTGAAGTGGTGGCCTAGAAAACCAAACTTGCAAAAGTTAGGCCACCACTTCAAAATGGCCTAGAAAACACACCAGGGTCATGTTAGGGCATTTCTAGGTCATTTTGAAGTGGTGGCCTAGAAAACCACATTTGAAAAAGTTAGGCCACCACTTTAAAACGACCTAGAAAACAATCCAGGGTCATGTTAGGACATTTTTAGGCCATTTTGAAGTGGTGGCCTAGAAAACCATATTTGCAAAAGTTAGGCCACCTCTTCGAAGTGGCCTAAAAACCCACCAGGGTAATTTTTGGACATTTTTAGGCCATTTTGAAGTGGTGGCCTAGAAAACTCAAATTGCAAAAGTTAGGCCACCACTTCAAAATGATCTAGAAAGCGCATCAGGGTCATGTTAGGTCATTTTGAAGTGGTGGCCTAGAAAACCGAATTTGCAAAAGTTAGGCCACCACTTCAAAATGACCTAATAAACAAACTAGGGTCATGTTGGGGCATTTTTAGGTCATTTTGAAGTGGTGGCCTAGAAAACCGAATTTGCAAAAGTTAGGCCACCACTTCTAAATGACCTAGAAAACGCACCAGGGTCATGATAGGACATTTTTAGGCCATTTTTAGTAGTGGCCTAGAAAACCAAGTTTGCAAAAGTTAGGCCATTTTTTACAGTACCTCGCATCCCACTCGACCTACTTCAAATCCCTTCTTCTTGGCAATTTCTCGGAATCGGACAAATCTGAAATTGAGTTGAAAGAAATCGACGCGAGCGATTTGCAGAACTTTCTGGAGCTCATCTACGGCGAGCCGGTTATCGATGGTATTTACCATTTTTTTCAAATCGGAAAAAAATCGATAGTTATTTCAGACGAAACGATCGATGGAATTCTGAAATTGGCGGATATGTACGACTCGAAAACCGCGATTCGTCAATGCGAAAAATTTCTGTTGAATGAGTCGAAAAAGCCTCTAAAAGCCAAATTCACAGCTGCAGTACAGTATCGAATGGAGCATTTGAAGGTGTGCTATTGTGCTCTATTGAGAAATTTTTTAAAAATATATATTTCAGACCACTTGCATGTCGGAAATGAAAACCATTGAGGATCTGCGCTCCATCGTACCCGAAGGCAATGTTCAATTTGATCATGATGTCTGGAAGGAGCTCTACATGAAGCTGTTGGCTCTCAAAATATGATTTAAATTTGTCTCGAATTTTTTTTTGATTTTTCTCACTTTTTCCCATTTTACCAATATTTTGAAACGGCTGATTTTTAACGACAAAAACTATCTGATACTGATGAATAAAGCGAATCTTTGTTCGATTTGAGTTTACCGGCCATGCACCTTTAAATGAAATTTCGATCGAAGGGCTCATCTCCGCCGGGACGACGCAGAAAGCATGCATTCTCAATGTTTACTTTTTTATAGATCACGATATCTCTTCCAATAGACCCCACACTGTGAATTTTAGCTTTGAGCCAAGTTATCTCGGTTCCTGTGCAAGGTATCGAAAAATGATCAACTGATAAAATGTTATTGATATTACGAGGAACATTTTTTCAGTGAACACATTTTTGATATCTGAAACAGGCAACGAGATAATCAGGTTCAAAGGATTCAAATGCTCTATTTGTAGAGTTTTACAGATTTCAAAAGGACAAAATTCAAGTGATATTTAAACGTGTTGAAAAAAAATATATCAAAAAAACACAGGATCCTGAATGACCCATTGACCTCAGAGAGAAAAATATAAAGGAAGAGGGTAGAGAAAAATCAGTTCCACCTTCTCTGAACTTCAGAAAAGGTGACTCGGGGGAGGGTCCTGGATCCTCGGGTCCCTGGGTCCCTGGGTCCCTGGGTCCCTGGGTCCCTGGGTCCCTGGGTCCCTGGGTCCCTGGGTCCCTGGGTCCCTGGGTCCCTGGGTCCCTGGGTCCCTGGATCCGGGTGACCTAGATCCGGGTGACCTGGATCTGGGTGACCTAGATCCGGGTGACCTGGATCCGGGTGACCTGGATCCGGGTGACCTGGATCCGGGTGACCTAGATCCGGGTGACCTGGATCCGGGTGACCTGGATCCGGGTGACCTGGGTCCGGGTGACCTAGATCCGGGTGACCTAGATCCGGGTGACCTAGATCCGGATGACCTGGATCCGGGTGACCTGGATCAGGGTGACCTGGATCCGGGTGACCTGAATCCGGGTGATCTAGATCCGGGTGACCTGGATCCGGATGACCTGGATCCGGGTGACCTGGATCCGGGTGACCTAGATCCGGGTGACCTGGATCCGGGTGACCTAGATCCGGGTGACCTAGATCCGGGTGACCTGGATCCGGGTGACCTGGATCTGGGTGACCTAGATCTGGGTGACCTGGATCCGGGTGACCTGGATCTGGGTGACCTAGATCTGGGTGACCTGGATCCGGGTGACCTAGATCCGGGTGACCTAGATCTGGGTGACCTAGATCTGGGTGACCTGGATCCGGGTGACCTAGATCCAGGTGACCTGGATCCGGGTGACCTAGATCCGGGTGACCTAGATCCGGGTGATCTGGGCCCTGGGCCCTGGGGTTTTTCATGTTTTTTATGTGTCAAAAGTTCAGAGAAGCTGCCCCGGAGGGGCGTAAACCGACTGGGTACTGTATTATTGACTTTTTTGTTTTGGAACCTTTTATACAATTTATGAATTTATTTAGCAAATTGGGAACATAATGAACTATTAGTATTAGGAAGCAAGTGCAGAAAAAGAAAACAATTTTGACGATTTTCAAACATAAATATCTTTAGGTTTTATAACTTCCAGAAAAAATATTATTGAGTACGATTCGGAAATCTCCGGAAATAGACAAACAATGTAGACTCTTTTTGAATATTATAATCGAAAAGAGTGCGAGTGTCGTTCAATTGTTTTCCTGAAAAAATGCATTAATCAAGTTTTTCGAAATTTTCAGTTACCTTCATAGATGAGGAAACAATCATTACACGGGAATCCTCTTTTGAGCATTTTCTCTTTCACATCTGCAATTGTATCGGATTTCTTAACACTCAAAGTGATATATCTGCTGATTCGAACAAAAATTTGAAATGTTTTTTTTCCTTCAATATCCTCCAGTTTTAGTTTTAATTTTTTCAATTCTTCGCGAAGTTTCTCTTTCTCTTCATTCAATTTTCCCTGAATTTCAACGATTTTCTTATTCTCTTCTGTCAAGATATTGATTTTCTCCTCTTGTTCTTTTGTAGTTTTTCTAGAATCTTCTAGTTCCAGTAGAGTTCGCTCATGCACATCTACATACTTTTCGAACAGCTTCTTTTGAATTTCACGCTCTTTTTGACACTCGGCGAGCTCTTCGGTCAACTTCGCCATCAAGACTTCTTGATTTTTCAGATCATTTTGGGTGTTTCGTGAAGTCAGACAAACTTCAGTATTCTCCAATTTCAGGTCCATTCCTCTCAATTCTTCGCGGAGTTTCTCTTTTTCTTCATTCATTTCTTGACGAATCTCTGTGATTTTCTCATTCTCTTCTGTCAAGATATTGATTTTTCCCTCTTCCTTTTTTTGTACTTTTCTAGCATCTTCTAGTTCCAGAAGAGTTCGCTCATGCACATCTACATATTTTTCGAACAGCTTCTTTTGAATTTCGCGCTCTTTTCGACTCTCAGCGAGCTCTTCTGTTAGATCTTTTTGGGTGTTTTGTGAAGTCAGATTCTGAAAAAAACATTATTTAACTAGAACTGTGCCCATATTATCACCTCGATAACAATATTGGTCACTTCATGGAGTCCAGTTTGAAGCGCTTGAATTTTCGACAACAGAACTTTATTGGTATCTGTCATTTTCTATCTGAAAATTTCTTTTTAAATGTTGGAACTTTTGTGAAAAATATTGGAGAACAAATGGAGAGAAAACCAATAGACACATCACAGCGTTCTCAAGAACCTTACAATTAAACCCTGTCTCCTAGACTTCCCATAAATACTGAAAAACCTATTTGAAATTGAGCATATTTTCTGATACATAGGAAAACAAAAAGAAATAGTGAAGAAGGGAAATTGGAAGGATTGTGGGGGAAAACACGGACCATTACTGTTTGTAGGTGAGAAAAGAAGGAGGACGTCGAGAAGGACGTTAGTCTGTGCGCACAGTCGAGGCGTAGAGACGCAGTTGGAAAACCTTTGGGACGCAACAGATTGGTTGTGCGCAGGGATGCCGATCGTACCCCGTAAATGAGCAACAGTTTATCTGCTATTGCACGTCTTCTGACCTTCCCAAAGAGACAGGTGGGGCGGGAGGGTGGACACAAACTGACCTTTTGAGTGTCACCTCTATGATGAGAATCTCTTATTAGTGTACCTCCAACCTCAATTACTGCGAGAGACGTAGAAAGATAAAATTTAGAAGTTTTATTGGACGATACACAAACTGGAAGTATACATTTCAAAGTTTTGGATATCAACAAATTCTTCCGGGTTTTGGATTACTGTACTTTTGTGTTTAAACGATCCAGCACCTTGTCTTTCGCTTCATCAGACAATTCTTCATACATCTCAGAATTCATCAGATTTCTCGCTTTTTCTACAGTATCCATGTTCTGTATAGTTTTCCCGAACAACTTCTTCATTCCATACTTGTCAGCCATTCATATAACTTGATCGGAGTCCATTTCTGTTTAATAAAGAAGATGTTCTTCCACTTGATGAACCACAGCTGGAATCAGAAAACGATCGGCCAATTCGAGAATTTTTGGAACAGTCCATACAGTATCCGGGTATATTGTGCTCAGGAGAAAAAATTGAACTTTCCGGAAAAGTTAGGTCACCAGGGAAAACCAAAAGACAAGGCAAAAAAAAACACTCTGAAATTGTAAATAGTTCTTCATTGAAATTCGACGAAACAAAAAAATGAAAGGCAAAAAAATAAAGAAGCAGAATTTAACACAAAATTTAGATAAGATCAAAAAGACGATCCAGCACCTTCACTTTCGCTCCATCCGACAATTTTTCATACTCCTCAGAGTTCTTCAAATTTTTCGCTTTTTCCACAGTAACCATTTCTCGAAGAGTTTTGTCGCACAATTTCGTCATTCCATACTTGTCAGCCAACCCCAACATCTTCTCATTTCCAATTCTCGAATTGTGAAGCAAATGATATTGAACATGAGCAATCACGGATTTTATCTGGAAACGATCGGCCGATTCGAGAAGTTTCGGAACAGTTCTATCAGTCGGGAATACGGTATCCGGATAGATGGTGCTCAGCAGAAGTCCAAAATCGTTATAGGAAACTTCGGAAATCGGAATTTCAGACATTTGTCCCTTTTTGAAATTGGATGAAAACAGTGAAGAGAAGTAGTCGGAATGGAAGGAGAGGAACTGAAATAAAAATAAGTTTACTGGAATTTTCAGGCGGTTTTCTAGACTTACCGCTTTGTTAACATGCAGTTTCTTTCCTTCGACCACTAGAACTGCATCAGTTTTATCAGAAACACTGAACATTTTCTCATAAACTGTGATTGCGTCAAAATAATGGGGAACGAGATAGTAATGAAACGAAACTTTGGCCGCTGAAGCAAAATGGGCGGTCGGGACACTTTTTTCAATGATTTGATTGCTCTCCGTTAAACTGATTTCAATTCGAACTTCTTCTTCTTTATAAGGTCTTTTTGCTAAAATATATCCATTCAGCTCAACTATTCCTTGCTTTTTCAACTCGTTCCAGTCGAAAATCCATTTGTACTCGAAGGATTGTTTGTTATCATCAGGTTTGCCTATCCAGGTGCTGAAAACATGTGCGAAATCATTGATAAGCTCAAGTAAATTGGGTTATTCTCAAAATAAATCTGAACTTTATAGGGTCTCATTTGATTCCATCGACACCTTCCTTTTCTCAAACAGTGGAGCCCGTTTAAAAAAAACTTTGAGAGCTTAGATTTTTGCAATTCAGATACTTTTGAACACGCTGATTACAGAACTAAAGTTATTTTTTTTACTCCTGCCTCTCTAAAAAAGTTATGAATTCGGAAAATATCGATTATTCACTTTTTGTTAGTTCATAAATTTCAATTTACCAAGTGATTCCATTTACAGTGTTTGTGTTTAGATTTCCGCTATCGGCAATGTAGTATTGGTCGCTTTCGTATTCAAATGTCTTGTTTGTCATTTTCAAGACCCGATTCGCTGAAAAAAATAGTTAATTTTTTAACAAAAAATGGCTGAGAATCAACTGAAAACCCTATTGGAAATTGGGTGCTTTTTTTCGCTGAGGAAAACAAGAAAAATCGAGAAGAACAGGAAATTGGAAGGATTGTGGGGGAAAATACGGTTGTGGACAATTACTGTTTGTAGGTGAGAAAAGAGAAAGACGTCGAGGAGGACGTTAGTCTGTGGGCACAGTCACCATTCGATAATCCAAGAGTACAAAGACGACGTGAAGAGACAGACGTAGGTAAGGTCCCGTCCAATAAGGTATACAAAAACGACAACCGATGGACAACAGGCAACTGACATACAGTACCAGTCAATAAGATTCAAAAACTGTTTTCAGGTGATTTTTTATCATATTCAGGAGTATGGAGCTCGGCTGTCAAGTTTCCTATCACTTGTATTTTTGAAGAGTGTGAAACAGATCTAGGTTGATAACTTTGTATTCACATATTTTCTTCAAAATTACTAGTTTGCCATATTTTTGTAGATTTCTGAAGGGCACCCTTTTTTTCTGTTTTCGTTTTGTAAGAGCTGAAAAATACGTTTTTGTATCCCTTATTGACCGGTACTGTACAAATTTTTGTATCCCTTATTGACCGGTACTGTACAAATGCTTTATATTTTGAAGCTCGGAAACGAGGGCGGCAAGAGACTATCTCGAGAACCAGAAAACCTATCAAAACCTTCCTAGACTATTCAAAAATATTGAAACCCCTATTTGAAATTGAGCATATTTTCTGATACATAGGAAAACAAAAAGAAATAAGGAAGAAGGGAAATTGGAAGAATTGTGGGGGAAAAGAGAGAGTTGTGGACCATTACTGTTTGTAGGTGAGAAAAGAATCAGGACGTCGAGGAGGACGTTAGTCTGTGCGCACAGTCTAGACGTACATACGCAGTTGGAAAATCTTTGGGAAAACCAATAGATTGGTTGTGCGCATAAGGCCGATCGCTACCCGGCAGATGAGCAACAGGTTATTTGCTATTGCACGTCTTCTGACCTTCCCAAAGAGACATTGGGACGCAAACGGACCGTCTGTGCGTCATAGCTATGAGTTGTCTTTTATTAGTGTTCTTTCAACCTCAATTACTGCGAGAGAAATCTAAAGAAAAAAAAATTAGAAGTTTTGTTGAAAAATATACAAACTTAAAAATATACATTTCATTTTTTCACTGTACTTTTGTTGTAGAATTCTGCAAGGATTACTGTAACTGTGATGAAACTTTGACTCATATAAATTCGTTAAATGGAACTTTCTAGTCAAATCTAGTACCAAATTTGTTATTAAAAAAATTATAATATTATCAATGACGATGGTCCGAATTCAATTGGTAAAAAGTCTTTCAAGCTTAAAACAAATCTTGACATTGCATACGATCATTTTCCGAGAAGTACGAATTCGCAAAACTTCAGCAAAAACAATTAGATAAGATGAAAAAAACAATCCAGCCCGGATCTAGGTCACCCGGATCTAGGCCACCCGGATCCAGGACCCCAGGCCACCCGGTTCCAGGTCACCCGGTTCCAGGTCACCCGGATCTAGGTCACCCGGATCCAGGACTCCAGGTCACCCGGTCCCAGGTCACCCGGATCTAGGCCACCCGGTTCCAGGTCACCCGGATCTAGGTCACCCTGATCAAGGTCACCTGGATCTAGGTCACCCGGATCTAGGTCACCCTGATCCAGGTCACCCGGATCTAGGTCACCCGGATCCCGGTCACCCCAATCCCAAGGATCCAAGGATCCAAGGATCTGAGCATCCAGGACCCTCCCCCGGGTCACCTTCTCTGAAGTTCAGAGAAGGTAGAACTGATTCTTCTCTACCCTCTTCCTTTAAAGTATTCTCTCTGAGGTCAATGGGTCATTCAGGGTCGTGAGTTTTTCTAAATATATTTTTCATCACGTTTAAATATCATTCGAATTTTTTCCTTTTGAAATCTGTGAAACTCCACAACTAAAGCGTTCCTTTGAACCTGATTATCTTTTTGCCTGTTTTAGATATCAAAAATGTGTCTGTTGAAAAAATGTTTCTTGTAATATTAGTAACATTTTGTCAGTCGATCATTTTTCGATATCTTGCACAGGAACCGGGATAACTTGCCTCAAAGTTAAAATTCAAAGTGTGCGGCCTATTGGAAGCCAATCAGGGATCAATAATGAATTTCGAGCTTGAAAGCAGTTGAATAAAAAAGTTCCAATCTTCTAGTATACCGTGGCCGGAATTGTCAGAGTTTCCGGACATGTTGCACTATATTCGGGGTTTCCACCTTCGGCATTTTTCCCGAAACAAAGGAATGTCTCCAGAAGATTTCCTAATTGAAATTTCTAGAAACAAAACGTTTGGGCACCAACTAATAAAAATTCTGAATTTTCCTGTGCAGGTTTTAACTCAAACGGTCAACTTTGAGGTTAATTACATCAATTCCCGCAAAAGATATAAAAAATCTGCCAAGTGATGAATTATTGCTTAAATCATGGTAAATAATTCATCAGTTGCATACATGAGGGAATTTTCGGAAATTTTGTCAAAAATTTTTTGGCGACCATATCTAAAAAAATTTTTTGCGACCATCGTCCAAAAAAAAAAAAAAAGGTCCGCGTTTTTCAAAATCGTTACATCGCAAAAACAGTATCAGATCCACACGCGTTCCTCGAACCAGCGACCCTAGATTGCCATGCGCCCGCGTTATCCACAACGCCACGACGCCCTCACAGGTGATTCGTGATTGACCAATTACAGAGATAGGGCTATAATCGACCAATTACTTATCTACCGCGAACTAGTGGCTCTACAATTGATCCTTCGCGAGCAGATTGCGTATCTTACTAACTGGCCCTATAAAAGGTCCACAATAGACCAATCGCGAAAAAATTCTTGTTTTTCATTTTCCGAACTTCTTTTTCCTATTTCGGGTATTTTACTTCGTTTTATGCCGTTTTCTTCGCATTTATTGTCTAGAAATTACTACTCGATGTATAAAATTATACTAGAATACTGTATAAGCATGAATTTATCTTTTTTGTTTTCAGAAAAAGAAGAAAAATGAAAAAAATGACCGGGAAGCAAGGTTGCCGGAATTCAAAAGTCGGAAGTTAGGAGTCAGAACTCCTGATAATTCCGAAGGTAAAAAAAGTAAGAAGCCACCAGAAAGTCCGAATTTCCAATATAATTTTTACAGGAAGCCAGAAAATCACAATTTTCCAGACAAGTAGCACCCGAGAAAGACGAATAAAATCGAAAAGCAACGGTGGGTAGATTTGAATAAAAATCTCGGGAAAAATATTTAAATTTCAGACGGCGTTGTTCAAGAGGATATTCTAATACAGGAGTGTCCAATCCGTCAAGTTTGACATGATTTACAGCCGAAATCTTCTATTTGAGGTACAGTACAGAAGCTAGTAAGAGCTATAAATCTAGATGAATTGTTTCAGTTTGCTAGCCGAAATCCTCCACCGTCTTCTGCTTCCCCACTTGGACCATCATCGAAAAAGACAAAAACTGACAGAAGGAGAAGCTTCGACGCCGTTTCAGCCAGCACAACTACATCGCAAGGGAAACATATAACTTTTAATCAATTTTTTGTCTTTTTTTATTATTTTTTTGTGTAATAAATCATTTTTAAGCAGCGGCTAGCTTCCAGATTCGAAAAAATATATGCCAATGGTTGCTCTCGCGGCAGGCCAGTTGTAGAAGATTTGCTCGCGATAGGCGGAATATTGGTCGTTTGCGGTGGCGCGTTCGCGATTGGTCTGTAAATGGCCTGCGGCAGGCATGTTCCGATGTACCCATGGCGTCTTTCCGCGAACAATATTTCACCTATTATAGACGCTGAGCGAATCACCTGTGCTCTCTTGCCTTTCCCTCTCTATGCATACACAACACTACCACTTTCGGGCACACGAGAGGCGCAGGTGTTCGCCCTCTTTCTTGACTCAACGCGACTCAGCGCGTTGAGGGCGAAAGAAGAGGATGGAAAACTCTATGACCGACTCCGAATCGAGGTGGCGAATTGGTTCCAAACGATTTAAAATTGAAAATTAACCAAGTTTACAGAAAAATGCGAGCATATATCTCAATTTTGAACACCGTAACTGAATTTCGGAAATTCATACAGTAACCCATTAGAAAGCGATAAAAAACTATATGACCGAGGTCGAATCGAGGTGGCGAATTGACTCCAAAAGATTTGAAATCAAAAATGGATCAGGTTTACAGAAAAATGCGAGCATATTTGTAAATTTTGAACACCGCAACTGAATTTCGGAAAAAACGCATTTCCGAAACGCTTTTTCAGTAGTAAAAAATAAAAATTTCCGAAATTCAGTTTCGGTGTTCAAAATTGAGAAATATGCTCGCATTTTTTTGCAGTCCTAATCCATTTTTGATTTCAAATCATTTGAAATCAATTCGCCACCTCGATTAGGCCTTGGTCATAGAGTTTTTCATCATTTTCTGTCGGGTTACTGTAGCTATTTCCGAAATTCGATTTCGGCGTTCAAAATTGATAAAAATGCTCGCTTTTTTGCAAACCTGAGCTATTTTCAATTTTGAATCGTTTGAAATAAATTCGCCACCTTGATTCCATCTCTGTCGTCGAGTATTTCGTCATCTTTCATTGGGTTACTGTAAGTGAAACAATGCTGCATTTCAGAGTATAAAGTTGATATTTCAGCTCGCATTTTGTTTGGAAAGATGGTACTTTTTTATTTTAAATCTTTCTAAACTAAATTGTGACCTTCATTCCGCCTGCGTCTTACAGATTCCCCGTCGGGTTTCTATCGATTATTCAAATCTTTATTTCCGACTTTATTTCCGAAATGGAGCTGTCAATTTTCAGCAATACCACTTTTTAAAAAAGTACATCATTGAATTTTCAAATTTTCATCGAAATTTTTTTAAATTCAAAAAAAAAATTTAAAAATTTTGGGGAAATTTTTTTCGCGACCATATGCCATTTTGCGAAAAATTTGCGACCACAAATTTCCGAAATGTCTTCATGTATGATTCAGTTGACAAATTTTTGATATTTTTCATAGGAACCGAGATATTCAACCGCAAAGCTGACAGTTTGAAACAGCTTGAATTAGAGGCAATACGGTAGCTTCGGAAAAAACAATTCTCAAAAAATTCAAATTGGGATTACTGTATTTTTGGTTTAATCATTGTGTAGGATTACTGTACTTCCGGTTTTTGTTTTTGAAGGATTACTGTGACTTTGATACAATAGTCGAATGAAAATTTTCAGCAAAACCTCATGAATTCATTGAAAAAATTGGGAACATTTTGAAAGATCAGAATTTGAAAGCAAGTGCAGAAAAAGAACAGAAAAATTGAAAACAGGAAAAATTCCGGAAAAAAAATTATTGAGTATGATCATTTTTCCGGAAATATGAATTGGAAACAAACAATGTAGAACCTCGTTGAATGTTGTAGTACGATAGTGTGTTAGAATCATATAGTGGTTTTCCTGAAAAATGCGTTTATGATTTTTGTTTTGAATATTCTCGGTCACCTTCATAGATGAGAAAACTGTCATTACACGAGAATCCTTTTTTGAACATTTTCATTTTCACATCTTCAATTTTATCGATTTTCTTAACATTCAGAGTGATATAACGTCTGATTTTAATGAAAATTTGGAATGTTTTGTTTGCTTCAATATCCTCCAATTTTCGCTTCATTTCTTCCAATTCTTCGCGAATTTTCTCTTTTTCTTCATTCAATTTTCCACGAATTTCAGTTAAATTCTCATTCTCTTCTGTTAGAATATTGATTTTTTCATCTTGCTCTTTTTGAATTATTTTAGAATCTTCCAATTCCAGAAGAGTTCGCTTATGCTCAGCTACATGATTTTCGAACAGCTTCTTTTGAATTTCGCGCTCTTTTTGACTCTCGACGAGCTCATCGGTCAACTTCGCCATCAATATTTCTTGATTTTCCTGATCTTGTCTGCTTTTTTTTGAAGTCAGATTTTCTTCAACATCCTCCAATTTTCGCTTCATTCCTCTCAATTCTTTGCGAATTTCCTCATTTTCTTCATTCAACTTTTGACGAATTTCAATTAAATTCTCATTTTCTTCTGCCATGATATCGATTTTTTCCTCTTGCTCTTTTTGTATTTTTCTAGAATCCTCCAGTTCCAGAAGAGTTTTCTCATGCACAGCTACATAATTTTCGACGAGCTTCTTTTGAATTTCGCGCTCTTTTTGACACTCGATGAGCTTTTCTGTCAAATCTTGTTGGGTGTTTTGGGAAGTCAGATTCTGAAAAAAAGCATTATTTAACTAGAACTGCGACCAAAATGATCACCTCGATAACAATATTAGTAACTTCATGGAGTCCGGCTTGAAGCGCTTGAATTTTCGATAACAGTATTCTGTTAGTGTCTGTCATTTTTTATCTGAAAATTTTCAGTGGCTTTCCTGAAAAAAGTAATTTTATAAATTATTATCAAAAATCCCAGTAACCTCCATAGACGAGAAGGAAAAATTTGAAATGTTTTCGTATCTTCGATATCCTCCAATTTCAGCTTTAATTCTCTCAATTCTTCGCGAATTTCATCATTTTCTTCATTCAATTTTCTACGAATTTCAATACATTTTTTATTATCTCCTGATAGTATATTGATTATTTCCTTTTGCTCGTTTTGTACTTTTCTAGAATTTTCCAGTTCCAGAAGAGTTCGCTGATGTACAGCTACATAATCTTCGAATTGCTTCTTTTGAATTTCACGCTCTGTTTGCCACTCGGCGAGCTCTTCTGTCAACTTCGCCATTGAAATTTTTTGATTTTCCTGTTCTTGTTGGCTTTTTTCTTCAATATCCTCCAATTTTCGCTTCATTTCTTCCGATTCTTCGCGAAGTTTCTCATTTTCTTTATTCAATTTTCCACGAATTTCGATGAATTTCCCATTTTCTTCTGTTATAACTTTGATTTTTTCCTCTTGCTCTTTTTGTATTTTTCTAGAATCTTCCAGTTCCAGAAGAGTTCTCTCATGCACAGCTACATAATTTTCGAACAGCTTCTTTTGAATTTCGCGCTCTTTTTTCAGCTCTTCAATTTGTATCGATTGATATTCTAGAAATTTCCGGAGGCAAGCAATTTCCACAGATTCATATTCCTCATTAATTTCGGCCATTTTTGTGCTGAAATCGCTGAAAAATCAATGAAAATTGTGAATAGTTATTTGCAAAAAAAGAATCTACAGTAATTTAAAGGCGCATGAACACATTAACGAGTGAAAAATTGAACTTTGTGCCTTTAAAGCACAGCATAATTTTAATCGACAGAAAAAAACGGAAACATTAAAATTTATCTAACAACATATGAAAAATTATGACAATAAAGTAATCAAAATGCATAAACTAGAGATTTCGGTTGAATTTTGTAGTCGGCGATGGTGAAATTGTCCTGGAGAATGTGACCTGAAAATATCGATTTTTCAAGTATTTTTCAAATGTTTTAAAGGTCTACCTCCATAGGTAAGTCTCAGAATTTCCATGGGAATTTTCGATTTTTCCACGATTTTCGCCTTCAAATCGGCAATTTTATCGATTTTTCTGACTTCCAAAGGGATATATTTTCCAGCTAGGACCATGATTTCGAATGCGGTTTCTTCTGGAGTTTCTGGCAAAATTTTCACTTTTTTCAGCGCATTTTTGATTTCATCGATTTCTTTTTGAATTTTCGCATTTTCCAAAGCGATTCGCTGTCGGAGAATATACGATTTTTGCATGTCTTGAGTGATCATAATGATGACGTCATTTTGCTTTTTCTGAATTCTCCCGGATTCTCGAATTTCCAGTCGAATCGATTCGTTTTCAGCCACAATACTCTCCATACGCTTCTTCATCTGATCCTGCTGAGATTTTATCGATTTTTCGAAATCCGAAAATGACGATTTTAGCATTTTCAGACTTTCCGGATCCTTCTCCGATTCTTCATTATTATTTATTTCCGGAAATTTCGCTTCTTTAATTTCTTCGAGCTCTTTTTGAAGCGAATCGATTTTGAATTGTTGAATTTCCCGCCATTTTTGAGATTCCTGAAGCTCGTCTGTCAGCTTTTTCACCAGTTTTTCGTGAGATTTTTTCATTTTCGATTGGTTTTCTAGAAAATTCTGGAAAACGGCGAGTTCTTCGTTACCGACATGGTTAGGGATGCTCTGCAAAAATCGATAATTTTCAGATTTTAGCGAAAAACTGGTACCTTTTCGAGTTTGCAGTTGACATCTGTGATTTCCGTTTTGAGCGATTGGATTTTCGAAAGAAGCGTTTTGTCAGGCTTCATCATTTTGCTGAAATTCAAAAAAATGGTTGAAAATCGGTAGAAAAAGCGAAAATTGTCGCGAAATTTGAGAAAAAATCGGCGAAAATTCGATGAAAAACAAGAACTACAGTACCTCAAAGGTGCATAACCAAAGCGCTTGTCGACGGATTTCGGAATGTTCCTTTAAAGTACTGTAATATTTGAAAAACATTGAAAATTTCACCGACTTTCGCGAATTTCAGTACTTTTTTGACTGAAATTTTTTGTTTTTTTTTTTGTTACAAATTGCAGATTTTGTTTAAATTGTTGGAAAATCGATCGAAACTCGAGAAAAAAACCCGGAAAAATGCAATAAAAAACGAAAACTACAGTACCTCAAAGGCGCATAACCAACGCGCTTGCCAGCGAATTTTGAAATGTTCCTTTAAAGTACTGTAATATTTTGAGAAAGTTAGAAATTCTCTTCGATTTTCGCGAATTCGAGTACTTTTTTGACTGAAACTGTTAGCTTTTTTTGTTTAAAATTATAGACTTTGTTGGAATTGTCGAAAAATCGAGCAAAATTACAAGAAAAATCGGGGAAAAATCGAAGAAAAACAAAAGATGAGAAAACTACAGTACCTCAAAGGCGCACGACGAAAGCATTCGGAAGCGAATTTTGAAATGTTCCTTTAATGTACAATAATATTACGAAAATATTATTTGCATTTGGCTGAAAACTGTAAATATTTCTGTTTGAAAATCGACAAAAGAGTCAAAACCAGTGTCAAAAATTGAGAGAAAAAAAAATTCGGTGAAAAACTAGAAAACAATTTTGAGAAAACTACAGTCGCTCAAAGGCGCATAACGAAAATTACAGTACTTGCCCTGTTGCTCATGCATTCTAAATCTGAATATTTTTATCACATTTTTTTCTGAGAATGAAATGGAATTTTGGTTAAGGCACTCTTGCTACCCAGAAATCTCTTTTTTAATTATACAATTCACCTTAAAATCGATGCATTCACTGTTTGGTTTATTGGAAAAAACGAGAATTCAGGGGAAAAATGAATTAGGGAATAGGGGGACATTAAAAAAAGTACAGGGGAGATTAAGAGAGTTAAGCCATGTAAGAATAGGAGCGGTGATCATGTTCATCTCGTTGCAAAAACTCTCTTTCGATCAACATCTCGATTCTCTGCTTGATAATCGTTGGGGAGGGAATGAAACGGTGTCGGAGCTGTTCGGTGACCTAGAAAAGTTTGATTTGGGAGAGGTGGCTCAGAAGAAAGACTAATTACCTCTGTGACCAAATTATTATGGTTCAGTCGCTTTCTGGTCTTCATAGTTCGAACGATTGCCGCCTCGACCTCCAGTTTTCTGTCATCCTCCACCTTCTGACGTGTATCCTTAATTTCCGGCTCCGATTCCACTTTTCCAGACACCATCTGCACTTTGACACGTGTCAGCTTCGATTGGAAGTTGTCGTTGACCACGAACTCATCCGACATGTCTGGAAATTTGAGATTTTGGAAATCATTCATGCCCTTCTCGGGGACTTCAGAATTTTAAAAACCGTCGTTTTATTAATCTAAAAAGCGCCGCAAATTGTAATATTTCAGACTTTTGCCTCGTAAAAGCTACTTTGCCTTGGAAATCCGGAATCCGGAATCCAGAACCCGGAATCCGGAATCTGGGATATGGAAACCGAGATTTGTGAACTCGGGTCCGGAACGCTGGGTTCGAAATCAGGGATCCAGGATCCGGAATCCGGAATCCGGGATTCGGGACTCGTGATCCGGAATCCAGAACCCGTGATCCTGAATCCGGGATTTTGGAGCCCGGGTCCGGACACCCGAGTGCGGAACCTTGGGTCCCAGGAAACCGGAATCCGGGCTTAGGAATCCGGAATCCCAGATCTCGAATACCGAATCTGGAATCCCAAAAACCGAATCTGGAATCCGTACCCAGAAATCCGAAATTCAGGAATCCGGAATCTGGAATTCAGAATTCGGAATCTGGGATTCGGAATCAGGAATCCGGAATCCAGAAGCCAGAAATCCGGAATCCGTACCCAGAAATCCGGAATTCAGGAATCCGGAATCCGGAATCCAGAATTCAGAAATTCGGAATCCGGAATCCGGAATCCAGAAGCCAGAAATCCGGAATCCGTACCCAGAAATCCGGAATTCAGGAATCCGGAATTCGGGAATCCGGAATTCAGGAATCCGGAATCCGGAATCCGGAATCCGGAATTCGGAATCTGGGATTCGGAATCAGGAATCCGGAATCCGGAATCCGGAATCCAGAAGCCAGAAATCCGGAATCCGTACCCAGAAATCCGAAATTCAGGAATCCGGAATCCGGAATCCGGAATCCGGAATTCGGAATCTGGGATTCGGAATCAGGAATCCGGAATCCGGAATCCAGAATTCAGAAATTCGGAATCCGGAATCCGGAATCCGGAATCCGGAATCCAGAAGCCAGAAATCCGGAATCCGTACCCAGAAATCCGGAATTCAGGAATCCGGAATCCGGAATTCGGAATCTGGGATTCGGAGTCAGGAATCCGGAATCCGGAATCCAGAATTCAGAAATTCGGAATCCGGAATCCGGAATCCGGAATCCAGAAGCCAGGAATCCGGAATCCGTACCCAGAAATCCGGAATTCAGGAATCCGGAATCCGGACTCCGGAATCCGGAAGCCAGGAATCCGGAATCCTGATCCAGGAGTCCGGAATCCTGATTCAAAAATCCGGAACCGGATCCCTCGCCCGGGACCTCTCTCTAGAGCCCCGAGAAGGGAGAACTGATTCTTCCTTCCACTTTCCTCTTCCTTTATAGTATTCTTATCTTCCTGAGGTCATCTTAGGTCGTGGTTTTCTAAACCAATTCACGTAGTTCTTTTTGTCTAGAATTTAATTTTAAAAAATTTTTACGGAATTTGGTGAATGTTATTAGTAATGATAGGAACCTCTCCCAAAATTTCAAAAAGAAAAAGAATCATTAAGGGTTTTTCAAAGTGGGGACAAACCCAAAAATCGTTCATCTAGGATCCAGTTCTACGTCGACCCAGTTTTTTTTTAATTCAACGATAACTCTGTTTACGGTTGATATCACTAATAAAGGCGTTCTTTACTCATTTTTCACTTGCTCAACAGTCTGTCCCGATAGACCAATAAAACCAATCTGGGGCAAAAATAAAGCTTACCAATCAAGTTTCGTCCTTTCGGTCCTTTACGAGTCAAAATGCGCTGCGACGATTTACTAAGCGCTAGTGAATACAAGCATCTCTTCAACTCCTTCTCGGGTATCTTCAAATCGTTCAAAAGCTGTTGACACGTGATCACTTTGCAATGATTGAACTGAAGAAGGATGATCATCTGATGCGTGCTGACCTGTAGTATCTTGTTCTCCGGCTTTCTCTCCGTGGGCTCTCCTCCGGTGTTCGATGGTCCTGGACCGTCCTTCTCGTTGGATTGCAAAGCTTTTGGTGGTGGATAGAACGTCGCCTTGACATCAGCATTCCCTAGAAGCGTGTTGATGGTCAGTGTTCTTCCAGCGTGCTTTTCAGTGTAGAATGCAGTGAACATCTGGAACAATTATATATTTTTGTATTTATTACTTTTTTTTTGAATTTTTACAAAAACGAGCCTTACATCATAAGCCATTGCCAACTCCTGTGGCAGCACAACCAGCGTACACTGAACCGTCGGCCAGACACCTGCAGTCAGCACTCTTACCGATATGTCAGGAGTGAGTTTCTGCCATTGTGGCCCTTCAAGCCAGTCCCTGAAGCTGTTGGCCAGATTCAACCAGAGCTCCTTATCTCTGAACATGTTCTCAAGGTTCTGCGTGAACTGACATCCACACTGTGCTTTCAATTTTGCCAACAACGCCTTCTCGACATCATCTGATGACGATTTGTCAAGCAATAGACGTTTCGCAAGGTACTGCTTAAAATACTTCTCAAACACGTCTTTTTCTTGCAAGTAACGGAATAGAATCATCACATTGTCAAGCTTATTATCAATTTCGGCATCCGAGACACATTTCAGACCGCTA
This sequence comes from Caenorhabditis nigoni, assembly GCA_027920645.1. Taxonomy (NCBI): domain Eukaryota; kingdom Metazoa; phylum Nematoda; class Chromadorea; order Rhabditida; family Rhabditidae; genus Caenorhabditis; species Caenorhabditis nigoni. The sequence goes on along the minus strand of CP115865.1, from coordinate 14,261,655 downwards.
CGAAGCATATCGTCCATGTAGTGAGCGAGGAATTCTGGCGATTGACGATTCGAGTTGAGGAATGTCTTAAAGTCGTGCTGGAAAAGTTTCTTGAATTCACGATCATCGTCGAATGCGGTGGTTAGGAGACTCGAAAAGTAGTCTTTCAGTTGGAGCAGTTCGTTGACAAACTGTACCGGGGCCTTGAGCAAATCCTCGTTCTTCACAATGTTCGTTCCGGTTTCAGTGAGATATCTGAAAAAACATTGTTTTTTACTCGGGCAATTTTCTGATAAAATTTCACCTATTTACAAGCCAAATTCTATCTTCTTTTTTTTGAGAATACTCGTCCGCTTTGATATCATTATCATTAATTAAAACATTCATCAAATTTTGTACGGGCGCTTGTATGTAGCGCGTCTTTATACCTATTCAAAGTTAAGCGATTGAGCTGAAACTTAGACAGATAGATCAGAAATTCGTCTTAGTTAATGCCCTAATTTTCAGTTTTTTTTTTTTGATTTTGAAGTCTTCTAAAGACGTTCCTTGGTTTCACCACAGTAAACCGTGGTAGTCCCGGAAGGGCATAAACCGACTGGTTATCTGCTATTTACTCGTCTGCTGTGAAAAAGAGAGCGGAAAAGAGAAATGAGTGGCAAATTTTGGGCAAACTTTGGACTGAAATTTCAGCACTTCAGAGTTCTCGTAAGCAGATTTTGAAAACGGATTTTTAGGTTTTGAAACATGCTCTTTCATTCTCTACGGTTGGTTTATGCGAATCAGCTTGACCACTTAAAATGTTCCCTTGTCAGGCTAAAACGTTGTTTTTTTCTCTTGGAACTTTGTAGTGAGCCTATAATATTCTGAAAAAATTCAGCGCAGAAAGTAAAAATGAGGAACCCCAGAGCAGATGATCTATAGCAGACGTACACAGTTACGGTAGAATGCAAACCCTGGCTACAAAAATCCTACGAAAAATATTCTGTCATTAAAGTTTTAACTAGTTTTCTAAAAAAAACTCACTCGCTAACAGCCTTCAACAACAATTTCAGACCACCAACCGGCTCCGATGGCGATACGGCAATGCGTTTGAAAATGCGGTAGATTCTCGTTAAATCCTTCACTCTCTTGTGCTGAAGCATAAACTTAACACCTCCATTCGGCATGTAGACAATTGTGCTCATATGACCCTCAACCATCACTTCATCCACCACTTGCAAAATCTTCACCTCCGTCTCCTTGTCAAGATATCTAGCTGCTCGATTCGCCTCGTCACGAATCGCAGTCTCCACTTGTTCCAGATAATAGCACGCGTCGTTCTCTCCGGCCAGCTGAGTCTCACAAAATTCTCGATAGTATTCATAGGTTCCTTTCAGCAACGCCTTCTCTAAGTACTCTTCATAAACACAACGATTGTCAATTCCTAATGAAATCAACATCTCACATAAACTCTTCATTCCGTGCCAATTGATCTCGTCCGATTTTCGATACGATTTGATTAGATCGAGCTGCCTATCTCTCATGAAAATCAATCGATCCCCAATCCCGTTATTTCTCAAAATCTCCGTTCGAAATAACTCGAGACCCAGATCGTAAACTCGCAAGACTGACGGATTCTGCGCAACATACACTCTGTCCAAATACATCAGAATTTCGCTAATCATGGTCATTGCAACAGTATGATCGCTCCACGCCTCAGCCATCGTTTCCAGAAAGACTCCAGTATCCATTGATTCGATGATACGAACGCGGACGACTTCCAGGTGCTCTCGAATCACTTCACGGATACCGTTGTAGAGACGGTCGCCATGATTGTGTACCACCATTGTGTAGACGTGACTATAGAGCTCCTCGAAGCTGAGACCGGGGTTGTTCTTGCGTTGAATAGCCTGGATGGCATATTTGAGGACTGCCCATGTTTGCGTCATGTATTGCTCATCGGCAATCTGGGAAGGCCTCTGAAAAAATTGGAAAAAATTCAAAAAATCATCGAATTTTTTATAATTTACCCACTGGTCCTACCTAAAACTTGAAAATTACGAATTTCTTAAGATGGGAATTCTCCTTTTTTTTCATTTTCTGAGGGGTCGCTAATTTCTAGGAGAAGTGGGCCGAGCCTAAATTGCAACCCTGGCACGGTTTTGCTGTACGGTTTTTCTTGTGACCATATCCAAATGTGCTAAAAAACCATGCGGCAAAACCATGTCAGGATTGCAATTCACTTTTCCCGGAATTTTTTCTTCGGAATGAGCAAGATTTTTGAAATTTAAAAATTCAGAAATTTTCGTATTTTTGCGACACGAAGCCGAAAAATAAAGGGAAATATTCGAAAATTCAAAATGTTTCGTAGCTTTTTGCTATACTCACCATGCTAATTATCGACAAGAAAACCCAAAAAAAAATATTTTTCAATAAACGTATTTAAAACACAAGGCACAGTTTTGTGGAATGACTGAGTGACTGATCGATGATTACCAACGAATGGGATGGACGTCGCGTTGTTTGTGTTCTGGTGAGAACGTCGTCCCTAGTCAAGATGAGAGATGCAAACAGTGGCATGATGTCCCTTCTGGGAATGTCGCAGAGTGGGAGGAACACAAGGTGACATCTGTTTCTGTATCTCTAATGCAAGAACAACGAACACGGACAGAGAAGAGTTGAAATGTCTGTCCGTGCCTCCCTGTTGCGTGCCTAATGACGTATCCTATTGCAAACATTGCTGAGTGGTCGATCGATTGTGAGGAACGATTTAGGTTCTGTTCTGGTGAGGACGACGTCACTGGTCACGATGAGAGTCCCTGCCTACAGTTCCATACTGTCCCTTCTAGGAATGTGGGATATTAGGAGGAACATAGAAACTACGTGACCACCACTGTCTCCTTGAGGAGATTACTGTAGATGGGACGTCAATGACAATGATGTCTCATGTCGTAGGACACCTAACAGCCCCCACTGTAAGAATAAGCAAGAATTCAGCATTACCGATGAGATTACCGAGACTTCAAACCTTTCAATGAATCAAAAATAATTCTTTCAATTTGGCAAAAGAAAATATTTCCAACGGTTTTTGTTCGATGACACTTTATTTCAAAAAAATAAGAGAGAAAATGGTCGAGGATCTTCAAAACCCCAAAAAATGAATTACAGTATCTGTAATCCTTACGTTAGCAATATCAATACAAATTGAACTATTGCTCTTCTTGATTTTCAAACTCAATTCAATTTCCATTTATTCAAAAAAAAAACATGAACAAGTTAAAAAATTATCAATTATTTTTTTGAGAACTCTATGCTTCAATGATTTTAGCTGCGAAAATGAACTTGAGCAACTCTTGCTCCTCTGTAAGAGGCCAGTAGGATACTTTGAGTATTGTAGCATTACTGAGTTGAACTTTGACTAATCTGAAATAGAAACTTTTGCTAGAAATTGAAGCAATTAAAAATTGTTTGATTACCTATCAGTCCTCTCTGTTCTCTCGTTTAGGATTCTCACCAATTCTAAAATTTCTTCTCCAATTTCATCAGTCCTCAATCCAAACGATATCATCGATCCGACACATCTTTCTGTTGACATCCAGCCTTGCAACAGTTGAAAATAATCATTTGCGGTCGGATTGTCCGACTGATAAAATGTGATTTGAACTTGTTGGTTTTCAATTGTTTCGAAAGTCCTCGCAAGCTGATCGATTCTTCCAATTGTTACACCAATTAATAGTTTTTCAGCATTTTTCACAAAATTGTGTTGAAGATTCAAAACTAATTCTGATCTGAAATGAATGTCCAATCTGCGCAAAGTTCTCGAAGGATCCAAAATTGATGAAATAGGAACTATTTGGCTATTATCTCCGAATACAGAGTTAGCGGATATCTTCAACCCAATCGGTAATCGCAAAACATCATTGAAACCTCTGCCGCCATGTAACTTATTGACAATGATTATAGAGCGGTTAGCGAAAAGAATTTCGTTGAGTTTCTTAGCGGCTTCGTAGAGTTTATGATTATAGACATATCTTTGAATCGTTTTGACATTTCTTTGAGTAATAGTGAGATGGATAAAACATGTGATTGGAGGTGAGAGGCTGTTGCGTCGGTAATGGAATGAACGGAGATCATTTCGATATTCATGGATCTCCAATTGTAAACGCTCCTTCAATTGTAAATGGAGTCTTATGCCTCGACCATCTTCAGTCATCAAGATAGTTTTTCCCTCCGATTCCAATTGATTGATTTTTGCTAGAGCCTTTTCATATCTTTTCAATGAATCCTGATACATCTGCTCTGTTTCTTCTGTATCTCTTTGACGATCAGTTGTATTTTCCATTCGAGATGAAACATCGCCATTTAGAATCGGAGTGGATGAGTTTGGTATTCTGCGTCCACCCTGGTCCAAATCACAGCTTACACCTTCCCAATTGTTATCCGTTTCTATTCTCATAGGTATCTCTTTAGTATGAAAATGACGATAGACTCCAAGTGTATAAGATTGACTGTTGACTGTGGTCTTGAACTCTTCCAACGACAAAGATTCGATTCTCAAGGGAACTGCCTTCTCTGTAAGACGTATTTTCGGAATCCTTTGAGCAATTTTGAATCTGAAAATCAATTGGGATGTTTAAAACTATATTTTGGATGAAAAATACCTCAAATTGGGATCCGTGTGCAGTAATACTGTCCTTAAACTTTCGTATCCCATCGGAATGGAGTAGGAGACCATTTTGGTATTGGTTCTGAATTGTTGAAAAACTTCTGAAACAACGAAGATTTTTGGAGAGCTCAAATTCCCATTAAGAATAAAAAATTGAAAATAAAACAGGAGACGGAGTGAGCTGAATTAAAAGACTCTGTGTAGTATATAAACAGAACGAAATTCTCGGAGGAATGTTTCAGTGGCTTATTGATTATGACTAAATATTGGAATGGGCATTGCAATTGTTTCTCTTCAGGCGAGAACGTCGTCTCTGCTTACGATGTCAATCTGAGTCAATGGTTGCATACAGTCCCTTCTGGGAATGTCAATTAGTAGAAGGAACACAAAGATGACGGCTATACATTTAATGAAAAACGACTTTAATGAAGATGAGACCCAAGGAATATGTACTTTGGGAATCGGAGAAAATGGGAAAAACGAACAGTTGAATAGCCCGAACAACGGGCAACAAAAAAACGGAGCTCATCCACCATTTTTGACTGCCTTCTCAAACGGAAAAAATCAATTTGAATTATTCTGATAAGAGAAAAAATTTCAACGGACAACGAACAATTGACAACGGAATGTCCGTGAGTCCCTAATGTGCACCCAACGATGTACACTATTGGAAAAATGGCGGAGCGGTGGATCGATTGTGAGGAAAGATTCAGACTCTGTTCTGGAAAGGACGACGTCCTTGGTCACGATGAGAGTCTCAGTCTACGGGTGCCTACTGTCCCTTCTGGGAATGTGAGAGAGCAGGAGGATCAGAGAAATTACGTGACCACATCTGTCTTGATGAGGAGATTACTGTAGCTGGGATGATGACGATTTCTTATGTCGTAGGACACCTAACAGCCCCCTATTGCACTTTGTTTCAAAAAATGAGAGAGAAAATGGTCGAGGCTCTCCGAAAACTGCGGAAAATGAATTACAGTGTCTGTAATCCTTACGTTGTCAATACCAGTACAGATTGAACGGTTGCTCTTCTTGATTTTCAAACTCAATTCAATTTCCATTTATTCAAAAAAAACATGAACAAGTTAAAAAAGTATCAATTATCTTTTCGAGAACTCTATGCTTTCAGAATCCTGGCTTTGAGAAGGAGTGTTGACAAGTTTACCTCCTTGGGGAGGGGGCCGTAGGAGACTTCGATTTTTATGGCATTTCTCTGTAGAACTGTGACACATCTGAAGTCAAAATATTGCTAGAAATAGAAATAATCAAAATTATTATATTACCTATCAGTACTCTCTGTTCTCTCGTTTCGAGTTCTCACCAACTCTAAAATCTCTTTTCCAATTTGATCAGTCCTCAATCCAAACGATATCATCGATCCGACACTTCTTTCTGTTGACACCCAGCCTTGAAGTAGTTGAAAATAATCAGTTGCACTCGGATTGTCAAATCGGAAAAATGTGATTTGAATGTTTCGATTTTCAATTGTTCCAAGAGCATCGGCAAGCTGGTCGATTAATTCTTTTTCTGGACACATCAATAGTTTTTCAGCATATTTCACGAAACTGTGTTGAAAATTCAAAACTAAATCTGATCTTAAATGAAAGCCTAATCTGCGCAAAGTTCTCGAATGATCTAAAATTGATGAAATATAAACTATTTGGCTATCATCTCCGTAGATAGAATTAGCGGATATCTTCATCCCAATGGGTAATCGCAAAACGTTGAAGCTATCACTCTGTAGCTGATTGACAATTATCACAGGACGATTCGCGAAGAGAGTATCGTTAAGCTTCTTAGAGGCTTCGTAGAGCTTATGATTATAGAAATATCTTTGAATCGTTTTGACATTTCCTCTGGTTATGGTCAGTTGGATGAAACATGTGAATGGAAGAGCGAGGTTGTGGCGTCGACAATGGAACGGTATTAGTTCACTTCGATATATATCAATATGCATTTGGATGTGTTCCTTTCCAATTTCTACAACGTCTTCTATGCGTTGTTCATCCTCAGTCATTGGTCCCGTTAAAAAATCCTCGATCGTTTTACCCTCCGATTCCAATTGATTGATTTTTGCTAGAGCGTCTTCGTGTAATCTCAATTCAAACCAATATCCACGCTCTATTTCTTCTGTATCATTTCGATGATCATCTTCATTTTCCGTTCGAAATGAAACATCTCCGTTTAGAATCGGAGTGGATAAGTTTGAAATTTTGAATCCATACTGATCCACATCACAGCTTACACCTCCCTTATTGTTATGTCTTCGTATGGCATTAGGTATCTCTTCTGTACCATAATCAAGGTAGACTCCAAGTTTATAGGATTGGCTGTTGATTATGGATTCGGATGCATTCAACGACAAAGAATTGATTTTCAAAGGAACTGTCTTTTCTGTGAGGCGAATTTTCGGGATTCGCTGAGCAATTCTGAATCTGAAAACCATTTAAGATGCTTAAAACTAGATTTCAGATAAAAACTACCTCAAATTCGGATCCGCGTGCAGTAAAATTGTCCTCAAACTTTCATATCCCACCGGGATGTAGTACGATACCATCTTGTATTGGTTTCGAATTTTGGTACGATTTCTGAAATGATACAAATTTTAGGGAGCTGGAGTTAAAATAAAATTTTGAAAAAAGAGGATGAGACGAATTTAGAAAAAAGACTCGAGTATTTAAACGGAATGAAATTTTCAATGGAATTGTTGTGGTTAATTGATTATGACTAACGTTTGGTATGGGCGCCGTGTTGTTTCTGTTCTGGTGAGAACGTCGTCCAGTCAATTCGAGAGGTGCTTACGGTGGCATACTGTCCCTTCTGGGAATGTCGCAGAGTAGGAGGAACACAAAATGACATATGTTTGTGTATCTTTAATGCAATATGACCTCAATCACAATGGGCCCAAAAATGTTTCTTTTGGGAAGAAAAACAAGACAAACAATGAAAGATAAGATAAGAACCAAAAGAGAAATTTTTTCACATGAAAGAATGAAAACGTTTTTTTCAACGGACAACGGATACGGACAAAAAGAGTTGAAGTGTCTTGACAACGTACAACATATTGAATTTTTCAAACTTATCGGAACTTTCGAAAAAGGAACCCAGATGTGCATTAATGATGGAAAAGTTGTGATAGAAAAGGACACAGAGCTCATTCACTATGTTTAACTGCTTTCTCAAACGGAAAGATCGATTTGAAGTTTTCTGGTGAACGGACGGGCTAAAAACTTTCAACGGACAATCGACAACGGAATCTCCGTACATCCCTGATGTGCACCTAATGACGTACACTATTGGAAAAATGGCGGATCGATTGTGAGAAAAGGTTCAGATTCTGTTCTGGGGAGGGACGTCCCTGGTGACGATGAGAGTCCCTGCATGTGGTTGCATACTGTCCCTTCTGGGAAAGTGACTGTATCTGAAAAACGATGTATCTTAAAGTATTGCAGCATAAACATCGGAGAGACACAGTGCCAGTAATTCATACGGTATCAATATCAGTACAACTTGAAAGGTCTCCGTGATCATCAAACTAAATTCAATATCCATTTATTCAAAAAAAAAAAACATGAACAAGTTAAAAAAGTATCAATTGTCTTTCCGAGAATTCTATGCTTTCATAATCCTGGCTTCGAGAAGTAATGTGGACAGGTTTACCTCATTGAGGAGAGGACCGTAGGATACTTTGAGTTTCGTGTCATTACTCCGCAGAACTGTGACACATCTGAAATGAAAAATTTGCTGAAAGTTGATGTAATTGCAAATATTTTATTACCTATAACGACTTTCCGTTCTTTCGTTTTGAGTTCTCACCAAATTCAATATTTTTCTTCCAATAAATTCAGTTCTCAATCCAAACGTTATCACCGATCCGACATTTCGTTCTGTTGACATCCAGCCTTGCATCAGTTGAAAATAATCATTTGCGGTCGGATTGCCAGACTGATAAAATGTGATTTGAACTTGTTGGTTTTCAATTGTTTCAAGAGCCTCCGCAAGCTGATCGATTATTCTCATGTGTGCATACATCAATAGTTTTTCTGCATTTTTCACAAAACTGTGTTGAAAATTCAGAACTAATTCTGATCTGAAATGAATGCCCAATCTGCGCAAAGTCCTCAAAGAATCCAAAATTGATGAAATAGGAAATATTTGACTATTATATCCTAATATAGAGTTAGCGGATATCTTCAACCCAATCGGTAATCGCAAAACATCATTGAAACCTCTGCCGCCCTGAAACTGATTGACAATGATTACATGACGGTTCGCGAATAGAATTTCGTTGAGTTTCTTAGCGGCTTCGTAGAGCTTATGATTATACTCATATCTTTGAATCGTTTTGGCATTTCCCTGAGTGATAGTGAGTTGGATGAAAAATGTATATGGAGGAAAGAATTTGTTGCGTCGGTAATGGAATGAAAGGAGATCGTTTCGATATTCATTTATCTTCAATTGTAATTTCTCCTTGAATTTCAAATGAAGTCTGATGCCTCGATCATCTTCAGTCATCGGTGTAGCTAATGAATGCAAGAACGTTTTCCCCTCCAATTCCAATTGATTGATTTCTGCTAGAGTGCTCTCATGCATTCTCAGTGAGTTCTGAAAATTCCGCTCTATTTCTTCTGTATCATTTCGAGGGTTAGCTGAATTTTCCGTTCGAAATGAAACATCTCCGTTTAAAATCGGAGCGGATGAGTTTGGAATTTTGCAACCATACTGGTCCAAATCACTGCCTACATCTTCCCAAGTGTTTTCCGTCTCTTTAGTATGAAAATGACGGTGGACTCCAAGTTTGTAGGATTGGTTGTTGACTGTAGTCTTGAACTCTTCCAACGACAAGTATTTGATTCTCAATGGAACTGCCTTCTCTGTTAGACAAATTTTCGGTATTCGCTGAGCAAATTTGAATCTGAAAATCGATTCAGATGTTCAAAACTAGAGTTTGGATGTAACATACCTCAAATTGGGCTCCGTGTGCAGTAAAATTGTCCTCAAACTTTCATATCCTACCGGGATGGAGTACGATACCATCTTGTATTGGTTTCGAATTTTGGTACGATTTCTCAAATGATACAAATTTTAGAGAGCTGGAGTGTGAAATTAAAATTTGAAAAAACAAGAGGATGAGATGAATTTAGAAAAAAATACTCTAGTAAATAAACAGAACGAAATTTTCGGTGGAATGACTGAGTGGCTTATTGATTCTAACTAACAATTGGGATGGGCGTTGCAACTGTTTCTGTTCAGGTGAGAACGTCGTCCCTGGTCACGATGTCAATCTGAGTCGTTGTTTGCATACAGTCTCTTCTGGGAATGTCAAAGAGTAGAAGGAACGCAAAGATGACGACTATACATTTAATGAAAAATGACTTTAATGAAGATGAGACCCAAGGAATACGTACTTTGGGAATCGGAGAAAATGAAAACAGCGAACAGTTGAATAGCCCGAACAACGGACAACAAGAAAACGGAGCTCATCCACTATCTTGGACTGCCTTCTCAAACGGAAAGATTCAATTTGAATAATTCTGGTAGGAGAAAAAATTTCAACGGACAACGAACAAATGACAACGAAATGTCCGCGAATCTCTGATGTGCACCCAACGATGTACACTATTGGAAAAATGGTGGAGCGGTCGATTGTGAGGAAAGATTTAGATTCTGTTTTGGGGAGGAGGACGTCCCTGGTGACGATGAGAGTCCCTGCATGTGGTTGCATACTGTCCCTTCTGGGAAAGTGAGAGAGCAAGGGAACTGGGAAACGAGGTGATCCCATCTGTCTTCTAGATGAGGACGTTATTGTAGATGTGACGTCGATGATGACGATGTTTCCCGTATTAAGAGACCTAAGAGAAATGTGGATAATCCAACAATACATATGGGCAATCCTATTCTGATCGATGTACTCGAGTTCTATTATCTACAACCGACATTAAGAATAAGAGGATTCCCCATAAACGATTAATTAATTAAAATTTAAGGTTTTCCAATAAATTGAGGATCTTTCATTCCATTTGGAAAGTAAAATTAGAAACTTTCATCTTCACAATTACAATTTAAATAATTTAAATGATGAATTCAATTACATTTAAAACTGCAAAATGAATTACAACGTTATTTTGAAGACTGACAGAATATGGTTCTTGTATTTTCTTATGTCAAAATTCACTAATCACAGTATAATTTAACAATTTTCGGGTTTTTGAACAAAAATATTACTGTATCTGTAAAAGCAAAACCATGAAAACTTAAAAATATATCAATTATCTTTTTGAGAATTCTATGCTTTCATAGTCCTGGCTGTGAGGAGGAATGTCGAAAAATTTACCTCTTCGGGAAGAGGGGCGTAGGAGACTTCGATTTTTGTGGCATTTTTCTGTAGAACTGTGACACATCTGGAATGAAAATTTGGCTATAGACTGAAGTAAGTGAAAATATTGTATTACCTATCAGTACTCTCTGTTCTCTCGTTTCCATTTCTCACCAACTCTAGGATTTCTTCTCCAACATAATCAGTTCTTAATCCTAACGTTAGCATTGAATCAACACTTCGTTCTGTTGACATCCAGCCTTGAAACAGTTGAAAATAATAAGTTGCACTCGGGTTTTGATGATTCATCAAATCGATGTGAAACTTTTGATTTTCCATTTTTTCCAGAGCGTTCACAAGCATATTGATTCTTTGTTTAAGTGAAAAAAATTATAGTTTTTGAGCTTCTCTCACAAAACTGTGTTGGAAACTCAAAACTGGATCGGATATGTCACTGAAGCTCAGATTTCGCAAAGATTTCGAAGAATCCAAAATTGATGAAATGGGGATTATCTCCCTGGCATCTCCGTATCCAGTGTTAGCGGAAATAGAAACAGCGGATATCTTTAATCCAACTGGTATACGCCAAACGTCCCACGAACCCATATTATTGAGCTGATTGACAATGATTACAGGACGATTCGCGAATAGAATTTCGTTGAATTTCTTAGCGGCTTCGTAGAGTTTATGATTATACTCATATCTTTGAATCGTTTTGACATCTCCTTGAGTAATGGTGAGTTGGATGTAACATATAAATGGAGGAGAGAGATTGTTGCGTCGGTAATGGAAAGGAAGTAGATCGTTGCGAAATTCATTGATCCTTAATTGTAAGTATTCCTTGGGGGAATGCACATAGAGTCGAATGCGTCGATCATCTTCAGTCATTGGTCCAGCTAGAAACTCTTCGACCGTTTTTCCTTCCGATTCCAATTGATTTAGTTTTGCTAGAGCGTTTTCATATACTCTCATTGAAACCTGTAAGTGCTGCTCTAATCTTCCTGTATCTCTTCTGATAATAATTGCATTTTCCGTTCGAAATGAAACATCTCCGTTTAAAACCGAAAGTTTCTAGAGAGCGGATGAAAGTTTCTAGAGAGCGGAAATCCACATTTTAAACGAAACATCGGGAATAAAAACAGGAGAAAGGACTTTAGTGTCTCGGCGGAGTAAAAAACAAAGGAGTGGAATATACGAATTCAGCAAAAACACCCTAAAAATAAAGGGTGTGCACCCAACGACATAAACTATTGGAAAAATGACTGAGCAGTCCATCGGTTGGAAGGAACGATATTGTTTCTGTTCGGATGGGAACGACGTCCCTAGTCACCATGAGAGTCTCTGTCTACTGTTGCCTACTGTCCCTCTGGGAATGAAGTGACCTCATCTGTCTCGATGAGGACATTACTTTAGATGGAACTTCGATGACCCTGATGTCTCATAGAAGACCTAACAGAAATGTGAATAAATTAAAAATGTTTGTGGGTCATCCAGTCGCGATCGATATACTCAAGTTCTATCATCTAAAACCCACATACCGACAAAGGGAATTCAGCATGAAAATGAGATGTGATCCACACGGTATCAATATCATTACAAATTGAAATATCGGTCATCATGATCAGCAAACAAAATTCAATTTCACTTTATTCAAAAATGCAAAGTTTAAAATAGATTAATAACCATTCAGAGAATTCTAGGCTTTTATAATCATGACTGTGAGAAGGAATGTTGTCAAGTTTACCTCCTTGGGGAGTGGACTGTGAAAGACTTCGATTCTTGTCGTATTTCCGTGTAAATTTATGTCTTCGAGGAGAGGTGCGTAGGAGACTTGAAGGCTTGTGGCATTACTCTGCACAACTGTGACACATCTGAAATAAAAATATTGCTAGAAATAGAATAAATCAAAAAAAGTTATACTACCTATCAGTACTCTCTGTTCTCTCGTTTCGAGTTCGCACTAACTCTAAAATTTCTTCTCCAATTTGATCAGTTCTCAATCCGAACGTTATCACCGATCCGACACTTCGTTCTGTTGACAATCAACCGTGCATCAGTCGAAAATAATCAATTGCAGTCGGATTGTCCATTCGATCAACTGTGATTTCCACTTGTTGATTTTCCAATGTTCCAAGAGACCTCGCAAGCATATTGATTGTTGCTTTAAATGTGCAAATTGATACTTTCTCAGCATTTTTCACAAGACTATGTTGAAAATTCAAAAAATCGTCTTCTACGAAATGAATGTCCAATCTGCGCAAAGTTCTTGAAGAATCCAAAATTGACGAAAAAGGAACTATTTGGTTATTATATCCGTACACAGAGTTAGCCGATATCTTTAATAGAATAGGGATACGCAAAATGTATGCAGTTGCACTCTGGAACTGATTGACAATGATTATAGGACGATTCGCGAAAAGAATTTCGTTGAGTTTCTTAGTGGCTTCGTAGATCTTATGATTATACTCATATCGTTGAATCGTTTTGACATCTCCTTGGGTAATGGTGAGTTGGATGAAACATGTAAATGGAGGGGCGATGTTGTGGCGTCGGTAGTGAAGTGAAAGTAGTCCGCAGCGAAATACATCAATTTTCATTTGGGTGTGTTCCTTGCCTAATTTTACAAAGCCTCTTATGCGTTGATCATCCGCAGTCATCGGTCCAGCTAAGAACTCTTCGATCGTTTTCCCCTCCCTCTCCAATTGATTGATTTTTGCTAGAGCGACTTCATATCTTCTCAATGAGTTCTGATAATGCTGCCCTCTTCTTTCTCTATCTGTTTGAATGTCATTTGTAATTTTCGTTCGATACAAAACATCTCCGTGTAAAATCGGATTGCATGTGTTTGAAATCATGAATCCATACTGATCCAAATCAACTCTTGAACCTCCTTCATCGTTGTCCCTTTTTATGCTCATTGGGATATCTTCCGTATGATAATGACGGTAGACTCCAAGTCTGTAGGTTTGGCTGTTGATTACGGTTTCGGATCCATTCAACGACAGAGATTCGATTCTCAATGGGACTGCCTTTTCTGTGAGACGAATTTTTGGAATTCGCTGAGCAATTTTGAATCTGAAAACTGATGATGATGCATGAAACCAGACTTGTGATAAAAAATACCTCAAATTCGGATCCGTGTGCAGCAGAACTGTTTTTAAACTTTCGTATCCCATTGGGGTGGTGTAAGAGACCATATTGTATTGGTTTTGAATTTCGGTATGATTTCTGAAATTATAAAAGTTTCTAGGACGCAGAATTTCACATTTATAATTGAACGTTGACAATAAAAACGGAAAAAAGAACGAAGTGAACTCAGGAAAAATGACTCTGCTATTTGAAAAACCAGAGAAACTTACGATTAGGTGGATTGAGTGGGTGATCGATTGTGACTGACGATTGGGATGGGTGTTTCAGTTGTTTCTGTTCTGGTGAGAGCGTCGTCCTTGGTCACAGTGAGAGATCTCGGCATACTGTCCCTCGGGGCATACTGTCCCTTCTGGGAATGTGAGAGAGTAAGAGGAACAGAGAAATGAAGTGGTCGCATCTGTCTCGATGGTGACTATAGATGTGACGCCTATCAGCAAAAAGATCCTAAAAACAAGGGTGTGCACCCAACGACATACAAAGACTATAGGAATAATGACTGTGCAGTCCATCGATTGGGAGGAAAGATTTAGACTATGTTCGAGTGAGAGACCGTCCCTGGTCACCATGAGAGTCTCTGTCTACGGTTGCCCACTGTCCCCTGTGGGAATGAAGTGAACACATCTGTCTCGGCGAGGTCATTGCTGTGAATGGGACGTCGATGAAGATGACGTCGCGTAGGAGACCTAACAGAAATGTGGACAAATCAAAGATGAGTATGGGCATTCTGGTCGTGATCGATATATTCAAGGTCTATCCTCTACAATCCACATACTGGCGGAACAAAGTAGGGAGAAAGTTCGTAGAAAAGTTTTCAAAACCCAAAAAATGAACTACAGTATCAGTAATCGATATCAATCAGTACAAGCTGAAATATTCGTCTTCATGATCTTTAAGTTAAATTCAATTTCACTTTATTAAAAAAATATACAGAAATAAAAATAAATCAATTATCTTTCAGAGAATTCTATGCTTCCAATATCCTGGCTATGAGAAAAAATCTCGAAAAATATTTCTCCTCGGGAAGACGCACGTAGGAGACTTGGAGTTTTGTGTCATTTTTCAGTACAACTCTGACCCATCTGAAAAGAAATTTTACTTGAAAATGGAGTAATTAAACATCATTGATTACCTCTGACTACTCTCTGTTATCTCGTTTTGAGTTCTCACCAAATCCAATATTTTTCTTCCAGTATATTCAGTTTTCAATCCCAACGTAAGATCCGATCCGACACTTCGTTCTATTGACATCCAGCTTTGTATCAGTTGAAAATAATCATTTGCGCTCGAGTCGTCCAACTGACTAGATGTGATTTGAAGTTTTTGATTTTCCATTGTTTTCAAAGCCCTCGCAAGCTGATTGATGTCTTCCTTATGTGTAAGAATTGATAGTTGTTGAGCATTTTTTACGAAACTGTGTTGATAATTCGAACCTTCGTCTGGTGTGAAACTGAAGCTTACATTGCGCAAAGTCCTCGAAGAATCTAAAATTGGAGAAATAGGAACCAATAACTTGAATTCTTCAAAGCAAGCGGATAAAGAATTAGCGGATATCTTTAACCCGACTGGTATACGCCAAACGTCATCGAAATATCCACCTCTACTCCCGAAATGATTGACAGTGATTACAGGACGATAAGCGAATAGAATTTCATTGAGTTTCTTAGCGGCTTCGTAGAGTTTATAATTATAGGCATATCTTTGAATCGTTTTGACTTTTCCTTGTGTAATGGTGAGTTGGATGAAAAATGTGTATAGAGGAGAGAGATTGTTGCGTCGGCAAAGGAACGGGAGGAGATCGTTGCGATATTCATTGATCCTCAACTGTAAAGAATCCTTGCGGAGTCTCACATTGCCACTAATGCGTCGATCATCTTCAGTCATTGGTCCAGCTAAAAACTCTTCGACCGTTTTTCCCTCCAATTCCAATTGATTGATTTTTGCAAGAGCGTCTTCATACCTTCTCAAGGAGAACTCCAAATATTGCTCTCTTGTTTCTCTGTCTCTTCGAAGATGAGTTTCATTCTCCCTTCGTAATGAAATATCTCCGTTTAGAATCGGAGTGGATGAGTTTGGAATTTCGAATCCATACTGATCCACATCCCAGCGTACACCTCCCTCATCGTTTTCATATTGAATTGTATATGGTATTTCTTTAGTATAATAATGACAATAGACTCCAATTTCGTAGGATCGGTTGTTGACTGCGGTCCTAAACTCTTCGAACGACAAGTATTTGATCCTCAAGGGAACTGCTTTTTCTGTGGGACGAATTTTTGGAATTTGCTGAGCAATTTTGAATCTAAAATTCGATTCTGATGCTTAAAACTAGATTTCGAATGAAATATACCTCAAGTTTGGATCCGTGTGCAGTAAAACTGTCCTTAAACTTTCGTATCCCATCGAGATGGAAGAACATGTCATCTTGTATTGACTTCGAATTTGGGTACGATTTCTGAAATTATAAAAGTTTCTAGAAAGCAAAGTTTCACATTAAGGATTAAACAATGAAAATTAAAACAGACGAAAGGATGAGATTAGTAAAAGAAAAAATGACTCTGGTATTCGAAACACAAGGCAAATTTAGGTGGAATGAGAGAGGGCGATCGATTGTGACTAACGATTGGGATGGGCGTTGCAATTGTTTCTGTGTGGGTGCGAACGTCGACCTTGGTCAAATTGAGAGTCTCTATCTTTGGTTCCTTCTGGGAATGTGAGAAAGCAGAGAGAACGAAGTGGCCACATCTGCCTCAAAAATGGTATTACTGTAGATGGAACGTAGCCGAAGGCCTAAATTTATGTACGTCGAAATGGGGGATGATTTGATGGTCCAGGTTTTCATCAACTGTCCACAGGGTAACATCAAGAATTACGGGTTTTACACGGTCAGACTATCAAAATTTTAGGCAAGAGATTTCCCCGAAGGTCAACAACGCCGACATCCCTATGTGGTTTTATCTTCAATCTGACATTCCCAGAAGGTCCATTGTGCAGCACTTCACCTCATTATGATGGACTTTCTCATCGTCGTCTTGCATTGTGAATATGAGAGACCAACCTTCCCAGAAGGCTCAAATTAAGACCAGATTTTTTTCTCTGCGACTGTGGAATTTGTCCGACTTGCATGAATCTAATTTCGAGCAAGAATTGAAGTTTCAACTCTCCAGTATCATCGTTAACAATGCGTTTGTTATCAATATTTGCTTCTAGACCAACAAAATGACATTGAAAAATTGGGGACAAGAAGATGGGGGTAGAATTTTTGACGAATAAAAATGGAAGGAATAAATTAGGCATCAAAAGAAGGAAGAAGAATTGGGAGTAGAATCATATAAGTGAAATAAAAGATGAAAATGAGAAGAACGAATACTTGGAGGTGACAAAATAGATATTGCATTCAAAGTCGCTAACGAAAAACGGCATTAAAGATTTTAAATGAAGAATTGGGAACAGAAAAAGAAGGAAAAAGTTAACATAGGGAATGGAAGCGAGAAATCGAGATGAAAACAAAAAATGAAGTTGAACAGAGATCAATCTATTTTTTGAGAATTCTCTCCTTCCATAATCTTGGCTGTGAGGAGGAATGTGGACAAATGTATCTTCTCGGGAAGAGGGGCGTAGGAGACTTGGAGTTTTCTGCCATTAATCAGTGGAGCTATGACACATCTGAAATGAAAAGTTGGCTAGAAATTGAGGTAATTAAAGATATTGTATTACCTTTCAGTACTCTCTGCTCTCTCGGTTCGATTTCTCACCAACTCTAAAATCTCTTCTCCAATTTGATCAGTTCTCAATCCCAACGTTATCATCGATCCCACACGTCTTTCTGCTCCCAGCCATGCTAGCACCAGTTGGAAATAATCATTTGCGCTAGGGGTGTGAAAATCCATTAAATCGAAGTGAAATCGTTGATTTTCCATTGTTCCGAAAACCCACGCAAGCTGATTGATAACAACCGTATATGTACAAATTGATAGTTGTTGAGCGTTTTTCACAAAACTGTGTTGATAATTTGAATATACATGTGGTACGCTCACATTGCGCAAAGTTCTCGAAGGATCCAAAATTGATGAAATGGAGGCTATTTCCCTAATATCTCCGTAAATAGCGTTAGGTACAGGGTTAGTGAATTTATCTCCTCCGAAAGGGGTATATACAGAGTTCGCGGATACTTTGAATCCAACTGGTAAACGCCAAACGTCACACTTATACATATTTTCGAGCTGATTGGCAATGATTACAGGTCGATTCTCAAAGAGAATTTCGTTGAGTTTCTTAGCGGCTTCGTAGAGCTTATGGTTGTACTCATATCTTTGGATTGTTGTAGCATTTCCTTGTGTAATGGTAAGTTGGATGTAACATGTATATGGAGGGGATAGGTTGTTGCGTCGGTAATGGAACGGAAGTAGATTGGTGCGAGACGCATCAAGTATTTCTTGCATACGTTCCTTGGAGTATCGCATATAGTGTCTAATGCGACGATCATTCCTAGTCATCGGCCCAGCTAAAAATTCCTCCACTGTTTTTCCCTCCAATTCCAATTGATTAATTTTTGCTAGAGTGGCTTCATAAGTGTTAAAATAGGACTGCAAACGTCGCTCTCTCATTTCTGTATCTCTTCTGAAAATATCAGCATTTTCCGTTCGAGATGAAACATCTCCGTTTAAAATCGGAGTGGATGAGTTTTCGAATCCATACTGATCCAAATCATAGCTTACACCTCCCTCACGGTTCTGCTTTTTTATGCTTATAGGAGTTTCTTCTGTATTATGACGACGGTAGACTCCAAGTTTGTAGGATGTGCTGTCGACTGTAGTCTTGAACTCTTGCAGCGACAAAGAGTTGATTCGCAAAGGAACCGCATTTTCTGTTAGACGAATTTCCGGAATTCGCCGAGCAATTTTGAATCTGGAAATCAATTCGGTTGTTGGAAACTAGATTTCGGATGAATAATACCTCAAATTCGGATCCGTGTACAGTAAAACTGTCTTTAAAATTTCGTACTCCATCGGGATGGAAGGAGTGGCCATGTTGTATTGGTTTCGAATTTTGGTACGATTTCTGAAATTATAAAAGTTTATAAAGAGGTGAAGTGCACATTCAGAATTAAAAATTGAAACATAAAACAGAGGCAACGATGAGATGAATTCAGAAAAATGACACTATTATATAAGCAGAATACAATTTTCGATGGAATGGCTGAGTGGCTGTTAGATTGGGATTAACGTTTGGAGATGTTTCTTTTCTGGTGAGAATGTCATTCTTTGTCACCATGGGAGTGTGAGAGACTGCCTAGTGTGACTGTATGTTTGATCATGAGAATGTGAGAGATTCGAAGGAATACAGAGATGATGTCTGTCTCTGCACATTTAATGACCTCAATGACGATGAACCCAAGGATGATGTTTTTTTTGGGAATTCGAGAGAGAGAGGAAAATAATGAGAATTACGGATAGAGTCAAAAATGTTTCCATTTTCAAGAGAAAGTAGCTAGAAATTAACAAGCCTCGAACCGGTTTTCAGCTTTGTTTCGTTTTGCAGATCTGAGACAAAATATTGGGGAAAACATGAGCGAGAAAGACGAAAAATTGTTCCCATCAGAGGACTAGAAAACAGGGAACGAAAGTACGAAAGCCATGAGATTGAACAAACTATTAGAAAAAGAGGATGTGCACCTAACCATGTACACTATTGGAAAAAAGGCTGAGTCGATCGATTGTGAGGAACACCTTGAATGGATGTTTGGGTCCGAACGCCGTTCGGGGTCAAGTTGAGAGTCTCTGTCTTTGTTTGCATGCTGACCCTTCTGGGAATGTGAGAGGACATGAGAAACAAAGAAATGAAGTGACCACATCTGTCTAGATTAGGCCATTGCTGTAGAATACAGGGTAGGACGTCGATGACGATGATGACCGATAAAAGGGGGGGGGGTACTAGGAATTAGAACTGCTACATGCGAGAAGTGCTACAGAAAAGAACTGACGGAATATAGAAACTGATAAAAAGAAGGAGATTAGACACATTATAACTCTGAGAATGGCTATGAAAATCTTGAATATCGACACCAGCTTAAAGGCGCACAGATTCATACAACAAGGTCTCGGCGCAATTTGGCGCTGTTCAAGCAACAGGCAAAAAACTCCGGAAAGGGGTTGTTAACCTGTTTACTGACTAAGCGATACAGGTAAAATACCTGGTTTTTTACTGGTTTTTTAAACTACCTGAATAACCCCATAAAATCGATACATCCACCGTTTTGTTCATTGGAAAGTACGAGAAAACAGGGGAAAATGAAGTAGGGAATAGAGGGACATTTTAAAAGTACACGAGAGAAGGAGAGAGTTAAGCCATGTAAGAATAGGAGCGGTGATCCTGTTCGTCTCGTTGCAAAAACTCTCTTTCTATCAACATCTCGATTCTCTGCTTGATAATCGTTGGGGAGGGAATGAAACGGTGTCGGAGCTGTTCGGTGACCTAGAAAAGTTTGATTTGGGAGAGGTGGCTCAGAAGAAAGACTAATTACCTCTGTGACCAAATCATTATGGCTCAGTCGCTTTCTGGTCTTCATAATTCTAACGATTGCCGCCTCGACCTCCAGTTTTCTGTCATCCTCGACCTTCTGACGTGTCTCCTTAATTTCCGGCTCCGATTCTACTTTTCCAGACACCATCTTCACTTTGACACGTGTCAGCTTCGATTGGAAGTTGTCGTTGACCACAAACTCATCCGACATGTCTGGAAAATTGAGGTTTTGGATATCAATCATGCTCCTGCCTTTCTTTTTGAACACGCTGTTTACAGAACTGTAGTCCTTTTTTTCCTTCCTGAGTCTCTAAAAAAGTTATGAGCCAGTGTCCCCCCCCCCTTCCATAGCTCCAAAAAAAAATAACTTACCAATCATATCTCGTCCTTTCGATCCTTTACGAGTCAAAATGCGCTGCGACGATTTACTAAGCGCTAGTGAATACAAACATCTCTTCAACTCCTTCTCGGGTATTTTCAAATTGTCCAAAAGCTGTTGACACGAGATCACTTTGTGATAATTGAACTGAAGAAGGATGATCATCTGGTGCGTGGTGACTTGTAGTATCTTGTTCTCAGGATTTATCTCCTTGGGCTCTCCTCCGGCGTTTGATGGTCCCGGACCGTTCTCATAGTTGGATTGCAAAGATTTTGGTGGTGGATAGAACGTCGCTTTTATATCAGCATTTCCGAGAAGCGTATTGATGGTCAATTTTCGTCCAGTGTGCTTTTCAGTGTAGAATGCAGTGAACACCTGGAAAAATGATATATTTTTGTATTTGTTAATTTTTTTGAATTTTCACAAAAACGAGCCTTACATCATAAGCCATCGCCAACTCCGGTGGCAGCACAACCAGCGTACACTGAACCGTCGGCCAGACACCTGCAGTCAGCACTCTTACCGATATGTCAGGAGTGAGTTTCTGCCATTGTGGCCCTTCAAGCCAGTCCCTGAAGCTGTTGGCCAGATTCAACCAGAGCTCCTTATCTCTGAACATGTTCTCAAGCTTCTGCGTGAACTGACAACCACACTCTGTCTTCAATTTCGCCAACAACGCCTTCTCGACATCATCTGATGACGATTTGTCTAGCAATAGACGTTTCGCGAGGTACTGCTTGAAATACTTCTCAAACACGTCTTTTTCATGCAAGCAGCGGAATAGGACCATCACATTGTCAAGCTTATCATCCATTTCCGCATCCGAGACACATTTCAGACCGCTACGAAGTATATCGTCCATGTAGTGAGCGAGGAATTCTGGCGATTGACGATTCGAGTTAAGGAATGTCTCAAAGTCGTGCTGGAAGAGTTTCTTGAATTCACGATCATTGTCGAATGCGGTGGTTAGGAGACTCGAAAAGTGATCTTGCAGTTGGAGGAGTTCGTTGACAAACTGTATCGGAGCCTTGAGCAAATCCTCGTTCTTCACAATGTTCTTTCCCGTTTCAGTGAGATATCTGAAAAAAACGTTGTGTCTCTTGCAATTATTTTCAGCAAAATTTCACAAGGGAACCTCAACACCTTGCAAACCCAGAATTTGATGAAAATTTCAGGATATTTCAGGGATAGCCTATCTAGACACTTCTGAAAAATTTTGAATCCGCTGGTGAGTTTCAGCCGAGTTTCATCAGTTTCAGTACCGAAAATATTAGGTTGTTCGGAAAGTCTTTGACACTTTTCTTCAAGTGATGTTTTCTTCAATTAAAATAAGAATCAATAAGAAATGTATTCACTATTGAAGTTCATAACTATTTGCCAGCGCAACAGAAGTTGGGTGATTTCGTTTGCTTAGAACTCTGGCGATCTAGAGGCGAAAAAGTGATCCGAAAATTTTTTGACATCCTTCATATCATGAAGTTTGTTTCCCACAAGAACGTTTAGAGAAATCAGAAAACGTGGTAATTAATTAGTGCCAGATAGGGGTTGTACGGTGGACAAAGCAGAACTTCGATTCCTATAGGCTCGAGCTTACTGCGGGTCTCCGAAGTTTTGTGTGGTTTTTCATTGTCGTACAAAATTTTCAACACCGAGCCTCTCCTGAGGTGAGAGCGATGTGCATGTATACCACTATCTATTTGAAAGCAGTAGAGTCAGAGTTGATGATATAGGAATCCGAAAGCATCTTGCGAGATATTACTCCAGCATTGCCCAACCAAACCGAAAAAATCCGATTTTTTCTTGAAGCTTCCCTTCTGAGTCCAATTCCGCTGTTTCTCTGGCAGGGACCTATTGATGATTTCTGGTATCGCTGACATACATTACCCGTTTATCATCTCCAATACTTATTTTGTTGATCTAGCCCCTTGTCGGTCCCCTGGTGAGAAGTGAAAGTGACAGGTCACATTGTACCTTTTCAAAAAATTGGTCAAAATCTATGGAACAATTTGACCGCCTCTCTGAGCTCTCCCCGTTTGGTGCACATTATTTGTTACGGTGGTATTAGGATGGTGAACTGTCATAAATACTGCACGTGAAATAACTCGGAACTCTTCCTCCAGTAACATCGAAATATCACCATCCATAATAAGACTAGGTCATTTCGATGTTGGTTTATGTTCCAGATCATAGCTCCCTTCTCCGAAACTTTTGAACCAAAACTTAATGGAGGTTCGAGAGATGGTGTCTACGCCGAACACTTTGCACCTTGTTCGCCAAAGTTCGTTGCTCTAGAAAGCCAGGAGAAACATGAACAAAACACACCTCTGAGTATGTGATGTTCATCGAGTTAGTTCTCGCCCATTACACTGTTTAGGGAAAATTTTTTATAGTGCGTTAAACATGCAATGTGTGACATTTATAAATATGAAAACCAATTTGGAAAAAATCGAAATTCGGATAAGCGACATAGAGCAAAGTAAAAGTGTCAAAGACTTTCCGAACAACCTAATAGCATTTTCAGTGCAAAAATGGCAATTTTCAAGGACGATTTTCTCGACTTCTAGGGCGTTTTATAACATAGTATTTGTTGTGTTACATTCAGAATTAAATGGAGTTTCATATATTTGACATTTTCGCAAAAAAAATGTTTTGAACATTTTTGAGAATTTTGTCCACCATTTGGGTGGGAGATTTTCTTCAACTTTTGACTTTTGGGAAAATTTCTTCGAAAAAGTAGTGATTATCGTCTGAAGATATTATGACAAAAAGATATCTGAAGTCTGAAGATATTATATTATGACAAATAGATAACTTATTTCTTGATTTTAAACTTCTCATTATTCAACCATGCTCCTTGTAGGCCACAAGAAAGTGCTTGAAAACTGCTACATTACAGAGATTGAGGACTTGAAAAAGTTTCTTGAAATTTTTGGAATTTTTTTTTTATTTTTGTATCTACTTTCTTGAGTCGGTAAAAACTGGAAACATATACCAGAAGGATCCTATACCGTTGCAAAATCACGAAAAAAGAAAAAAAAATAAAAAACACAAGAGGGTACAAACCAACACCTTGTGCACACTGGCGCAACTTACATCACAGGTAAAGCGGCGAGTCCCAATAGCGGGCGAGCGGAGTCTAAGCGGCGAACAAGTCGCGGCGGAAGAGTGCGGCCCTCCGGCGGGCCGCCGTTCAGCATTTTGCGGTGAAAAATCGGGCAGCAGCTCCGCTCGTACCCAGGTTCTCATATTCTCTGAAAACTGAAAACAGTGGTTTTTCAAGACATTTTTATTATAAACTAACAAAAATTACAACAAAATGAAGAAAAAAGGTATAAAAGAAAAACAATCGAGAAAATGAAAATTAGAGTTTCGCCTCCTGGCTTGTTTTGCTTTCGATCTTCTTGTCCTCTTGCTTTCCCCATCGAGTTGTCGGTCGGATAGTTGATAGAAGTTGTTGTCTTTCTCTGAAATGTTGTATGAATTAGAAAACTCGGTTCAGTTTACGTTTTCCTAAAGAAATCTTGCCTAGTCGAGTGTTTAAAAATCAGACTAATTGTTTGAATAAAGGTCTACAATAGCTTTTGAACACTGTGTTCTGTGTGAGTTATTGTCTCTACAATCGTCGGAATTTTTCTTCTGTCGTCCGTGTTGATAGACTCAGTGCCAAAATTACGGCGTTTTTCACGGAGTCTGCAACACGAGATGACAATTTACTACAACGAAAATACCATACAACACCCGTTTTTCGTTCAAAAGAAGCAAGAAACTACTGAAGAAATGAAGCCATTAAGTTCAGAGTGTTGGTTGCTCATTAGAACTAGTGTTGGTGAAAGCACAATATTAACAATTTTGTTGATTTTTTAAGGCTTAAAATCACCAACCTTTCGAAATTCCTCGCTCAGCTATGCTTCATTGACTGCCCGTCAAGCCCAGCGACGATGGTGACCGTTCGCGGCACTCGGAAACCAGTATTATTCGACTGAAAACTTAAAAAGTAACTGAATACCATGCTTGTTTCTTACCTGTCATTTTATTGCCGGAACGTCTTTATTTCCTGGCTTGAACGCCATTTCCATGGGAAAATCCGTCGGTGGGCCTAAAATGTCAAATTTTACGAAAAATAGCCGACAAAAAGCGAGGGAAATAGCTAAAAACGATGAAGAAGTCAGCTGTGACTTATAAAATACAAAAAATTATCAGTAAAATCGTTGAAAATCAAAGAAAATCGACGGAAATAGGCGGAAATTTCTGAAAATTCGCGAAAAGGCGTTGTGTAGATTTACTGTAAACACCGCGCGCATGCGGAATTTCGGAGCGTCGTTGCGCGCTTTTTCAGCGAATTTGGCAGATTAATTCCGCGAACAACACCGAATAATGCAGAAAATTGGCTAAATTTAGATTCGAAAATTGAAATAGAGCATACAGATCGATTTTTAAGCACAAAACCAAAAGTTTGACAGGTTTCTGTAGGGGAGACGCCGCAATACAGCCTGAAGAAAATATGAAAAATGGCAAAATTTTGACCAATTTGAATTGGAATCGTGCTTTTTGTCTCAATTTCATGCCAATTTCAACGGAAATCGGTTATAAATATTCCACGAGAGATCATTTTCATTTGAGACTCAGACAAGAATGAAGTTCCTGCCGGAGGGTTAAGATTGCCGCCGGCAGGAACTATTGTGTTCAACGTTATATCCGGCAGGTAAAATGACGATTGCATCATCAAAAAAGATGCTGCCGGCATGCTAGAAGGGAAAAGATCCTGCCGGCAGGTCAAACGATGCTCCGCGCGGCTGTATTCTTTTTTCAGTTTACATGTTTTTTTCGTCGTTTTTTTTCTTATTTTATAGTAACAAGTGGATCCATTTGTTTTTCTATCTTACTTTAAAAAATATCTTATTAAAATATCTTGGTTTGGTCAGCCCCTGTTTAAGTTATCATTTGGGGTAATTTTTGATAAAATAGGGAACTTTCTGCAATTTTTCTTTTTTTCAGAAGATGATCAACGACTCGTCCTAGGTTGGCACACCCGTCAGCGACAAAATGAAGCACCGATGACGGTAATTTACATTTTTCGCTGTCAAAATCTACTATTTCTCAGATTTCAGAACTCGTCTTCGGCGTCTTCTCCGATTGTGACAACTACTTCAGAAACACTTCAAAAATTCGAATATTTGGCTCGGAATGTCTAAGTTAACAAATAATTTCCCCTATTTATTTTATATCCCCTTCAATAGTCATTGATATTTATGACACGATTTTTTGTCCTTTTTTTTATTTTTCAATTGTATCTAACTGTGTATAAGTATAGAAATTTTCATGCTTAATAAATTGTACTCGATTTACATTTTGTTTTGATTCTGAAAAACGCGATGAAAGAGGGAGGATGAGTAAAAGGAATTTACCTGCCGGCGGGAAAGCTCATGCCGGCAAGCTAAAAAAAAAGTTCCTGCCGCTGCCCTGCGGCAGGAACTTCACTTAACGCGCCGGCATGAACTTTATTCTTGTCTGAGGAGCTCTAATCTTCAAACTGGCAAACAGCCGACCTCATTATGTAACTCTTCGGACGCCCAAAATGTTATCCAAAAAGTTTTGAGAAATTTGAACAACAAAGACAACGAGTTCTTTTATGTAAACATGATATGTAAATACAGTAGTATAAAGAATCTCAAAACACCGTTAAATTTGTTATAAAAGGGCCACTTAACTTCCAATTTTGAGACAATTTATCTCGGTATCTGTAATAGATATAAAAAAGTTGTCAACTAATAAAATGTTGATGATAACATCACAAACATTTTTTCAGTAGACCACTTTTTCATATCACTCACAATAACCGAGGTAAATCAGGTCAAAGTTTGCAGTGTAGGGGCCCTTCTATTGCAGGTTATGCGGTAGGCACAGCCTCAGTCGAAGTCCCCTCCACTCTCTTTAAGTAGTTCATCCCAAATTTTGAAGCCTATTCTGAACTTTGACAAGTTTTCAAATATTTTGTGCACCTGAAATCTAACATTATTTTTCTAACATATGACGAGCTTCCCCCGCCAGTAGCACGCCAGCGCCCACTCAGCCGCCGTTCAGCCGCCAGTCGTCCGTTCAGGATTATGAAGAGGTTTCTGAGAAAAATTTGAAAAACGTATCGTTAGAATTCGATTTCTTAATGATTCTGACAAAAATCTCGAAAAGTCAAATTTTCCCCGATTTTTAGTGGCTCGCCGACGGGCCATCGTTGGCCCTTCAGCGGTCTTCAGCCGCCACTCGCCCACTTTTGCCACACCTGCGGCCGCTTAGACTCCGCTCGGCCGCTTTTGGGACTTGCCGCTTTACCTGTGATCCCCGACACCACGCCGCCGACGTCTACACTACGTTCAAAAGGCGGTTAGATGTAAGGCGCTCTCTAAACTAATTTCGTAGGGAATTTAGCGAGGGAGCGTGTGGTAAAGCATGCAAATCACCTGAATTCACTACTAAACTTTGGACTGAAATAACTCGACTGAAACTGGCGGGCGGATTCTAAAATTTTTAGGGGTGTCTAGATAGGCTAGTCTTTACCTATCCTGAAATTTTCATCAAATTCTGGGTTTGCAAGGTGTTGAGGTTCCCTTGTCAAGTTATTTTGAATAAAATAGATGGCTCAGATGAGGTTCCCTTTTTGGGAGGGCTATTTTTCAATGGTTGGGAGCCTTTAACTGAAGAAGGAAGGGAAGAGGTGGGGTCATATTTTAAGAATTCCAGGTTCTTGAAGTATAGGCCCCCACTCTGTACTGGTGAGGGGGGGTCATACTTTAATCACCCAATTAACTATATACCAACACATCTCAGTAGAGCCCCCACCCAATTTTGTACTGGTGGGGACTTTATTTGAATTATACCGTATTGTCTCATAAAAACTTTAACTAATTTTCTTATTAAAAAACTCACTCGCCGACCGCCTTCAACAACACTTTTCGACCACTGACCGGCACCCCTTGCGATTCGGTTATGTGTTTGAAAATGCGGAAGATTCTCGTTAAATCCTCCACTCTTTTGTGCTGAAGCATAAATTTCACACCTCCATTCGGCATGTAGACAATTGTGCTCATATGATCCGCAACCATTACATTGGCCACCACTTGCAAAATCTTCACCTCCGTCTCTTTGTCAAGATATCTAGACGCGCGATTCGCCTCGTCACGAATCGCAGTCTCCACTTGTTCCAGATAATAGCACGCGTCGTTCTCTCCGGCCAGAAGAGTCTCACAAAACTCTCGATAGTATTCATGGGTTCCTTTCAGCAACGCCTTCTCAAAGTATTCTTCATAAACGAAACGATTGTCAATTCCCAATGAAATCAACATCTCACATAAACTCTTCATTCCGTGCCAATTGATCTCGTCCGATTTTCGATACGATTTGATTAGATCGAGTTGCCTGTCTCTAATGAAAATCAAACGATCCCCGATCCCGTTATTTTTCAAAATCTCCGTTCGAAATAACTCGAGACCCAGATCGTACACATGCAAGGCTGACGGATTCTGCGCAACATACACTCTATCCATATACATCATATATTCGCGTATATTGACCATTGCGACAGTATGATCGCTCCACGCCTCAGCCATCGTTTCCAGAAAGACTCCAGAGTTCATTGATTCGATGATACGAACGCGGACGACTTCCAAATGCTCTCGAATCAGTTCACGGAGACCGTTGTAGAGACGGTCGCCGTGCTTATGTTGCACCATTGTGTAGACTGCGCGATAGAGCTCCTCGAAGCCGAGACCGGGGTTGTTCTTGTGTTGAATAGCCTGGATGGCACGTTTGAGGAGGTTCCATGAGTGCGTCACATATTCCTCATCGAGAGTCTGGGAAAATGGGGAAATTTCGAAAAACCAAAAAATTTCAAAGTTTTTGTAACATACTGGTCCCCACATAACCTGGAATTTACGAATTTCTTGAGATGTAAATTCTCTGTAAGGTTTTTCTCGTGACCATATCCAAATGTGCTGAAAAACCATGCTGCAAAACCATGTCAGAATTGCAATTCATACAAATTTTTCCCAGTTCTTTGAGCGCGTTGCGGCTCGCAAAGCGGCTGGAATTTGGCTTGAAATTTGGAAGTTTCAACTCAAAAAATGATGACTTGGCACGGTGCCAACACCTTCAGCGTTGCAAGACCGAGAGACCGTGAAAGCCGAAAAATGATTCAACATTTTTCGCAGTTTTTTGCTATACTCACCATTCTAATTCTCGACGAGGACATCCGAAAAAAAAATTTCAGTAGAAGTATCCAAAACACAAGGCACAGTTCTGTAGAATGACTGAATGACTGGTCGATTGTTATTAACGATTGGGATGGGCGTCGCGTTGTTTCTGTTCTGGTGAGAAAATCGTCCATAGTCAAGATGAGAGATGTCTACGGTGACGTACTGTCCCTTCTGGGAATGTCGCAGACTAGGATGAACACAAGATGACATCTGTTTCTGTATCTCTAATGCATGATGACCTCAATCACAATGAGACCAAGAAGGTGTCTTTTAGGAATCTTAGAAAAACAAGACAAACAATGAAAGATAAGAAGATAACCAAAGAAAAAACTTTTCAGGTGAAAAATTAAGAACATTTTTTCAGTGATGGAGAATAGTGATAGAAAGTAACACGGAGCTCATCCACTATCTTTAACTGCTTTCTCAAACGGAAAGCTCAATTTGAAGTTTTCTGGTGAAGGGACGGGCTAAAAACTTTCAACGGACAACGAACAATTGACATCGGAATGTCCGAGAGTCCCTGGTGCACCCAACGATTTACACTATTCGAAAAATGGCGGAGAGGTCGATCGATTGTGAGAAACAATTTAGACGATGTTCTAGGGAGGACGACGTCATTGGTGACGATGAGAGTCTACGGGTGCCTACATTCCCTTCTGGGAATGTGAGAGAGCAGGAGGGACATAGAAATGAGGTGATCCCATCTGTCGTCTACATAGAACATTACTGTAGATGGGACGCCGATGACAACGATGTCTCATGTAGTAGAACACCTTAAAGAAATGAGGTTAAAACAAAGATGCATATGGGGCATCTGGTCGTGTTAGAACTCAGGCGTCGCCGGTTACTTCTGGCCGGAGCTTGGTCATTTTCCGGCAAAGACATTGTGGGAAGCCGACCAAGATCCGACAAACTACTGGCCAGCTTCCGACATCTTAACACACAGCGCCTTCAAATTCCGGCCAAAATCCGACCATTGTCCGTCCCACTTCTGTCGGTGTGCAGCTTCTGACCAAAATCTGACTAAGATCCGTCCAAAAGCCGAACCCCCCTCAACTTCCGTCCAGAAGTTGCAAGCCGACAGCCGAGAAGTTCTTACTTTTTATTATCCACAGCTCACATTGTCACATTCTTATGTGATTTTCCTCTCCGAATACTCTTTCAAAGCCACACAATTCGCTTCCGAATTGCCTCAAAACACCTGCACGCGCAAGCGCGCCCTAGCGCACAGGCAGCGGGAAATTCACTTTGGCTGGTTTTTGTTTTGGCCGCTGGTCATCATTCCTTGCCGTAGGTCAAGTACCGTTTGGTGCTCCAACAATATAGTGTCTGGTTTCAGTTTTAAAGGTTTTTGAGCTCTAATTGTTGCCTTTTGATAGAGTCTGGGACTCTTATCTTTTCTTTGAGTGTTCTTTGTTTATTGTGTTCTTTGACACAGTGAATAAATCGTTGTAGAGTCACAAACATTGTTCGTTCTTGTTGTTCTCGTTTCTCTTCTTTTTATACAGGTTTAGAGAGAGTTTGTGAGGCAGGCGATCCCTGACCGAGCATATCTCTTTTTGAAACTGACTACATATTCAGTAGAAACGATTAGATAATCGAAATTTCAACCTTTCCAATTCATCAAAGATAGTTCATTCCACTCGACAAAATAGAAAAAGCTTCCATTTTGCAAACGTTTTGTTTTTGTAAAATCTATCTTGCGGCATAAACATCGGAGAGACACAGTGTCAGTAATCATTCGATATCAATATCAGTACAATTTGAAAGGTCTTCATGATCATCAAACTAATATGAATTTAACATTATTCAAAAACATGCAAAGTTAAAAATATATTAATTATCTTTTAGAGAATTCTATGCTTTCATAATCCTGGCTGTAAGAAGATATGTGGACAAATGAATCTTCTCGGGAAGAAGCATGTAGGAGACATGAAGTTTTGTGGCATTACTCTGCAGAACTGTGACACATCTGAAAATATAATTTTCTTAGAAGCTGAAGTAATTAAAAATATTTTATAACCTTTCAGTACTCATTGTTCTCTCGTTTTGAGTCCTCACCAACTTTAAAATCTCGTCTCCAATTTGATCAGTCCTCAATCCAAACGTTATCATCGATCCGATAGATCTTTCTACTGACAACCATCCTCGGGTTTCCTATTAGACGATTCATTAATTCGATGTGAAACTTTTGGTTTTCCATTTTTTCCAGAGCGTTCGCAAGCACATTGATTCTTTCTTTAAGTATAAACATTGACAGTTTCTCAGCTGCTCTAACAAATCTGTGTTGAAAACTCAAAACTGGATCTGATTTGTCACTGAAGCTCAGATTTTGCGAAACTTTCGAAGAATCCAAAATTGATGAAATGGAGAATATTTCATTGGCATCTCCGTATCCAGAGTTAGCTGATATAGGGTTAGTGGATATCTTTAATCCAACTCGTATACGCCAGACGTCACTCGAACCCATATTATTGAGCTGATTGACAATGATAACAGGGCGATTTGCAAACAAAAATTCATTGAGTTTCTTAGCGGCTTCGTAGAGTTTATGATTATACTCATACCAAAAAATAAACTACAGTATCAGTAACCGTTATCAATATCAGTACAAGCTGAGATATTCGTCTTTATGATCTTCAAGTTAAATTCAATTTCACTTTATTCAAAAAGATGCAGAATTAATGACAGATCAATTATCTTTTCGAGAATTCTATGCTTCCAATATCCGGGCTATGAGAAAGAATCTGGAGAAATATTTCTCCTCGGGAAGACGCACGTAGGAGACTTGGAGTTTTGTGTCATTTTTCAGTACAACTCTGACCCATCTGAAAAGAAATTTCACTTGAAAATGGAGTAATTAAACATCATTGATTACCTATGACTACTCTCTGTTATCTCGTTTTGAGTTCTCACCAAATCCAATATTTTTCTTCCAGTATATTCAGTTTTCAATCCCAACGTAAGATCCGATCCGACACTTCGTTCTATTGACATCCAGCTTTGTATCAGTTGAAAATAATCATTTGCGCTCGAGTCGTCAAACTGACTAGATGTGATTTGAAGTTTTTGATTTTCCATTGTTTTCAAAGCCCTCGCAAGCTGATTGATGTCTTCCTTATGTGTAAGAATTGATAGCTGTTGAGCATTTTTCACAAAACTGTGTTGATAATTCGGATCTTCGTCTGGTGTGAAACTGAAGCTTACATTGCGCAAAGTCCTCGAAGAATCTAAAATTGGAGAAATAGGAACCAATAACTTGAATTCTTCAAAGCAAGCGGATAAAGAATTAGCGGATATCTTTAACCCGACTGGTATACGCCAAACGTCATCGAAATATCCACCTCTACTCCCGAAATGATTGACAGTGATTACAGGACGATTCGCGAATAGAATTTCATTGAGTTTCTTAGCAGCTTCTAAGAGTTTATGATTATAAGCATATCTTTGAATCGTTTTGACTTTTCCTTGTGTAATGGTGAGTTGGATGAAAAATGTGTATGGAGGAGAGAGATTGTTGCGTCGGCAAAGGAACGGAAGAAGATCGTTGCGATATTCATTGATCCTCAATTGTAAATCTTCCTTGCGGAGTTTCACAGTGCCTCTAATGCGTCGATCATCTTCAGTCATTGGTCCAGCTAAAAACTCTTCGACCGTTTTTCCCTCCAATTCCAATTGATTGATTTTTGCAAGAGCGTCTTCATACCTTCTCAAGGAGAACTCCAAATATTGCTCTCTTGTTTCTCTATCTCTTCGAAGATGAGTTGCATCCTCCCTTCGTAATGAAATGTCTCCGTTTAAAATCGGAGTGGATGAGGTTGGAATTTCGAATCCATACTGATCCACATCCCAGCGTACACCTCCATCATTGTTTTCATATTGAATCGTATAAGGTATTTCTTTAGTATGATAATGACAATAGATTCCAAGTTCGTAAGATTTGTTGTTGACTGCAGTCCTAAACTCTTCGAACGACAAGTATTTGACCCTCAATGGAACTGCCTGTTCTGTGGGACGAATTTTTGGAATTCGCTGAGCAATATTGAATCTGAAAATCAATTCGGAGGTTTAAACTAGATTTCGAATGAAAAATACCTCAAATTCGGATCCGTGTGCAGTAAAATTGCCCTTAAACTTTCGTATCCCATCGGGATGGAATAGGAGGTCATCTTGTATTGATTCCGAATTTGGGTACGATTTCTGAAATTATAAAAGTTTCTAGAAAGCTGAATTTCACAGCCAGAATTAAACATTGAAAATTAAAACATACGAAAGGATGAGATTAATAAAAGAAAAAAATGACTCTAGTATTTGAAACACAAGGTACAGTTCTGAGGAATGACTGAGTGAGACTGATCGATTATTACTAACGATTGGGATGGGCGTTGCGTTGTTTGTGTTCTGGTGAGAACGTCGTCCATAGTCAAGATGAGAGATACGGTGGCATACTGCTCCTTCTGGGAATGTCGCAGAGTAGGTCTTCCTTTTACCACTCTGTAGGTCTCCCGCAGGCATCGTCATCATCGACGCCCATCTACAGTAATGTCCTCATCTAAACAGATTTCATCACTTTGTTTCTCTCCTACATAAGAATCTTTGGGTTTAGTAGCAAAGTGGATTTCACATTTAGAATTAAAAACATGATGAGAAGATAAGATAAGCTCAGGAAAATGGCTCTAGTATTCAAAAGACAAGGCACAGTTCGGTGAAAGGACTGAGAGGCGGATCGATTATGACTAACGGTTGAGATGGACAATGCAATAGTTTCTGTTCTGGTGAGAATGTTGTCTGTGGTCGTCATGAGAGTTTCTGTTGATGTTTGCATTGTTTCTTCTGGGAATGTGAGAGAGTAGAAGGAACAGAGAAATGAGCGGATCACATCTGCCTCGAAAATGGTATTACTGTAAAACCTATGTGGATTTATCTTCAATCTGGCATTCCCAGAAGGTCCATTGTGCAGCACATCACCTCATTATGATAGACTTTCTCAGCAAACGCCATCCTTCTTTGTGAATATGAGAGACCAACCTTCCCGGAAGGCTCAAATTAAGATCAGATTATTTTCTCTGCGTCCGTAGAATTTGCCCGATTTGCATGACTCTGACTATGTGCTAGCATTGCAGTTTTTTTTCTATCCACGGAGTTGCAGGCGGTGACCTCAAGCAAACGCGCTTTGTCGCACACCTCAAGTTCGAGGACTTTGCATCGTGCCAAATCATCATTTTTTGAATTGAAAATTAAAAGCCAAAATTCAGCCGCGTTATCATTGTTAACAACGCGTTTCATATCAATGTTTGTTTATGGACAAACAAAATGACATTGTACAAATGGGGACAAGAGATGGGAATAAAAAATGAGAGAAACAAAGGGGGGGGGGGAGGATGAATTAGGCTGAAGTAATGAGAATTGAGAATCAAACCACGGATAAAAGATAAAAGATGTAATATAAAAGAGCAAGTGAGAATAACGAATACTTGGAGGCGACAAAATAAACATTGCGATCAAAGTTGCGAACAAAAAAAATTTTATTGAAGAATGGAAATGAAGAATTGGGGACAAAAAAAGAAGAACAAAGTTAAAATAGAATTGAAGCGAGAAATTGAGATGAAAACAAAAACGCAGTTGAAAGAGATTAATCTACTTTTCGAGAATTCTCTCCATCTATAATCTTGGCTGTGAGGAGGAATGTGGACAAATGTATCTTCTCGGGAAGAGGAGCGTAGGAAACTATGAGTTTTCTGCCATTAATCAGTGGAACTATGACACATCTGAAATGAAAAGTTGGCTAGAAATTGAATTAGTTGAGAATATTCGATTACCTGTCCCTACTCACTGTTCTTTCGTTCCGAGTTCTCACCAACTCTAAAATTTTTCTTCCAATTTGATCAGTTCTCAATCCAAGAGTTATCATCGATCCCACACGTCTTTCTGTTGCCAACCATCCTTGCATCAGTTGGACATATTCATTTGCGCTAGGGGTTTGAAAATCCATCAAATCGATGTGAATTCGTTGATTTCCCATTGTTTCGAAAGCCCTCACAAGCTGATTTATTTTGTTCTTATATGTACAAATTGATAGTTGTTGAGCATTTTTCACAAAACTGTGTTGATAATTCGCTTCTACATGTGGTACGCTCACATTCCGCAAAGTTCGCGAAGGATTCAAAATTGATGAAATGGGATTTACTGTTCTCCAATCTACGTAAATAGAGTTAGCGGTAACAGAGTTAGTGGATTTACTTCCTCCGAAAGGGGTAAATACAGAGTTAGCGGATATTTTGAATCCAACTGGTATACGCCAAATGTCACACTTATACATATTTTCGAGCTGATTGACAATGATTACAGGTCGATTCCCGAAGAGAGTTTCGTTGAATTTCTTAGCGGCTTGATAGAGCTTATGGTTATACTCATATCTTTGGTATGTTGTAGCATTTCCTTGGGTAATGGCGAGTTGGATGAAATATGCATATGGAGGAGACATTTTGTTCCGTCGGTAATGGAAAGGAAGTAGATTGGTGCGATATGCGTTGATCTTCATTTGTAAATCTTCTTTTGAGGATCGCACATAGAACCAGTGGCTTTCATTGTTCCTAGGCTCAGCTAAAAACTCTTCGACGGTTTTTCCCACCGATTCCAATTGATTGAATTTTTTTGCTAGAACTTGCTCGAAAAATCTCAATGAGGACAGCAAATGTCGCTCTCTTATTTCTGTATCTCTTCTGATAATAGCTGCATTTTCCGTTCGAGATGAAACATCTCCGTTTAGAATCGGAGTGGATGAGTTTGGAACTTCAAATCCATACTGATCCAAATCATAGCTTACACCTCCCTCACGGTTCTGCTTTTTTATGCTAATAGGAGTATCTTCCGTATGATAATGACGGTAGACTCCAAGTTTGTAGGATGTGCTGTTGACTGTTGTCTTGAACTCTTGCAGCGACAAAGAATTGATTCTCAAGGGAACAGTCTTTTCTGTGGGACGAATTTTTGGAATTCGCTGAGCAATATTGAATCTGAAAATCAATTTGGAGGTTTAAACTAGATTTCGGATGAGTAATACCTCAAATTCGGATCTGTGTGCAGTAAAACTGTCTTTAAAATTTCGTACTCCATCGGGATGGAAGCCGAGGCCATGTTGTATTGGTTTCGAATTTTGGTAAGATTTCTGAAACTATATAAGTCTTTAGGAAGCTGAAGTACACATTTAGAATTAAAAATTGAAAATCAAAACAGAGGAAAGGACGAGACGAATTCAGAAGAAAGACACTATTATATAATCAAAATATAATTTTCGATGGAATGGCTGAGTGGCTGATAGATTGGGATTAACATTTGGAATGGGCGTTGCAGGTGTTTCTGTTCTGGTTAGAATGTCATTCTTTGTCACCATGGGAGTGTGAGAGACTGTCCAGTGTGACTGTATGTTCGATAATGGGAATGTGAGAGATTCGAAGGAATACAGAAATGATGTCTGTCTCATTTAATACAAGATGACCTCAATGACGATGAACCCAGGGGTAATGTTTCGGCACTGTTCTAGAATCGTGGAACGAAAAAAAAAATCACGGAACGAAAAAAAAATCACGGAACGAAAAATCACGGAACGAAAAATCACGGAGCGAAAAAATCACGGAACGAAATAAAATCACGGAACGAAAAAAAAATCGTGGAACGAAATAAAAATCACGGAACGAAACTTTTGGAGTTATCCTGAAATTTGTTTCTTTATTCAAGTCCTATTCCTAAATCGAACTTTGGCATTACCTTTACGTTCTAAAACTGGATAGATTGAGATCTCGAGGTTCAATAGTTAGTATGTTATATAAGACCTCTTGGGTACATTCTGGAGTATGGTTACAGACTACATCGACCAGAGTTCTCGAACTTGCCACCATTATAGAAATGTCCCAGATGAAGGAAACATGGTGTTTCAGCCTAAGTTTATAATTGAAAAATCTTTCCAAATCCAAAATTAGTCTCCCCTCTTGATTGGCCAAAAATTTGGAATAGTCTTGGGCCAAAGATGTATGGTCACGAGCCTGAGTAAGTGAGAATCTTGGTACAAAACTGCTTTCCTTGGATTTCTCACTTCACGGAAAATTTGATAACATATTTGGGTTGGGGAAGCTTTTTTCAATTATAGGCTTAGGCTAAAACGCCATGTTTCCTTCATCTGGGACATTCGAAAAATGATGGCAAGTTCAATAACTCTGGTTAATGTAGTCTGGAACCATACTCCCCGATGTTCTTGAGGTCCTATGTAACCTCATAACTAGCGTATCTTAAGAACGTGATATACCCTTTTCTAACATATTTTCGGATATTGGACGAAGTAAAATTATTGCTAAGGTAGTATTCGGGTCACTACTTATCAAATTAAAGTTCGTAGAAATTTTTGGATCAGACAAAACTTTTGTTCCGTGATTTTTATTTCGTTCCACGATTTTTTTTTTCGTTCCGTGATTTTATTTCGTTCCGTGATTTTTCCGTTCCGTGATTTTTCGTTCCGTGATTTTTTTTTCGTTCCGTGATTTTTTTTTCGTTCCACGATTCTAGAACAGTGCCAACGTTTCTTGGGAATTCGAGAAAATAGGAAAATAATGAGAGATACGGATAGAGTAAAAAATGTTTCAATTTAAAGGTGAAAGGAACTAGAACTTGGCAAGCCTCGAACCGTGTTTCAGCGTTGTTTTGTTTTGCGGATCTGAGACAAAATATTGGGGAAAACATGACGAAAAAGACGAAAAATTGTTTCCATCAGAGGACTAAAAAACAGGGAACGAAAGTACGAAAGCCATGAGATTGAACAAACTATTAGAAAAAGAGGATGGGCACCTAACCATGTACACTATTGGAAAAAAGGCTGAGTCGATCGAATGTGAGGAACACCTTTAATGGATGTTTGGGAGAGAACGTCGTCCGGGGCCCCGATAAGAGTCTCTGTCTTTGTTTGTATGCTGACCCTTCTGCGAGCGTGAGAGGGCATGAGAAACGAAGAAATGAGGTGGTCACATCTGTCCAGATTAGGGCATTGCTGTAGAATACAGGGTAGATGGGACGTCGAGGACGATGATGACCTATGGGGGGGGGGGTGGATTACTAGGAATGAGACATGTGAGAAGTGCTACAAAAAAGAACTGACGGAATATAGAAATTGGTAAAAAAAAACAGAGATTAGACACATGATAATTAAGTAGTTCAGGTGAAGACTTTTTTGGAATAGTAGTTTTGCAATTAACCGTTGTGATGCCGTACAGAGCCACTCAGCTAACTTCGTCTGATCATATCCGATTTAACAAGATTATTTAGCATCTCCGGTTAAAATCGAAAATCTCTTCGCCATCATGACTTCGAAATTTTCAGTCTTCGCGCGAATCCATACTGTGCCGTCCCAGATATAGATCAGTGAGATCGATTCAGGACGGTCTTTCGACCGATCCGACCCACTCCGGAACAACAGAGAACAGCGCTAAAAGATTACCTTCTGAATCGATGAATTTCACTTTAAACGAAACTATTCAAATTTTTTGTTCACTTTGACTTTTCTTTAAGACCCTTATTTTTTTCTAAATTTTTTTGTAGAAATTGAGTGCAAAGCCTCAATCCAGCTGAAAGAAAACAATTAATCTTCTTTTGAATTATAGAAAATCTCGTAAATCGACACCAGCTGAAAAAAGCACAGGTTTATACAACAAGGTCTCGACGCGGTTTACTTGTTTACTGAATAAGCGATACAGGTAAAATAGAGAGATCGTTAAGCCATGTAAGAATAGGAGCGGGGATCATGTTCGTCTCGTCGCAAAAACTCTCTTTCGATCAACGTCTCGATTCTTTGCTTGATAATCGTTGGGGAGGGCATGAAACGGTGTCGGAGTTGTTGGGTGAC
The DNA here is from genome assembly GCA_027920645.1 of Caenorhabditis nigoni. NCBI lineage: Eukaryota > Metazoa > Nematoda > Chromadorea > Rhabditida > Rhabditidae > Caenorhabditis > Caenorhabditis nigoni. The sequence continues at coordinate 14,222,532 of CP115865.1, read as the reverse complement.
CTAGAAAAGTTTAATTTCGGAGAGGTGGCTGAGAAGAAAGGATAATTACCTCTGTCACTAAATTATTATGGTTCAGTCGCTTTCTGGTCTTCATAGTTCTAACGATTGCCGCCTCGACTTCCAGCTTTCTGTCATCCTCCACCTTCTGACGTGTCTCCTTAATTTCCGGCTCCGATTCCACTTTTCCAGACACCATCTGCACTTTGACACGTGTCAGCTTCGATTGGAAGTTGTCGTCGACCATGAACTCATCCGACATGTCTGGAAAAATTGAGATTTTGGAAATCAATCATGTACTTCCCTTTTTTTTTTGAACACGATGATTACATAACAGTAGTCCTTTTTTCATTCCTGAGTCTCTAAAAAAAGTTATGAGCTCTGAAAATGACACAAACTCTATTGACGGTTGATATCGTTTTTTACTTTTGTTTAACTTGCTTAACAGTCTGCCCCGATAGACGAATAAAGACTATCTAGGGCAACACATAGTGACCCCCTTCCACATCAAAAAATATAGAAAAATCGGCTCTTTATGACAAGGGGGGCCCATGAGAAAAGGGGGGCCCATGGGAAAAGGGGGGGCCCAAGTCAAAAGGGGGGGCCCATGAGAATAGGGTGGCCCAAGACAGAAGGGGGGGGGGGCCCAAAGGTAAAAATGTGTCCTAAGTCAAGATTAATCGATTTTTTCAAGTTTTATGATTGTTTCTATGAAAATTCCGCACTTTGTGCTTGTTTCCATAAAAATTCATAACTTCGAAAAAAGTTCAATTTAGGTCATTTTTTGCATAATTGACACTATTTCTGCTGTTTTAACTGTGTAGTTTTAATTTATCAAGCTAATATTTGGTCATTTTAAGCTTAGAAACAGAAGTAATATACAAAAAATGTATTAAAAATGACATAAACTGAAAATTTCAAAAAATGATGAAAAGTGTCCAAAGCACGAAATTTTGTTGGAACCACCCGCTAAACTTGAAAAAATCGGCAAATCTTAACTCAGACATAATTTTTCCACTTGGGCCCCCCCCTTTTCACTTGGGCCCCCCTATTCTCATGGACCCCCTTTTGACTTGGGCCCCCCCTTTTCCCATGGGCCCCCCCCTTTTCTCATGGGCCCCCCTTGTCATAAAGAGCCGAAAAATCATTACTAATAACATCCACCAGATTCCGTATGTGCGTATATATGTTGCGCGCCTTATCACCCACTTAACGTTGATTGATTGAGCTGTAACCTGGACAGATAAATCAGAAATGTGTCTAATTAAATGCCCAAACTCTTCATTTTCCGGAATGATGATTTTGAAATCTTTTGGAGGCGTTTCTTGGGTTCACCACAGTAACGGTTGGTGGGCAGAAAGGGCGCCAGGCGGTTTTGCCCCAAAGAAAGGGTGCCAGGAGGTTTAGCCCCAAAGAAAGGGTGCAAAAAGGTTTAGCCCCGAAGGGGCGGAAACTCACTGGTAAAACTTACCAATCATATTTCGTCCTTTCGGTCCTTTACGAGTCAAAATTCGTTGCGACGATTTACTAAGCGCTAGTGAATACAAGCATCTCTTCAACTCCTTCTCTGGCATCTTCAATTCGTCCAAAAGCTGTTGACACGAGATCACTTTGTGATGATTAAACTGAAGAAGGATGATCATCTGATGCGTGCTGACCTGTAGTATCTTGTTCTCCGGCTTTCTCTCCTTGGGCTCTCCTCCGGTGTTCGATGGTCCTGGACCGTCCTCCTTGTTGGATTGCAAAGCTTTTGGTGGTGGATAGAACGTCGCTTTGACATCAGCATTTCCGAGAAGCGTGTTGATGGTCAGTTTTCGTCCAGTGTGCTTTTCATTGTAGAATGCGGTGAAAAGCTGGAAAAAAGATATATTTTTGTATTTGTTCATTTTTTTTGAATTTTTACAAAAACGAGCCTTACATCATAAGCCATTGCCAACTCCGGTGGCAGCACAACCAGCGTACACTGAACCGTCGGCCAGACACCTGCAGTCAGCACTCTTACCGATATGTCAGGAGTGAGTTTCTGCCATTGTGGCCCTTCAAGCCAGTCCCTGAAGCTGTTGGCCAGATTCAACCAGAGTTCCTTATCTCTGAACATGTTCTCAAGCTTCTGCGTGAACTGACATCCACACTCTGTCTTCAATTTCGCCAACAACGCCTTCTCGACATCATCTGATGACGATTTGTCTAGCAATAGACGTTTCGCGAGGTACTTCTTGAAATACTTCTCAAACACGTCTTTTTCATGCAAGCAACGGAATAGGACCATCACATTGTCAAGCTTATCATCCATTTCCGCATCCGAGACACATTTCAGACCGCTACGAAGTATATCGTCCATGTAGTGAGCGAGGAATTCTGGCGATTGACGATTCGAGTTGAGGAATGTCTCAAAGTCGTGCTGGAAGAGTTTCTTGAATTCACGATCATCGTCGAATGTGGTGGTTAGGAGACTCGAAAAGTGATCTTGCAGTTGGAGGAGTTCGTTGACAAACTGTACCGGGACCTTGAGCAAATCCTCGTTTTTCATAATGTTCGTTCCGGTTTCAGTGAGATATCTGAAAAAATTTTTGTGTCTCTTGAAATTATTTTCAGCAAAATTTCAAGTTATGTTGAATAAAATAGGGTGCTCAGATGAGGTTCCCTTCTTGGGAGGGCTATTTTTCAATGGTTGGGAGTCTTTAATTGAAGAAGGAAGGGAGGAGGTGGGGTCATATTTTAAGAATTCCAGGTTCTTGAAGTATAGGCCCCCACTTTGTACTGGTGAGGGGGGGGGCACACTTTAATCATCCAATTAACTATATCCCACCAGATCTCAGTAGAGCCCCCCATCCATTTTTGTACTGGTGGGGGCTCTACTATACATAGTTGTTTATGAGGTGGGGACTTTATTTGAATTATACCGCATTTTCTCATAAAAACTTTAACTAATTTTCTCATTAAAAACTCACTCGCTAACAGCCTTCAACAACACTTTTCGACCACTGACCGGCACCGCAGGCGATTCGGTTATGTGTTTGAAAATGCGGAAGATTCTCCTTAAATCCTCCACTCTCTTGTGCTGAAACATAAACTTCACACCTCCATTCGGCATGTGGACAATTGTGCTCATATGATCCGCAACCATCACATTGGCCACCACTTGCAATATCTTCACCTCCGTCTCTTTGTCAAGATATCTAGACGCGCGATTCGCCTCGTCACGAATCGCAGTCTCCACCTGTTCCAGATAAAAGCACACGTCGTTCTCTCCAGCCAGCAGTGTCTCACAAACTTCTCGATAGTATTCATAGGTTCCTTTCAGCAACGCCTTCTCAAAGTACTCTTCATAAACACAACGGTTGTCAATTCCCAATGAAATCAACATCTTACACAAATTCTTAATTCCGTGCCAATTTATCTCGTTCGATTTTCGATACGACTTGATTAGATCGAGCTGCCTATCTCTCATGAAAATCAATCGATTCTCGATCCCGTTATTTCTCAAAACCTCCGTTCGAAATAACTCGAGACCCAGATCGTAAACTTGCAAGACGGACGGTTTCTGCGGAACATACATTCTGTCCAAATACATCAGAATTTCGCTAATCATGGTCATTGCAACAATATGATCGGTCCACGCCTCAGTCATTGTTTCCAGAAAGACTCCAGTATCCATTGATTCGATAATACGAACGCGGACGACTTCCATGTGCTCTCGAATCACTTCACGGAGACTGTTGTAGAGACGGTCGCCGTGTTTATGTAACACCATTGTGTAGACGCTTCGATAGAGCTCCTCAAAGCTGGGACCGGGATCGTTCTTGCGTTGAATAGCCTGGATGGCACTTTTGAGGTATTCCCATGTTTGCGTCACGTATTCCTCACTGAGAGTCTGGGAAAATTGGAAAATTTCGAAAAATCAACAAAAAAATCAATTGTCGGAGTTTTTGTAATAAACTCACTGGGGTCCAAATGACTTGAATCATACAGTGCGTGTAATAAGGATAGGACCCCCCTCGATTTGGACTTTTCAGAAAAAAGTAAGAGAGATATCAAAATTCTGTGAATGCCATTCGATTTAAAATGAAAAACAACCCCAGAAGCCAAAATTTCATAACTCTAGCACTTTACGTACCGGTCCACCGTCCAAAAGTCATTTTTTAGGCCGTGTAATAAGAATAGGACCACCCCGAAAAATGAAAAATCACAGGTTTTTTGAGGAACAAAATTGAACTTCTTTCGTTGGAAATTTTTAAAATAGTCTTAAAATAGCCTATTTTGTAAGTTTAGACAAAATTTGATTCCTCTCTTCAAGTTTTAGAAAAAATTATTTTCTGTCATTTTCGTCATTTTTTGGGGTTTTGGAATTAACCGCGGATAACTTTGCTCCTGGTCAAAAGTTTTGAGCTGAAACTTGTAGAAAATACTGCTGCAGTGGTCTCAATTGTCTACTGACGGTTGTTATGCTATTTTGAGCCGTTGCTTGTGATCTAAGCTGGATTGAAATTTCTAAAATTGAAATTCGGTGATTCTGATTTTGCCGGAAATCTAGATTTTACTCTCTTAATTTATTTTTCTTTACAAAATATAAATTTTGACAGCTATTTCAATTACTTAAAACACCTTTCGAACATTTTTGACAGATTTGGAAAATTTTCAATTGGGCATATTTTTTCAGTTCAAAACTCGAGCTCAATTTTGAGCTACCATAGCTCAAAAGTGCCTTAAACACTCAAAACATGATAATGGTTATCCAAAACATATTTACATCCGATTTCAGCTCAAAAATTTTACCAGGAGCAAAGTTATCCGCGGTTAATTCCAAAACCCCAAAAAATGACGAAAATGACAGAAAATAATTTTTTCTAAAACTTGAAGAGAGGAATATATCCTTTTTCCTAAACTTACAAAATAGGCTATTTTAAGACTATTTTAAAAATTTCCGACGAAAGAAGTTCAATTTTGTTCCTCAAAAAACCTGTGATTTTTCATTTTTCGGGGTGGTCCTATCCTTATTACACGGCCTAAAAAATGACTTTTTGGACGGTGGACCGGTACCGAAAGTGCTAGAGTTATAAAATTTTGGCTTCTGGGGTTGTTTTTCATTTTAAATCGAATGGCATTCACAGAATTTTGATATCTCTCTTACTTTTTTCTGAAAAGTCTAAATCGAGGGGGGTCCTATCCTTATTACACGCACTGTACATGATAGCGTCTGAGCGCATTTACAAGACGTTCCGAGAAAACCTCCGTGAAGAAGTAAGGTATTATATTTTTAGCAAAATAGGAAGTTTCAGACTATATTTCTCTGACATTTGTGAGTAGTATTTAAAGATTGACGTAAAAGGAGTCTAGTTGAACATTTTTACCGATTTTGGGCTATTCAGATCGACTCTGAATAACTTTTGTAGGCCATTTTGACTTTTTGATGGAAAATGTTTCGGAAAATCATTTTTCGAGGAATTTGAAATTAGCATTTCGTAGCCAATCCAAAGCCAATCATTTTGGTATATCTCCCACAAAAATCGGTCCACGGAGACTCTCAAAAAATAAAGGTCAATTTTTCAGTACTAAATTTCGCTTTTTGGAGGTATTCAAAACCGGCTAAAAAACGTTTTATCAAAAATCTGCTTCCAACAAATGTTTTAAATATGATTGCAATCGTTTTGCGCTATAAAACAGTTTTGTTGCTAGCCGAAAAATGAAGGGAATTATTCTAAAATTCTACATTTCACGCAGCTTTTTGCTATACTCACCATTCTAATCGACATCGACAAGAAAATCCAAAAAAAAAATTTAAAACAAAAGGCACAGTTGTGGAATGTCTGAGTGACTGATCAATTATAACTAACGATTGGGATGGGCGTCACGTTGTTTCTGTTCTGGTGAGAACGTCGTCCCTAGTCAAGATGAGAGATACCTACTGGGACATACTGTCCCTTATGGGAATGTCGCGGAATGTCCGCGCCTCCCTGTTGCGTACCTAATGCCGTACACCATTGAAAACACGGCCGAGTGGTCGATCGATTGTGAGGCACGATTTGGATTCTGTTCTGGTGAGAACGTCGTCTCGGGTCATGATGAGAGTCTCTGTCTACGGTGTTATGATGTCCCTTCTAGGAAGGTCAGAGAGCAGAAGGAACAAAGAAATGAAGTGGTCACATCTGTCTCAATGAGGACATTACTGTGGAACGTCGATGACGACACGTCGTAGGAGACCTAACATACGTGTGGATAAACAAACGATGCATATGAATCATCCTTTCCTGATCGATGTACTCATGTTTAACCATTTACAAGTTGTAGATTACATTCGACATACTGACGGGAACAAATGAGGGGACAATGGTAGAAAAGATTTCGAAACCCAAAAAATGAATCCCAATATCCCTACTCGATACGGTATCAATATCAGTACAAATTGCAATATTTGTCTTCATGATCTTCAAACTGAACTCAATTTCACTTTATTCAAAAACATACAGAGTTATATCAATTAGCTGTAAAAAAATATCAATTATCTTTTCGAGAATTTTATTCTTCCATAATCATGGCTGTGAGGATGAACTTGGACCGATTTCCCATGTTAAAACCCCAGTAGGAAACTTTGAGTTTTGTTCCATTTCTCAGCGGAACTTTGACGCATCTGAAATGAAAATTTTACTAGAATTGGGATTATTATTGAAAATAATCCTTTACCTTTCTCTACTCACTGTTCTTTCGTATCGCGATCTCACCAAATCCAAGATTCGTTCTCCAATATATTCAGCTCTCAATTCAAACGTTATCACCGATCCGGCACTTCGTTCTGTTGACAACCAGCCTTGTATCAGTTGAAAATATTGATTTTGGCTAGGGCTTTCAAATAAAAATCCAATGCGAATTTGTTGATTCTCCATTGTTTTGAAAGCCCTTGCAAGTTGGTTGATTCTTCTTTCTTCTGTATGAATGGTGAGTTGTTGAGCATTTTTCACAAAACTGAGTTGAAAAATTGAATCTTCGTCTGATGTGAAATTGAAGCTCACATTGCGCAAAGTTCTCGGAGAATCCAAGATTCGAGAAATAGGAACAATTTGCTCATATCCTCTGTGGCCAGCGGTTATAGAGTTAGCGGACATCTTTAACCCAACTGGTAGACGCCAAACGTCATTTAAACGTCCACCCTTGAACTGATTGACAATGATTACAGGGCGGTTAGCAAAGAGAAATTCGTTGAGTTTCTTAGCCGCTTCGTAGAGTTTATAATTATAAGCATATCTTTGAATCGTTTTGAAATGTTCTTGTTTAATGTTTAGTTGAATGAAATATCTATTAGGAGAACATAGGTTGTTTCGTCGGCAAAGGAACGGAAGTAGATCGTTTCGATATTCATTGATCTTCATTTGTAAATATTCCTTGGAGAAGCGTATATGGAGGCTGAGGTGTCGATCATCATCAGTCATCGGTCCCGCCAAAAACTCTTCGACCGTTTTCCCCTCCAATTCTAATTGATTGATTTTCGCTAGAGTGTCTTCATATTGTTTCAAAGTGAGCTCCAAACGCTGCTCTATTTCTTCTCGATTTATTCGATGACGATTTGCATTTCCCCTTCGAAATGAAACATCTCCTTTTAGAATCGGAGTAGAAGAGTTTGGAATTTCGAGTCCATACGGATCCAAATCACAGCTTGCACCTCCCTCATTGTTTTGACTTTTTATTCTCGAAGGTATTTCGTTAGTATGATAATGACAATAGATTCCAAGTTTGTAGGATGTGCTGTTGACTGTGGTCTTGAACTCTTCCAATTCCAAGGATCTGATTCTCAAGGGAATATACTTTTCTGAAAGGCGAATTTTCGGAATTCGCTGAGCAATTTTGAATCTGAAAATCTATTGGGATGTTTAAAACTGGATTTCGAATAAAAAATACCTTAAATTTGGATCCGTGTGGAGTACCACTGCCTTTAAACTTTCGTATGTTATCGGAATGGAGCGAGAAACCATATTCTCGTGCTTGAAACGGCTTCGCTCTTCCGGGATATTCAATGCCACCATAGGTTCTGCCCTATCAACTGGATTCGAAACTTCTCTGTTTGTGCAACCATCCCGCTGTCCTTTCAAATTCTCAATCTCCAATTTCTGCTCCTGAACTACCTTTTTCAACTGATCCAACTCCTGTTTCACCTCCAGAAGTTGGGACTGGGTTATTTGAAGAGTTCCATTCAATTCTTCCACAATTGGATTCATTTGTTCTTTAACCAATTTCCGAATCAGCTCACTTTCAAGTTTTTCCAGAACCGTATCATCCTTATCGGCTTCATTCGATTCGTTTTGTTTTTCCGTTTCTTGAGACATGTTGGAGAATTTTGTACTGGTTTTGAATTTCGGCCCGATTTCTGAAATTATATAAGTTTAGTAGGTAGTTGAAGTTCACATTTAGAATTACATAAAGTTTGTGAATGAAAACAGAAGGAAGATTGAGATTAATTTCGAAGCAAAGACTCTGGTATTCAGACGAAAACGTTCGTTGGAAGGACTGAGTGACTGATCGATTATAACTATCGATTTGGAATGGGCGTCGCGTTGTTTCTGTCCTGGTGAGAACGTCGTTTTGGGTCACGATGAGAGTCTCTGTCTATGGTTTCATACTGTCCCTTCTGGGAATGTCAGAGAGTAGAAGGAACAAAGTGATGATGTCTGTCTATTTCATGCAAAATGACCTCAATGACGTTCGGACCAAATGAATGAATTCTTTAGGGGATTGAGAGAATAGGAAAATAAAGAGAGGTACGGAGACAGCCAAACATCACATTTATTTTTTTAAATACTTTTCAGGTGAAGGTAAATTAGTTATCATTTTTCCAAACGGACAGTTGACGGATCCAGACAGCGGAACGGACAACTGACAAAATGTTTTCAAATCATCGAGTATTTTCGGAAAAATTTCAACGGACAACGAACAATCGACAAAAAAATGTCCGTGCATCCCCGATGTGCACCCAATGACGTACATTATTGGAATAATGACTGAGCGGTCGGTCGATTGTCAGGAAAGATTTAGATTCTGTTCTGGTGAGAACGACGTCCCTGGTTATGACGAGAGTCTCTGTCTACGGTTGCATACCGTTCCTTCTGGGAATGTCAGAGGGTAGGAGGAACGGAGAAACGAAGTGATCACATCTGGCTAGATGAGAAGACTGTAGATGGGACGTCGATGACGATGACGTTTCACGTTGTAGGAGACCTAACAGACCCCACAGTGAAAATGAGGAAGAATTCAGCATAAACGATGAGATTACCTAAATTTCAAACCTTCAATGAATCAAAAATATTTCATTCAATTTGGAAAGTAATGAGAGAGAAAATGATCGAGAAGGAGAGTAACCCCTAAAACTGAGGGGGGGGGGTACAAATTGAAATATCGGTTTTCAAGGTTTTAAAACATTTTAAGTTCACTTCATCCAAAAACGTACATAGTTAAAAATATAATAGATCAGTTATCTTTTCGAGAATTTTATACTTTCATAATGATGGCTGTAAGGACGAATCGCGGCAAAAATCCCACATTAAGACCCCAGTAGGAAACTTTGAGTATTGTGCCATTTCTCAGCACAACTTTGACATATCTGAAAATAATTATTGCTTGAAACTGGAGTAACTAAAAATATTTGATTACCTTTCTCTTCTCATTGTTCTCTCGTTCTGAGATCTCACCATCTCTAAGATTTCTTCTCCAATCCTTTCAGTTCTCAATTCAAACGTTATCACCGATCCGACACTTCGTTCTGTTGACATCCAGCCTTTCAGCAGTCGAAAATAGTCGTTCGGGCTAGTGCTCTCCAAAAGAAATTCGATGTTAATTTGTTGATTTTCCATTGTTTCGAGATCTCTCACAAGCTGATTGATTCTTCCATTATGTGCAAGAATTGATAGTTGTTGAGCATTTTTCACAAAACTGTGTTGATAATTCGAATCTAATTCTGATGTGAAACTGAAGCTCACATTGCGCAGTTTTTTCGAAGCATCCAAAATTGGGCTAATTGGAATTATTTTCTCATATTCTCCGCAGCAAGCTGGTAGAGAGTTAGCGGATGTTTTTAACCCAACTGGTAGACGCCAAACATCACTGAAACGTCCAGTCTGGAACTGATTGACAGTGATTACAGGGCGATTCGCGAAGAAAATTTCGTTGAGTTTCTTGGCGGCTTCGTAGAGCTTATGATTATATAAATATCTTTGAATCGTTTTGACTTTTCCTTGGGCAATCGTGAGTTGGATGAAACATGTATATGGAGGAGGGAGGTTGTTTCGTCGGTAATGGAACGGAAGTAGTTTGCTGCGATACCCTTCAATCTTCGTTTGTAAATAATCTTTGCGGTGTCCCACATAGAACCTGCGGTGTTGTTCATCCTCATTCATCGGTCCAGCTAAGAAGTCCCAGATCGTTTTTCCCTCAGATTCCAATTGATTTATTTTTGCAAGAGCGTCTTCGAGATTTCTCAGTGAGGACTTCAAACGCTGCTCTCTTTCTTCTGTATCTGTTCGATGATAAGCCGAAATTCCCTTTCGAAATGAAACATCTCCTTCTAGAATAGGAGCGGATGAATTTGAAATTTTGAATCCGTACTGATCTACATCACAGCTTACACGGCCCCATTTTATTCGCTGAGGCGTCTCTTCAGTGTGAAGATTACTGTAAACTGCCAGTGTATAGGAAGTTCGGTTGACTGTGGTTGTGAAGTCTGACAACGTCAGAGATTTTATTTTCAAGGGTACTTGCTTTTCTGTAAGACGAATTTTCGGAATTCGCTGAGCAATTTTGAATCTGAAAATTGATTTTGATTTGAAAAACTTGATTTAGGATAAAAAATACCTTAAATTCGGATCCGTATGCAACAAAACTGTCCTTAAACTTTCGTATCCCATAGAGTAAGTGGCCATTTTGTATTTCTTTTGAATTTCGGTACGACTTCTGAAAGTATGAACGTTTTTAGGGAGTATAATCTTAGAATTTAAAGTTGCAAATAAAGCATGATAAGAAAGAATGAGATTAGTTCAGAAAAAATGAATATAGTTTTCAAAAGGTAAAGCAACGTTCGGTGGAATTGCTGAGTGACTGATTAATTGGGTTTATTGACTGGGATGGGCGTTGCAGTTGTTTCTGTCCTGGTGAGAACGGTGTTTCGGGTCACCATGGGAGTCTCTACTGACGGTGGCATACTGTCCCTTCTGGGAATGTCAGAGAGTAGAAGGAACAGACAACGTCTGTCTTTATACATTCAATGCAAGATGCCCTCAATGAAGGTGAGTCTCAAGGGATATGTCTTTAGGGAAATGAGAAAATAGAGAAATAATGAAAGATAATGGTTATTCATGTAGCGAAAGTGTGTATTTCAAAACGCATTTCTATTAGGTGAACTCTAGCATTGGATTTCCCGAGAGTTGGAAACAGTGCTATCTCCATTTTCAGACGAATGAGGCTAAAATCGGAACGAGTTTCAGCGTTTGAAAAGCGGAACGTGGATGTGGCGATCGGAAAACCTAATATATCTTTAGGTAAAGATGAGGAATGCTTAGGCTGATCTTAAACAAAATGTGGGGAACACTTGTGCCAAAAGTGGCAAAGAGTTTAGTAGAAAACAGAGAGGACGAAAATGTGTATGCAGCAAAAATCATTGGGACTTGAAAATAATAATATTAGTACCCAACTACACATGTGAGCTATTGGAAAAATGGCTGAGCGGTCCATCGATTGTGAGGACCGATTTGGATTCTGTTCTGGTGAGAATGACGTCCCTGGTCATAACGAGAGTCTCTGTCTAAAGTGGCATACTATTTCTTCTGGGAATGTGAGAGAGCAGGACGAACATTGAAATGAAATGGAAAATATGGAGGATGTCTCATTCCGTAGGAGTCGTAGGACCTAACTGAACGCACAGCGAGGATAAGGGTATTCAGCATCAAGTATGAGATTATCGAAATTTAAAACCTTCCGATGAATCCAAATCAATTCATCATTTGGCAAGCAATACTATGTAGAAACGACTCATGCCCGGTTAAACTTTATTTTTTTAAAAATGAGAGGGAAAATCGTCGAGAGTTTTAAACTCCCAATAATGAATTACAGTATCAGTAATCAATGCGATATCAATATCCGTACAAATCGAAATATAAAAAAAACATACAGAGTTAAAAATAGATCAATTATCTTTGCGAGAATTCCATGCTTTCATAATGATGGCTGTAAGGACGAATCGAGGCCATTTGTTTCTGTTAGGAGTGAGAACGATGTCTCGGGTAACCATGAGAGTCTCGGTCTATGGTTACAGATTGCCCTTCTGGGAATGTCAGAGAGTAGAAGGGACATAGAAATGAAGTCTGTCTCGATGAGGACACATTACTGTAGATGGGACGTCGCAGACGACCTGTAGGGTGGTACTAGGGAGGGAATTCCCGCTCACGAATCATACAAGTTATACTTTGTTCAAGCCCTCAGGTCTGACATTTCTCACCACCGAGTTCTTGAAAAGAAAAAACAATTGCCAATATTCTTATTCAATAATCCGAAACGATAATATGCTACACAAAAGACAATGTTCAAAAATGTGCAAATGTGAATTAAACAGAATTATTTTTTCGTTAATTCAGGGCTTTTATCGGGACACACTTTGCTTGTTTTCTTTTTGCTGCATAAAAAAGAAAAAAAATTGTCGAAACCAAAAAAAAAAGAATTATGTTGTCTGTAATCTTAACGCTATCAACATCAGTACAAATTGAAAAAAAAAACAAACAGAGTTAAAAATAAATCAATTATCTTTTCGAGAATTCTATGCTTTCTGAATTATGGCTGTGAGGATGGATTTGAAAGAATATTTGACTCTGAGACACCAGCAGGAAACTTTGAGTTTTGTTCCGTTTTTCAGCACAACTTTGACCCATCTGAAAAGAAATTACGTTTGAAATTGGAGTAATAAAAAATGTTTCATTACCTATCAGTACTCTCTGTTCTCTCGTTTTGAGCTCTTACCAACTCTAAGATTTCTTCTCCAATATATTCAGTTTTCAATTCAAACGTTATCACCGATCCGACACTTCTTTCTGTTGATAACCAGCCTTGAAGCAGTTGAAAATATTCGCTTGGGCGAGGACTGTCGAAAGGAAATTCGATGTTAATTTGTTGGTTATCCATTGTTCCGAAAGCCCTAATAAGCTCATGGTTGCTTTCCGCACGTGTACAAATTGTGAGTTGTTGAGCATTTTTCACAAAACTGTGTTGATCATTCAGAACTGAAACAAATACGCCCACATTTTGCAAAGTTCTCGAAGAATCCAAAATTGAAGAAAAAGAAACTATCTGATCATATTCTCCAAACACATAGGATATAGAGTTAGCGGATATCTTCAATCCAACTGGTATACGCCAGACGCAATTGAAACTTGTGCCCTCGAATTTATTGACAATGATCACAGGACGATTCGCGAATAGAACTTCGTTGAGTTTCTTTGCGGCTTCGTAAAGTTTATGATTATAGCCATATCTTTGAATCGTTTTGAAGTTTCCTTCAATTGTGAGTTGGATTGAACATGCGAATGTAGGAGAGAGGTTGTTGCGTTTGTTGATTTTTGCCAGAGCGTCCTGCTCCGTGTTTTCTCTTTGAAAAATAGCGGCATTTTCCGCCCGAAATGAAACATCTCCGTTTAGAATCGGAGTGGATGAGTTTGAAATTTTACATCCATCCTGGTCCAAATCACAGCTCACACCTCCACAATTGTTTTTCTTTTTAATTTTTTTAGGTATCTTTCCCGTATGACAATTACGGTAGACTCCAAGTTTGTAGGACGTGTTGTTGATTGTGGTCGTGAACTCTCTCAGCGACAGTGATTCGATTCTCAAGGGAACTGCCTTTTCTGTGAGACGGAATTTTGGAATTCGCTGAGCAATTTTGAATCTGAAAATCGATTTTGATTTTTATAAATTAATTTCGGATGAAAAATACCTCAAGTTCGGATCCTCATGTAGTAAAACTGCTTTCAAACTCTCGTAACTTATTGGGGCGGAGAAGGAGACCATTTTGTATTGGTTTTAGGTATTTGTATGATTTCTGAAATCATAAAAGTTTTTAGAAAGCTGAAGCTCAAATTTAGAATCTTTAAAAGGGCAGAAGAGGGAGTGAGGTGAATTCGGAAATAATGGCCCGAGTACTCACGGTAAATTTTTTGGGACGGTAAATGTAAATGCGCTCTAACGCGAATACTGTAGCGATCGCTCTGAGTATCGAAGCACATGCGCAAAAATGCATTACTGAGTCGCTACCAGCGGATAATGCGACCAAGAAAAAAAAGCGCGCGAAAAAAAAATTTTTAAATACGTTCCGGGAAATTCACCGTGAGTACTTAAAAGACAAAGCAAAATTCGGTGGAATGGCTGAGTAGCTGATCGATTATTATAACTAACGATTGGAATGGGCGTTGCTATTGTTTCTGTTCTAGTGAGAACGTCGTTGTGGGCCACGATGAGAGTCCCTGTCGCTGGTTGCATACTGCCCCTTCTGGGAAAGTGAGGAACTAGAAGGGACACATAGATGACATCTGTCTCCGTACATTTCATGAAAGGTCAATGACGATGATACAGATTGGGAAAGAAATAAGGAGAAAGTAGAAAACGATTTTCGGGCGAAAGAAACTAAATTTAAACGAGCCTCGGACCGAGTTTTAGCGTATTGAGAGCGGAACTTGGATGTGGCGTTCGGAAAAACTTTTGGTACATTTATGCCGATCTTTGACAAAATCATGGGTGAAAAAATACAGAAAAGTTGCTTGGATCAGAGAAACAGAAAACAGAGAGGAGGAAAATATGTAACCAGAAAAAAACCTTCAGATTTAAAAATAAGAGAATGTGCAATTAATGACGTACAATATCGGAAAAATGAATGAGTGTAGGTTGATCGATTGGGAGGAATCAATTGGATGTGCGTTTCCGTCGTTTTTGTTCTGGAAAAAACGATGTCTCTGGTCACAACGAGAGGCACTATCTACACTGCGCGTCATAATTATAGAGCCACTTCATTTTTCGTAATTTTGTTGATATCCATGAAAGTTTCAAAACCCTTTCCGATGGCGATATATATCATTTTTGAATCTGAAAAGGTAAAGCACAATCAGTTTTAGATAGTGAAGCAACGGTTCGAAAAAATGAAAAAATGTCAAAAAATTCAACTTTTCACTGCGTCATAATTATAGAGCCACTTCAAAAATCTTACCATCATCACGATTTCTTCGCGGTAAAAAGCAGATATTCAAATTTTCCACTAAAACTTGATAGTTCCAAACCAATTTCCAAACCAATTTCAGTAGAAACATTTTCTGTTATAAATGATTTTTGAATATTTTTTCATGAAAAATGGAAGGTTTGCAAAAAACAGTTTTTGCCTTTTCCCTATTATTTCAGGATTGTATAAGTTATGTCAGATTATTCATAAACACCCGTAAAACATTATCAAATGCATTATTAAGTTTTCAAAAACGTGTAAAGTACTGATCAAAGGGTGCAAACTAGGATCATATAAGTTTTATGAAGCCAACTTCAGGTAAGTCAAAAATATAGTAAGCATGACGTGATACATTTGTAGTTTTTTATATTTATTAACCATAAATAGTGCTTCAATTTCTCAGTTGGCAAGTTTTTACCATGACTCCATTCAAAGAAGTTATTTTTCTCCGGCGTGTCGCCAAAGTTAACTCAGAACTCTCACCGGGAGTTTTGCGCTTCTTTGTTTCCAGAGGTGTATCTCATTTGTATGAATCTGTACAAAAAAGTTGTCAACTACAAAAATGAAGCTTTAGTTTTGTTTTATACTTCTAGATATTTTCAACTCATTTCGACAATGTATGTTTGTGGCACAAAAAAGAACATACTGACCTTTTTTAGTTGAAAAAAGCACCTTGTTTGAAAGTATGGAAAAATGAGGTACATTGTCGTAGAGAGATGAAATTTTTTAGAGATATAGAACAAAACAAACGCTTCATTTTTGTAGTTGACAACTTTTTTCTACAGATTGATACAAATGAGATACAGTCTGGAAACCGAAGAAGCGAAAACTGCATGTGAGTGTTCTGAGCTAACGTTCGCGACAACTCGGAGCAAAATAACTTTTTTGAATGAAGTCATGATAAAAACTTGCAGACTAAAAAATTGATGCTTTATTTATGGTCAATGAATGTGGAAAGTTTCGAATGTATTCCGTCACATTCACTATATTTTCGATGTACCTGAAGTTGGCTTCATAAAACTCATATGATCCTAGTTTGCACCCTTTGATCAGTACTTTACACGTTTTTGAAAACTTAATAATGCATTTGATAATGTTTTACGGGTGTTTATGAATAATCTGACATAACTTATACAATCCTGAAAAAATTGGGAAAAGGCAAAAATTGTTTTTTGCAAACCTTCCATTTTTCATGAAAAAATATTCGAAAATCATTTATAACAGAATATGTTTCTACTGAAATTGGTTTGGAAATTGGTTTGGAACTATCAATTTTTAGTGGAAAATTTGAATATCTGCTTTTTACAGTGAAGTAATCGTGATGATGGCAAAATTTTTGAAGTGGCTCTATAATTATGACGCAGTGAAAAGTTGAATTTTTTGACAATTTTTTCATTTTTTCGAACCGTTGCTTCACTATCTAAAACTGATTGTGCTTTACGTTTCCAGATTCAAAAATGATATTTATCGCCACCGGAAAGGATTCTGAAACTTTCATGGATATCAAAAAATTTACGAAAAATGAAGTGGCTCTATAATTATGACGCGCAGTGTATGGTTGCAAACTGTCCCTTCTGGGAATGTCAAAGAGTAGAAGAAACAAAGAAATGAGGTGGTCACATCTGTCAAGATTGGGACATTACCGTATATGGGACGTCGAGGACGATGATTTCGCGTAGAAGGGTGAATAGAAATGTAGATAATCTAAAGGTGCATTCGAGTTATCCGGTCCTGATCGATGTACTCATGGTTTGAATCATATACAAGTTGTAGACTATATACAACCCATATACTGACGGAAAAAAAATGAGGGGGAAAATTTTAGAAAAATTTTCTAAAACCCAAAAAACGAATTACAGCATCACTAGTCGATACGGTATAAAAATCAGTAAAAATTGAAATATTGAGCTTTATTTAAAAACATCCAAAAATAGAAATAGATCAATTATTTTTTTTGAGTATTCCATGATTACAGAATGATGGCTGTAATGATGAATTGGGGCCAGCTTCCAACGTTAAGACCCCAGTAGGAAACTTTGAGTTTTGTGCCATTCCTCAGAGCAACTTTGACCCATCTGAAAAGAATTTTTGTTTGAAATTGAAGTAATTAAAATATTTGATTACCTGTCTCTTTTCATTGTTATCTCGTTTCGAGTTCTCACCAACTCTAAGATTTTTTCTCCAATATGTTCAGTCATCAATTCAAACGTTACCACCGATCCGACACTTCTTTCTGTTGACAACCAGCCTTGTATCAAACGAAAATATTCGTTTGGGCTAGGAATGCAAAATAAAAATCCAATGTTAAGTTGTTGATTTTCCATTGTTTTGAAAGCCGCTGCAAGCAGATTGATTCTTTCCTTATGTATCCGAATTGAGAGTTGTTGAGCATGTTTCACAAAACTATGTTGATAATTCGAAGCTACATCTGATCGGACACTGAAGCTCACTTTGCGCAAAGTTCTTGAAGAATCTAAAAGTGGATGAATTGGAACTATTTGCTTATAGTCTCCGTATCCAGAGCGAGCGGATATAGAACTAGCGGATATCTTAAAGCCAACTGGTACACGCCAAACGTCATTGTAACGTCCACCCTGTAACTTATTGACAATGATTACAGGGCGATTAGCGAATAGAATTTCGTTGAGTTTCTTAGCGGTTTCGTAGAGTTTATGATTATTAACATACCTTTGAATTGTTGCGGCAGTTCCTTTAGTAATGGTCAATTGGATGTAACATGTATATTGAGGGGATATGTTCTTTTGTCGACAACGGAACGGAAGTGGATCGTTTCGATATTCATTGATCTTCAATTTCAAATCTTTATGTTTTGTTCATCCTCAGTCATCAGTCCCGCCAAAAAATCTTCGACCGTTTTTCCCTCCGATTCCAATTGATTGATTTTTGCAAGAACGTCTTCATAGTTTTTCAGTGAGAACACCAAACGCTGCATTCTATCTTCTGTAACTCTTTGCTGTTTAGTTGCATTTCGCCTTTTAAATGAAACATCGCCGCCTAGAATTGGAGTGGAAGAGTTTGGAATTTCAAATCCATACTGGTCCAAATCATGGCTTACACCGCCCCAATCATTCTCCCTTTTTATACTCATAGGCATCTTATTAGTATGAAAGTGACGGTATACTCCAAGTTTGTAGGATGTGTTGTTGACTGTGGTCATGAACTCTCTCAGCGACAGTGATCTGATTTTCAACGGAACTGTCTTTTCTGTGAGACAAATTTTTGGAACTCGCTGAGCAATTTTGAATCTGAAAATCAATTGGGATGTTTAAAAGAAGGTTTTGTATGAAAAATACCTCAAATTTGGATCCGTGTGCAGTAAAACTGTTTTCAAACTTTCGTATCCCATCGGGACGGAGTAGGTCATCATGGTTTCGATTATTTTACGATTTCTGAAATTATATATGTTTTAGGAAGAACATATTCTGAAAATTGAAAATCAAAACAGACGAAAAGATGAGATAAATTCAGAAAAAGTCAATAGTGTTTAAACGACAAAGAAACTTTCGATGGAATGATCGATTATGATAGATGATTGGGATGGCATTGTGTTGTTTCTGTTCTGGTGAGAACGTCGTTATGGGTCACGATGAGAGATTTCTACGGTTGCATACTGTCCCTTCTGGGAATGTCAGAGAGTAGAAGGAAAAAAAAGATGACGTCTAGCTTTGTACCTTTCATGCAAGATGATCTCAATGACGATTGGACCCAGAGAATGAGTTCTTTGGGGGTTTGAGGGAACAGCAAAAGAATGAGAGACTCATCGAGAGAGAGAGAGCGAGAGAGCGAGAGAAAAACATTTCAGAGTAATCAATATCAGGAGAGCTTTCGACCGACGTGTAGCGTTTGGAAAGTGGACAGTGAATTGGCGTTTGGAAAAAGTTGAGAAAAATTAGGTGCATTTGCGGATGTAAGGTAAATCTTGGGAAAAGTGATGAGAAGAAAAGTGATGAGAAGTCAAACGTGATGAGAAGTTGATTTCCTCACAATCAACTTGATAAAAAACAAAGGAAATGAAACTACATATTCAGCAAAATGCCTTAAGGTTTAAAAATCAGAAGACGTGAACATAACGACGTACACTATTGGAAAAATGATCGAGTGGTCGATCGATCGTGCCTCAATAAGAGTCTCTGTCCAGGGTTGTATACTATTCCTTCTGGGAAGGTCAGAGAGTAGAAGAAACAAAGAAGTGGTCACATCATTCTCAACGAGGACATTACTGTAGGTGGGACGTCGATCACAGCTCACGTCGTAGAAGACCTAACCCAGTAATGATCGATGTACTCATGTTTAATCATCTACAAGACGGAAAAAATGAGGGGGAAATTGTAGAAAAGATTTTAAATCTTAAAATAGAATTACAGTATAAGTAATCGATAGGCTATTGATATCAGTACCAACTGGATGATCTTCATGATCTTCGAACTAACATCAGTTTTACTTTATTCAAAAACATGCAAAAGTTTAAAATATATCAATTATCTTTTCGAGAATTCCATGCTTTCTGAATTATGGCTGCGAGAATGAAATTGGAAGAATTGTGGTCGTTGAGACCCCAGCAGGAAACTTTGAGTTTTGTTCCGTTTTTCAGCACAACTTTGACCCATCTGAAATTAATTTTTTTAGGACTTGAATCAGTTGAAAATATTCCATTACCTGTCTCTACTCAAAGCTCTCTCGTTTTTATTTATAACCAACTCTAAGATTTTTTCTCCGATATATTCAGTTCTCAATCCGAACGTTATCACCGATCCGACACTTCTTTCTTTTGACAACCAGCCTTCGAGCAGTTGAAAATATTCGTATGGGCTAGGACTGCCCCATAGAATGCCCCATAAATCGATGTTAATTTGTTGGTTATCCATTGTTTCAAACGCCCTAATAAGCTGATGAATGCTTTCTGTACGTGTAGAAATTGAGAGTTGTTGAGCATTTTTTACAAAACTGTGTTGATCATTCAAAACTGAAACAGTTACGCCCACATTTTGCAAAGTTCTCGAAGAATTCAAAATTGAAGAAAAGGAAACTATTTGGCTATATTCTCCGAACACAGAGGATATAGAGTTAGCGGATATCTTTAATCCAACTGGTATACGCCAGACGCCATTGAAACTTGTGCCCTCGAATTTATCGACAATGACCACAGGACGATTCGAAAAGAGAGTTTCGTTGAGTTTCTTCGCGGCTTCGTAGAGTTTATGATTATACTCATATCTTTGAATCGTTTTGACATTTCCTTGAGTAATTGTGAGTTGGATGTAACAAGTGAATGGAGGAGATAGGTTGTTGCGTCGGCAATGAAACGGAAGTAGTTTGGTGCGATATTCTTCAATTGTCCTCTCTATATTTCCCCTGTGAAGCCTCACAATGCGGCTAATGCGTTGTTCATCCTCAGTCATTGGTCCATCCAAAAACTCCCAGATTGTTTTTCCCTCCGACTTAAGTTGGTTGATTTTTGCTAGAGCGTCTTCATATAGCCTCAATGAGTTTTGATAATCCTGCTCTGTTTTTTCTCTTTGAAAAATAGCTACATTTCCCGCTCGAAATGAAACATCTCCGTTTAAAATCGAAGTGGATGTATTTGGAATTTCGAATCCATACTGATCCAAATCACAGGCCACACCTCCCCTATTGTCGCTATATTTTATTTTTATAGGTATCTCATCCGTACGATAATTACGGTAGATTCCAAGTTGATAGGATTGGCTATTGACTGTGGTACTGAACTCTTCCAACGACAACGATTCGATTCTCAAGGGAACTGCCTTTTCTGTGAGACGAATTTTCGGAATTCGCTGAGCAATTTTGAATCTGAAAATCGATTTTGATTGTTGAAACTATATTAGATTGAATGAAAATACCTCATGTTCGGATCCGTATGCGATAAAATTGTCCTTAAACTTTGGTGATCTATTGGGATGGAGTAGGAGACCATCTTGTATTGGTTTTGTGTTTTTGTAGGAATTCTGAAATCATAAAAGTTTTTCGAAAACTGAAACTCAAATTTAGGATTTTAGGAAATGCCAGAAGAAAGGATGAGATGAGTTCAGAAATAATGGTCCTAGTATTAAAAAAAAACAAAACAAATTTCGGTGGAATAACGGTTGGGAGGGGTTAATTGTTTCTGTTCTGATGAGAACGTCGTTGTGAGTCACGATGAGAGTACTTGTCTATGGCTGCATACTGTCCCTTCTGGGAAAGTGAGGAACTGGAAGAAACATAGAGATGACGCATGTATCTGTACATTTCATGCAAGGACAATGAAGATGTGACCTATAGAAAAAGAATAAGAGATAAGAAAGAAGAAAACAATTTTCAGGAAAGTAATCCGAATACAGGCGAGCCGCGGACCGACTTTCAGAATTTGAAAAGCGGAAAGTGGATGTGGCGTTCGGAAAGACTTTAGGTTCCTTTAGGCCGATCTCAGAAAAAATCAGCGGAAAAATGAACGAAACGAGTAACGAAAGGTGGCTAGAAGTCTCAAGATTGAAAAATAAGATGCTTTGCATCTAATGACGTACACGATTGGAACAATGAATGAGTGTGAGTCGATCGATGGTGAGGAACGGTTTGGATGGACGGTGCAAATGTACACTGCCGAGAATGTCGTCTCGGGTCACCATGAGAGAGGGTATGTGAAAGAGTAGGAGGGGGGCTGGCATCTGTTTCGATGAGGTCAGTACTGTAGATCGGACGTCGATGATGACGTTGGTGAGGAACGATTTGGATATGCGTTTCCGTCGTTTCTGTTTGGGTGAGAACGACGTCCCTGGTCATGATGAGAGTCTTTGTCTACGGTGGCATGCTGTCTTCTGGGAATGTGAATAGAGTAGGAGGAACAAAGAAATGAAGTGATCACATCTGTCCAGATTAAGACATTACTGTAAATGAAGATTATGACTTCAATGAAGATTATGTCTCACGACGCAGAATACCTGCAGGGTGGTACTAGGAAGGCAATTCTCGTACGAGTTCTTTTCATGTTTTTAAAAGATCAAAAAACAGCAGCCAATATTTTTCTTCAAAAACCCAAAACGATAATAGGCTACAAACAACAAAAAGGTTTAAAATAGTGCAAATGTAAATAAAAAATATTCATTCTTCATCAATTTAGTTTTGAATGACAACGAAAACCACAGCGAAAACAAAAAACTGCAAATCAAACTGAAAGTTCGAAACACTAGACATTCCATCAATTGACCCTAAAAATAATTAATTAGATAATTAGATTCATTTAACTAATAATCGTACTACAATTCCCGCCATTATAAGAAACATTTGTTCTGGTGTTATATTGAAAAATCATGCAAGATTTTGTGGAATCGAAAATGTCATTTTCTTCGATAAGAGCAATTGGAGACCCTTTAGAAATCGCTCCCTAAAAACCTTATCATTCAAAATTCAAAATTAATAAAATTACATCAATTTTCGGAAGCTCCAAACTTTTCAAATTCCGATTATTGCTGATTCTTATCACTGGTAGATTCTCTGAAAATAATTTGTATTTATTAAATTACAGTTTAATAGAATCACCATTTAAATTTGCAATTTTTCGTAGCTTTTTCAAAAAGTCAAAATTTCTCAAACTGGTATTTTCGATAGCCAACGATCCAAATATAATTTGGACATTTTCCAATTTTTCTACATAATCTTCGTCTCCATTTTGAATTATAACATCTCCAATTAAGTAAACACAACATGGTTGTAAATTAACCAAACTTTGAAAACTACAAGATTTTTCTGGAACATCAAAATCGCAAAATTTTGCATCCAGATATCGAAAATTGACAAACGCATCTAAAAATACAATCATTTCTGAGAAAGTTACACAAAAGTCCGGATGTAATTGCTCCAGATTCATTGTGAATGGTTTATAAGAAGATAATTTCTGAAAATTTGTTTTTTTAAGTAATATATGAGAAATCTCACTTTCAAGGATTTCCACCCTAAAGATATGAGGTCCGGATTATGATGAATATTGATATTTATTCCAGCCACTGAGTTTAAAAAATCGATTTTTTTCAAATTTTCCAAAAACGACAAATTTGTCAAATCGGTATGCGAAATTTCAATTTCTCCAGACATAAACTCAATATTGGCTAAATTAAAAATTTCTGATCCAATGGAAATATTATTTAATTTTAAATCCTCGCTCAAAATGGTGCATGTTTTGTAAAATTCAAATCCAAGTAGACTGAATTTATCAATGGGGCATCCTTAAAGTTAAAAAAATTCAATTTTGAAAATGCCTTTGTTTTCCAACAAAAAAACTACCCCAATTCCCTCCAAAATATTCCACAGGTACTGCAAAATCGAATGGAAACAGAAAAAGACCATTTTCGACGAGTTTTGGATGATTTTGATGGACCAGAACGTATAAAGGTCCTCGATTTATTATATGCTGAAAAATTATAAATTCAGCTGAAAAATTAATTTTGTAAAATTACTTTGATTTTGGGAAAATACGCATTTTGTAATTTTGAATTTTCTATTAATTGGATAATTGGAAGGGAACTTTCTGGAAATCATTTTTTTTCAGAATCTTACAATTAAAGAAAAAACGATACCGTTCAAATTTGCCATATAAGTTAATTGGCCCATGAAATCCAAATTTTTAAGACTGGTGTTTTTGATAATTACAGTTCCAAAAATATAACGAACACTTTTTAACTTGTATATATAATTCTCATTTTCAGAGTCGATTCTCACATCTCCAATGATCATTTCACAATTTTCGTTCCATGATTTTATATTTTCAAACTTGCAAGTTCCTTGAAAAGTATCTTCACAAAGTTTCGCATGGATATTTACAAAATTAATTTTGAATTTCAGGAAAAATTGAATTTCTTCCAAAGTCAAACAAAAATCTGGATTTAGATTTTCCAAATTCATATAAATTTCAGAATCCCAGATGTTGGAAATTTTCTGGAAACATCTTTTTTTCACATTAAAAATTTATTTTCTCACCTTAAGATTTGGAATTGCAAGTTTTGAAAAATTCTGATTATTTCTTATATTTACAGCAATTTTCTCAATATTTCCAGCATCGGAAATTTGAATATGTTCCAGATTTTTGAAAAATGACAAATTTTGGAAACTCGTATTTTCAATCAAAAAGTCTCCTCGGATTTCAGAAAATTCGGAAAATCCAGAATAATTTTTATGATTTTCAGAAAGTTGTAAACCACCGAATTTAGTTCTACAGTGGTTACTGTAGTTTTGGCAACCTGAAACAAAAATCGGCTCCGCGTCACTTCGAAACCGGTCATATCGAAACTGCGTGACACTTCGAAACCAGGTATTTCGAAATCGGTCATTTCAAAACCGCGGCACTTCGAAACCAGTCACTTCGAAACTGCGAAATTTATACGCTGACTTAAAATTTTCAATTTTCAATTTCATTTTTACGTGATAGTGTTTTTCGGTTTCGAAATGACCGGTTTCGAAATGACTGGGTTCGAAATGTCGCGGTTTCGAAGTGACGCGATGCGGAGCCCGAAAATCTGGGATTTTGAAAATTCTGGAAACATAAATTTTCAAAAATTTTCAAGACTTTCCAAAAGATAAATCAAATTAAATCTAGAAATTTGAAGAATAAAAAACCAAGCATTCTCAAAAATTTTTCCTAAAACGCCTACCACAATCTTTCAGATTTCCCTTGATTTTTATGTTGAAAATTTTGAACATATAACCAAAATCACATAAAATTCCAGCATCCAAAATTTTATTATCTTCTATAAAAATTGGGCATTCGTAAGTGTCTTCTTGGAAAAAGTAGAAATTCCATAGAATGTTTAAATCGGTTAAAAATGAATTATTTCGAATGACTAATTGATCTGAAAAATGCTTTTTTCTATAAATTCAAAATCGAAAACGGTGAAAAACTCACTAATAATGCAATCAAATCCGAAAATGTTCTCCTTTTTATAAGGTGTAAAAAACGATAAACTTGTTAAATTCGAATTTTCGATAATTATTCCTCCGTTTAATAATCGCATATTTTTGAAATAAAATTTCAGCTGATTTTCAGATAAATCCAAATTTTCATTGAATTTCAAAATTCCACAAACTTCTTCACAATTTGGAAAATACTCAATCGTTTTTGAAGTAATTTCAGAGTATTTAAAAATACATCTGGGATCTGTAAATTATTGGAAAATTTCCTTTTTTCTGAGAACTTGAGAATTACCACACTGATAAAATTTGATAACTTTCCTGATTTCCGACTCAAAATTTGAAAATACATAAGTCAAAAAGAGAAGAATTAGATGGATCTTTGGAAGAGAAAACATTTTCAGAAACGGAAAAAAATGATGAAATTCTCAAAATATTTTTATGAAAATATTTAATTATAGTAAGCATTTTTGCTCTTTGAAATATGAACTTTTTCGAAAATAAAAGTGGAAAACAAAATTGTTAGATTTTGAATTTTAGTAACCAAAAATCTTAAATTCAACTTTTTGAAAAAATGAAATTTATTCTGTTACTATTTCTTTTTGCTACCTGTTATTCTGAATTTTCGGATGACCTTCAAAAAGTAACTGATCATTTTTCATGTGGTAATTATTTGATTAACTAATTAACTAATTAAATTTTCTAAAATCTCAGACCCAAAGTGCACTTTCAATGAGTCTGAAATAACTTCAAAGTCAATTGAAAACTTTCCAAAATGTTCTGAAATTTGTGGAATTTTGATTTTCAATTCAAATCTTGATCTTTGGGAATCCGATCTGATGTTTCATTTTCAATCCATGGAAACTTTGTATGGAGGAATCTTAATTGAAAATACTGAATTAACAAGCCTGAATTTTTTCACAACATTTTCAGATTTCAACTTTTTCTGCGAGATTTGTAAGTTTAAATTTCCGGTTCATTATCAAAAAAAAGAGCGAAATGCATTTATGGGGAGACCAGAATTGTAGACCTTGTGATTTTCGAGTCGAAAATAATCCACAATTGGATATCCACAAATTTTTTGAAGACTCACTTGTTTCGATCCTTCCTGATATGAGAAATTCTGGAAATTTGAGGGATTACGGTAGAAAAACATTTTTGAGCGAAACATGCTTGTAATTATTTTCAGGTTGTCGTGGAGATGAGATAACAGCTTCGAATACAAATGAATATAAGAATTGTGAAATTTTATTCGGGGGCCTTATACTTCAGAATCTTCCAGAAATCTCAGATTTATCATTTTTATCTAATGTCCAGAAAATAATTGGTCCAATTGATATTCAAAATACTGGAATTGAAGATTTATCATTTTTGAAAAGCTTATCAATCGTAGAAGTTGATAATATTGGATTGAACGAAATGATCAGTATAGATATTAAAAATAATCCGAAGATGAAAAGATTTGGAATTTCTGCACAATTGGTAATTTTTAATTTTTCAGTTATTATAAACTCTGATAATTAATTTTTTCCAGGCAATTTATAGTTCTTGGCCAAAAAATCTAGTTATGAATTTCGAAAGTTTACATCCAGAATTTTGTTTAACTATTGAGGAAATGTCCTATTTCTCTGTTATGAAATTCAAAAATATTCATGCAAAATATTGTAAAGATTTCGGAAATCAAAATGGAATGAAATTGTGTGAATTTGACAAGATGAGCAATTTAGAGGAAGATTGTATGAACATTTTTGGAACTGTTTTAATTGAATCTGGCGATGAGAAGTATATTGGAAAATTGGAAAGTGTTATGAATATTTATGGATCACTGAGAATTGACAATACAATTTTGGAAGATTTGGACTTTTTCCAGTCGCTTTCGCGAATTATCTCTTTGAACGAGAGTGAGCCAGCAATTCGAATTGCGGGAAATAAGAATTTGAAGAAGGCGCATTTGGCAACAATTGAGGTATTCAGTTTTCCGTGTTGGTGTACAGTGATCGGTGTTTACACTTTTCTCTTCTACAGTATTTTCTGTAGTAGATGCCAACCCTATACGTGCACTTTGAGCTCAATTGTCTCGCTTCTTATGAGAGATATCAAAAATTGTTCACTGATAAAATATTAGTGATATTATGATAAATATTTTATCGGTTGGCAGATCCTTGATATCTCTCATAGGAACCGAGAAAAATTGGCTCAACGATGACGTTAAGGGTGCAACGCTTCAGCTTGCGCCACTGTAGCTCATCCGGTAGCTGCCCGGCACATTCAATACTCATCCCACAAGTTCAACTCCTTCGGGGGCGTATATGAGCAAATTTTCAAAAAATAATTTTCTTATGTCCCCCCTTCTTTAATTGAACAGATTTCAAATATTTCATTCTCAAAAAAAAAAAACATTTCAGGGTGTCATCAGCAGAAGCCTTCAGACCATCATAATCGAGAATAATCATCCGGGATTATTCAATACATCGGATTCCCATTTATTACTACCACCACCATATTGTCGACAATTTTTACCAATTTATTCGGAATACAAAAAACCACCGAAACATTAAATCTCTCGTCTTTGAATTGTTGAAATCCATTTTATTCTTCTGTATTGACCAGCCTGTTGCCCCGCCTCCGGCGCTTCAAACAGCTGGAATAAACTTTTTTCTTTTACTGTTCGTCGCTCCAGTAACAGTCTCCTTTTTAAAGGTCACGTGAATCTATATTTTATTTTCCAGCTTTTCAAAATTCTGAATTTCTTTATTACCAGCAAGCTGGTGCGCCTTCGGCGCGATTCAATATATTTGTTTAAAAATGTTCGTCGCTTTGTTTCTCATTTTTTCTAAAAGGGTCACGTAAATCTATATGTATTTTCCAATTTTTTCAAAAGTTGACAGAGTGGCACCGGGACGGACAGACGCCTCTAGCGTTTTATTAATAAGGAAGATAAGAATGATTATCTTTTTTGATAAATGAAGTGGAGTCTTAAAAGATTATTTTGGTATTTTATTAGTTTTGTAAATGTTTCCAGATTTTTTAAAATTAGTTTGCTCAAATTACAGTAATCCTCAGAATCAGTCTTTGCAGAACTAAACATCAAATACGTCAACCCCATAATTTTCTGTCACAAGGCCAACATTTTCGCTTTACTTCAATAAACCAAAAATCTGTTGTTATACAAACTTTACATCTCAAACTACATGCAAGGTGTAAATATTTTCCAGTTTTGTCCAAGTTTTCTGATTTCTTTCCAGAAAGAATTTTTCAAAAACTTCCGAGTTTCCGATTCGAGATGTATTTATTTCTAACCACTCCAATTCCTGGACCAACCACCGAAAGATGGTTCGGAAAAGAGCCTGGAGATTATTATTATTTTGATGGGGGTCCTCATGAATATTGGGAAAATGAGAGAATCGAGTTTTTCGACGAAGAAACTGAACAGAAAACCATCGAAAAATCTGAACTCCTGGATCATATTTTTTATTTTATTGGCTTATTTCTAAACACTATTCATCTAGTTATACTGATCCGAAAAGAATTAAGGACCAATGTAGTTTTCATAATAATTCTTGGGATTTGTGTTTCCGATATTCTAGTTTCTATGGCTGGTATAACGGAAAAATATTTCGGGAATAACAAGGAAAAAGCATTTCATGGCGGATATTGTGGAACTGATTTGCAGTATGCAATGCTAATTTTGGAAGTGTGTTCTCAAGGAATTCAGAAATTTGGAAGACTTTCATCCACGTTATTCGCTCTGTCCACAGCTGTAATTCGAGCACTTACTGTATTATTTCCAATGAGTTCTTTAATTGATAAACTGTTGAAAAAGAGAAGTGCATATATTATTTTATTGGTTATCTGGATGCTATGTGCAATTAGAACTTTGATTCATTATATGCAGTACAGTATTTACAATGTCGACAAGGATCCAACGTATCGGTTTTTTAAAGGTTTTGAAGAAAATTTCCTTTTCAGATCTTGCCTTATGGCTGGTGATAGCGAATACAGAGAATTCCATCGGCTTCTAGAGGGATATACTGTTCTCGCTGTAACTATTATTTATACAGTTGTAACTTTTATGTTATTAATTGCTTTGGGAATTGCTAGAAAGAAAAGGAAGGCATTGAATACGGATAAGTGAGTTCTCTAAATGAATGCTCAGCTAAAGAAAGAATTCAGATCTTCTGGGACCTCTCTTCTTGTCGTTATAATGTCTTTATCATTTCTGATTTCGGAATTTCTCTACAGTATGTTTTTCATACTCGACAACCGTTATGTGCTCGATGGAAGTTTGGCAATACGGTAACTTTTGCGGGCTAAAGTCTTCAAGACAGTAGATTCCAGACAACTATCCCAAATGTTCGAATACATCTCAAAATTAGTGTTATCTGTGAACTCGATATTTCATTGTTTTATATGTTTCTTCTTGTCTTCTCAATATCGGGAAGCCACGAAAAAATTATTTTGCATCAAACAGAAGAAAAGTGAAAGTGTACTGGGCCCTGCTACGAACTCAGCACAGATTAAGGAGACGGGGGAAAGGAATGATTATTAAATTTGCATTTTCTTCTTAATTAGAGTCCTTCTCTCTTATTATGTACTTCATTATTAATCAATTACACCCCAGATTTCTAACTTTCCTAATCGAAAAAATGAAAAATTCGAAGCCTTGTTATTTTTTTCAATAAAGTACGAGAACCAATCTATAATGTCGGGATTATTAACGAAAAGTTTAATTAACCAATTAATTAATTTTTTACGGTCAACTGTTGGAATATATTGTGTTTCGAATTCCCAGTTGGATTTGCGGATTTTCGTTTTTTTTGTGGTTTTTACTGTTGTAAAAATTATTGGAGAATGAATCATTTTTAATTGAATTGCACTTTTTGGAATCTTCTAATTTTATTTTGCACTATTTTGAAGCTTTTAATCGTCTTTTTCGTAGCCTATCATAAGTTTCGGTTTCTGAAATAAGAACGAATCTCTCATCGATCAAAAATATGTTGACTAGAATAAGATTTTTGATGCCAAATGGTCTGAACAATTATTTTTCAAATTCAACAATAACTTTTTCAAAAGCTCTGAAATTCAGATTTGTAAAATCATTTTCGAGTAACTCCAACATTAAATGTATTTATTTCTGACCACTCCAATTCCTCGACCAACCACCGAAAGATGGTTTGGAAAAGAGCCTGGAGATTATTATTATTATAATGGGGGTCCTCATGAATATTGGGAAAATGAGAGAATCGAGTTTTTCGATGACGAAACTGAACAGAAAACCATCGAAAAATCTGAAATCCTGGATCACATTTTCTATTTTATTGGCCTATTTTTAAACACTATTCATCTCGTTATATTGACCCGAAAAGAATTAAGGACCAATGTAGTTTTTATGATAATTCTTGGAATTTGTGTTTCCGATATTCTAGTGTCTGTGGCTGGTATCACAGAAAAATATTTTGGGAATAGCGAGGAAAAATCGGTTTATGGCGGGTTCTGTGGAACCGATTGGCAGTATATGATGGTAGTGTTCGATGTATTTTCTCAAAGGATACAAAAGTTTGGAAGACTTGCATTCACGCTATTGGCTCTATCCACAGCTGTAATTCGAGCACTTACTGTATTATTCCCAATGAGTTCAATGATTGATAAACTTTTGAAAAAGAGAAGTGCATATATTATTGTATTGGTTATCTGGATGCTCTGTGGGATTAGAATTATTATAGATCACTTAAAATATGGAATCATTGTTCCTGGCACAAACCCAAGGTAGTAAAGTTTGGAAAAATGTTCTAATTATGTCATTAACCTTTCAGATCATGCTATATATCTGCAGAAAGAGTTTTTCAAGAAGAGAACCGACTTCTAGAAGGTTACACAGTTCTAACCGTAACTATCATTTATATAATTGTCACTTTTATGTTATTAATTGCTTTGGGAATTGCTAGAAAGAAAAGGAAGGCATTGAATACGGATAAGTGAGTTTTTTAAAGGACTTTTCAGCTGAATAAAGTGTTCAGATCTTCTGGGACCTCTCTTCTTGTCGTTATAATGTCCTTATCATTTCTGATTTCCGAATTCCTCTACAGCATGTTTTTTATTCTCGATACCAGATTCGAATTCAATGGAAGTGTAGCAATGAAGTAATTTTTTGTCTTATTGTCGAATTAAACGAACTGACACCTGAAAATTTTCTCGGGCAACCTTCGTGTCGATTTACGAGGGGGCGGGGCAAAAACGAATACTGTAAATAACAAATTAGTTTGTGTAAATTTAGTGGGATTTTCTGAACAAAATTTTGATTTCTTAGTATAAAAATGATCGCTAGCGTCTCTAGAATCTATTTTTCAGCAAAAAACTGAACATAAATGGGAAACTGACTCGAACGAGCCGAAACTTTGAAATATTACGTTTTTGCCGCGCTTTTTCGTAGATAAAAAAAACGCGAAAGTTTTCAAAGTCTCAGGTGTCACTTTTTTAATCCTATCTTTCTTATATATAAAACGCTAGAGGCGTCTGTCCGTCCCGGTGTCCGTCTGTGGACTTTTGAAAAACGTGGAAAATAAATATAGGTTTACGTGATCTTCTTTCAAAAAGACCAATCAGAGCGACCAATCAGTTCGAAAATTGATTAAAACGCGCCGAAGGCGCACCATCTTGCTGGTTACAATATAACTTTTAAAATTTTAATATATGATTCCAGACAGCTATCCAACATGTTTGAACATATTTCTAAGTTAGTATTGACCTTGAATTCAATACTACATTGTTTCATTTGTTTTTTCTTGTCTTCTCAATATCGGGAAGCTGCGAGAAAATTATTCTGCAGCATCAAAAAGAAGAGTGAAGGTGAACCGGGTCTTGCAACGAATTCTGTGGATGTTAGATCAACAAGAGAGACTTCTGATTATTGAATTGTTTGGATAGTTTTTAAAAAATTCATTTTCATTTGTGTGTGTTCTCATAAACTTATGAATTTTCTCAACTTTTAACTGCATTCCTTAGTTAAATAAATGGAAATAATTGAAAATAGTTTGCAATTATCAATTCAACTGATATCCACAAACAGCTCCCCATACACCTATAGCATTGTTACATGACACGTCATTGATTGTTTGTGAAGTTGAGAATTTAGCAGCGATCAAACAATTTTCAGTTTCCGTGTTTCTGAAAAGCCTGATTTAATTGACATGGTTTGTACTACGCTGTAATTACAAGTGATCCTTATAGGAAAACCCAGCATTATTGGAATCCAATGCAAAATTCCCTGTTGTGTAGCCATCGGTCCATACAAAATCCTAAAAAAAAAAACGATAGTAATTTAAACTATACATTTTTTGAGTTCACATTGTTGGATACCGATATTGATGTGTTTCTTTCACCGTCAATCCAATATCCTTCCCAGTTTCTGAGGTCTTTAACATCAGATTTTATTCTTCCTGAAAGAGAAAACTGATTTAATTAGAAATTGAGAAAATTAGAGCATTACCTACTATCCATTGTGATTCAGCTGCAGAAGCAACACCAGTTAACTTGGTCCCCTTTTCCTCACAAAACTTCATGGAATCATTTCTTGTAACCCCGTTGAATATCAAAAATGCTTGCATACAAACCACAATGTTATCATTTCTATTGAACGTTTGCCAATCATCAATACATCTCTTGTTGAATGTCCATCCTATCTCTGTCCGTTGCCATGATAATGATTGATTTGTGATATTCAAATTGACTTCTAGATGATCATAAGATGGGCAAGTACTTGTAAGAGAATTACTTGTCTGAAAAGAAAGTTACATCATAAAACCTTTATTCGAACGGCTGGCGTTTTTCGGGGGGTCTCTAGGGGCAAGTCAATTGAAGAGGCCCTTCAATTAGAGGGTGCACTTCTTTCAGAAGGAAAGGGTTTTTTGGTGGAATATTTGTTTTTTACATCACCGGTCAATAAGTTTCACAAAATATATTTTTTATGTTGATTTCGACCATTTTCAAGAGCTTGGAGCTCGGCTGTCAAGTGTCGGGTCACTTTGAAAATTTTGGAAAATTTAAACTTCTGAGATCCTGAGATTCTGAGATTCTGAGATTCTGAGATCCTGAGATTCTGAGATTCTGAGATTCTGAGATCCTGAGATTCTGAGATTCTGAGATCCTGAGATTCTGAGATTCTGAGATTCTGAGATCCTGAGATTCTGAGATTCTGAGATTCTGAGATCCTGAGATTCTGAGATTCTGAGATTCTGAGATCCTGAGATTCTGAGATTCTGAGATTCTGAGATTCTGAGATTCTGAGATTCTGAGATTCTGAGATTCTGAGACTCTGAGATTCTGAAATTCTGAAATTCTGAGATTCTGAGATTCTGAGATTCTGAGATTCTGAGATTCTGAGATTCTGAGATTCTGAGATTCTGAGATTCTGAGATTCTGAGATTCTGAGATTCTGAGATTCTGAGATTCTGAGATTCTGAGATTCTGAGATTCTGAGATTCTGAGATTCTGAGATTCTGAGATTCTGAGATTCTGAGATTCTGAGATTCTGAGATTCTGAGATTCTGAGATTCTGAGATTCTGAGATTCTGAGATTCTGAGATTCTGAGATTCTGAGATTCTGAGATTCTGAGATTCTGAGATTCTGAGATTCTGAGATTCTGAGATTCTGAGATTCTGAGATTCTGAGATTCTGAGATTCTGAGATTCTGAGATTCTGAGATTCTGAGATTCTGAGATTCTGAGATTCTGAGATTCTGAGATTCTGAGATTCTGAGATTCTGAGATTCTGAGATTCTGAGATTCTGAGATTCTGAGATTCTGAGATTCTGAGATTCTGAGATTCTGAGATTCTGAGATTCTGAGATTCTGAGATTCTGAGATTCTGAGATTCTGAGATTCTGAGAT
The DNA here is from genome assembly GCA_027920645.1 of Caenorhabditis nigoni. NCBI lineage: Eukaryota > Metazoa > Nematoda > Chromadorea > Rhabditida > Rhabditidae > Caenorhabditis > Caenorhabditis nigoni. The sequence goes on along the minus strand of CP115865.1, from coordinate 14,188,505 downwards.
TCTGAGATTCTGAGATTCTGAGATTCTGAGATTCTGAGATTCTGAGATTCTGAGATTCTGAGATTCTGAGATTCTGAGATTCTGAGATTCTGAGATTCTGAGATTCTGAGATTCTGAGATTCTGAGATTCTGAGATTCTGAGATTCTGAGATTCTGAGATTCTGAGATTCTGAGATTCTGAGATTCTGAGATTCTGAGATTCTGAGATTCTGAGATTCTGAGATTCTGAGATTCTGAGATTCTGAGATTCTGAGATTCTGAGATTCTGAGATTCTGAGATTCTGAGATTCTGAGATTCTGAGATTCTGAGATTCTGAGATTCTGAGATTCTGAGATTCTGAGATTCTGAGATTCTGAGATTCTGAGATTCTGAGATTCTGAGATTCTGAGATTCTGAGATTCTGAGATTCTGAGATTCTGAGATTCTGAGATTCTGAGATTCTGAGATTCTGAGATTCTGAGATTCTGAGATTCTGAGATTCTGAGATTCTGAGATTCTGAGATTCTGAGATTCTGAGATTCTGAGATTCTGAGATTCTGAGATTCTGAGATTCTGAGATTCTGAGATTCTGAGATTCTGAGATTCTGAGATTCTGAGATTCTGAGATTCTGAGATTCTGAGATTCTGAGATTCTGAGATTCTGAGATTCTGAGATTCTGAGATTCTGAGATTCTGAGATTCTGAGATTCTGAGATTCTGAGATTCTGAGATTCTGAGATTCTGAGATTCTGAGATTCTGAGATTCTGAGATTCTGAGATTCTGAGATTCTGAGATTCTGAGATTCTGAGATTCTGAGATTCTGAGATTCTGAGATTCTGAGATTCTGAGATTCTGAGATTCTGAGATTCTGAGATTCTGAGATTCTGAGATTCTGAGATTCTGAGATTCTGAGATTCTGAGATTCTGAGATTCTGAGATTCTGAGATTCTGAGATTCTGAGATTCTGAGATTCTGAGATTCTGAGATTCTGAGATTCTGAGATTCTGAGATTCTGAGATTCTGAGATTCTGAGATTCTGAGATTCTGAGATTCTGAGATTCTGAGATTCTGAGATTCTGAGATTCTGAGATTCTGAGATTCTGAGATTCTGAGATTCTGAGATTCTGAGATTCTGAGATTCTGAGATTCTGAGATTCTGAGATTCTGAGATTCTGAGATTCTGAGATTCTGAGATTCTGAGATTCTGAGATTCTGAGATTCTGAGATTCTGAGATTCTGAGATTCTGAGATTCTGAGATTCTGAGATTCTGAGATTCTGAGATTCTGAGATTCTGAGATTCTGAGATTCTGAGATTCTGAGATTCTGAGATTCTGAGATTCTGAGATTCTGAGATTCTGAGATTCTGAGATTCTGAGATTCTGAGATTCTGAGATTCTGAGATTCTGAGATTCTGAGATTCTGAGATTCTGAGATTCTGAGATTCTGAGATTCTGAGATTCTGAGATTCTGAGATTCTGAGATTCTGAGATTCTGAGATTCTGAGATTCTGAGATTCTGAGATTCTGAGATTCTGAGATTCTGAGATTCTGAGATTCTGAGATTCTGAGATTCTGAGATTCTGAGATTCTGAGATTCTGAGATTCTGAGATTCTGAGATTCTGAGATTCTGAGATTCTGAGATTCTGAGATTCTGAAATTCTGAGATTCTGAGATTCTGAGATTCTGAGATTCTGAGATTCTGAGACTCTGAGATTCTGAAATTCTGAAATTCTGAGATTCTGAGATTCTGAGATTCTGAGATTCTGAGATTCTGAGATTCTGAGATTCTGAGATTCTGAGATTCTGAGATTCTGAGATTCTGAGATTCTGAGATTCTGAGATTCTGAGATTCTGAGATTCTGAGATTCTGAGATTCTGAGATTCTGAGATTCTGAGATTCTGAGATTCTGAGATTCTGAGATTCTGAGATTCTGAGATTCTGAGATTCTGAGATTCTGAGATTCTGAGATTCTGAGATTCTGAGATTCTGAGATTCTGAGATTCTGAGATTCTGAGATTCCGAGATTCTGAGATTCTGAGATTATAGAAGACGATGAACCTTAAAGGCAACAATCAGGCCTTCTGATTTATTTCTATTAACCACAGTCAGATTTTGGGTTGTACTGTAGTTGAACAAAAGGCATTGCTCATTCGAATCCATAAACGCAAGAAAGCAATATGTATGATAATAGCATCTGCTAATGCAACTATCCTGGGACTCAATGCTTCCGCTAGTCCAATTTGCCGTTGGAACTTCTCCATATATTAGAACCATTTTTTGATTAACTGAAAATTTGACATTTATCTCACAGAAGAACCATTTGTAGCAGCCACCAACCAGCATTTGATTTTTGAATAATAGATAGAAAAATCAATGCATAACCGGGGAATGAGTTGTTTCTCATTTTAAATATCTTAAGAAATTCGTTCGGAAAAAAGTCTAGAAACTTTAAAAATGGGAGCTCCGAGTCTTCGATGTAGTAAACTTTATGTTTCATATACTCCTTCGAGCCAGGCAAGGAAAAAAAAAACTCACGACCATAAACTTAAGGAATTCAGAAAAAGAACATAAAAGGAAAAAAAATACTAAAAAGTCGACCAATTTTTCAGACTGGGAATTAAGAGAAAAAACATAGAAAAACGGGGAATTTTTCAAAACCTAAGAATGACTAAAAATTAGATTTTTTCAATTTCTGAATTCTAGAATTTTTGAGATTCTGAAAATTTTCTAAATTGGAAAATTCAGACAATTAGAAGTTCGGGAAAATGTTGAAAATACAACTTTTTTTGACCTAATAGTGGTAGATCAAAAAAAAATTTTTTTCAACAGAGTCCGCCAAAAATTACATCTTTTAGTTTTATCGATTTTTGTCAATTTTGAAAATCTCCGATCTCGAAAATTTTCGAAAATACTTTTTTTCGTTTTTCCATTAGCAACGGTCTCGATTGCCCTTTTGCATGATACTGACTGTCTGTCTGCACTCTCTTTATTCCCAGTACTATTTTGTTTAATTTGTTTTTGAAGCAATCAAATCTGTGTGAGAACAGGGAAATTGAAGAGACGACAGAGATTTAGAATATGATTTTTGTTGAATCGATTATTATGGTTATTTCTTTCTGTTCCGTCGGAATTTTCTCCTTTGTAGATTGACACCTTCTTACTTGAATTCCAAATTTTCAGATGAGTCACGAGCAGTTGACGTACACAACTCTGGAAAAATCTCCGTTAGGCACTATAAATCCATACAATCATGACACCAATACTCCGACAGATGAAGGAATTGTGAAATTGGAATTAGATGAACCGGATGAAAAGTGGTCACATGATTCAAACAACTTGGTTGGTTTGTTTCAGATTACTGTTTCTGAGAAAGATCAATTTTCCAGCAATACATCAAGCAAGAATCAGAGAATCAATTGTCTAGTGGACTGGTACCGGCTGCTCAGGACAGTACCGTCTACAGGGATCCCCATCAGAGCTACTTGAACAATTCAATCGTCTATAAACAGCAGTTTGCCAACTCCAGAGAAAACACAGTGTCTCCAGCGGCCAGTGGTAAGAATAACTTTTCGAATTCAGAGATTTTAGGGATCATAAAAATTTCCCGGATCTTACGATCCTGGGAAATCCAACATAATCTTTACTGTTAAGTTTTAACTTTCCCGCAAAACTGTGAGATCCTAATGTCGTTAAGGCTCTATTAAAAGACCAACCAAACCGTCATCTTTGAAGTTATATATCTCGGTTTTTGTAGAAGATGTCAAAAAGTAATTGACTAATAAAATGTTGGAAATTTTACGAAAAACATTTTATCAGTAAATCATTTTTTTACGTTTCACAGAAACCGATGTATTTGATCTCAAAGTAAGAGGTTTTGCTGGCCTTTTAATAGAGTGTTTACAGTAGTTTTTCGTGTTTTCTACGATGCTTCTTTTCGGTTTCAACGGTACCGGAAAAATTCCAAAATCTCAAGAAAGACAGTATTCTTTTTCAGCTTCATGCGGGCAATATCCATATGTCGGTTTGGCCAACAAAATTCAACAAAAAAGTGAGATGTGTGAAGTTTGTGGAGACAAAGCCAGTGGGCTTCATTATGGAGTGATGTCGTGTGAAGGTTGTAAGGTGAGGAATTTCGACTCAATTGAAAGAAATATCTCCTCAAGGTATTGACATGGAATGACTCCCAAGTGTTACCCTTGAAAAAAATCGAGACCTATATGGTTGGATAGAGCGTAAAAAGTTATCCAAGAATCCAAATGGAATAGTTGGTAAAAAATTTTTTTTTCGAGTTATGGTCCAAAAAGTACCAAAAAATGGCTATATTTTCAAAAAATCATAACTTTGTCAGTTTATGTCCGTTGGTAGAAATTCAAAAAACATCAAATAGACAATCAATTGTACTTTTGGAAAAATAATTTTTCAATTTTTTTCCTATTGATTGGATTATTGATTTTTTGAAAAAATCAAAAAAAATTTCAAAATCTCAAAAATCCCAAGTTAACTTTTTTTCTCATTATGACCATTGAATTCAGCACATTTGATTTAGTATAGAAACATATCAATACCCCGGGGGAAATCATGCTCACACAAGTTATGCCGAAAAATATTGATTTTTGGCACTTGGCTTCTTTGAATTCGTTGTCCTCGGCGGCCGGTATGGTGAGGGACATACTTGTTTCTGTAATTTTTACTTGCATATCGTTTGCCTTAAGTGTTTGAAATAAAATACTGCGACATACAAAGTCAATTTATCAAATGCCGTACCATTTCTTAAAATCAGCACTTGAAACAAGCAAAATTTTGACCTTTCACAGGGCACATCTATAGTCAAACTTGATGGAAACAGCCAAACTCTTCTTTTAACATAATCAGAAGATCATAATCTTATCAACGGCTTGAACAGAATTTAGAGTTAGGCCTTAAAAATGAAAATATTCACGATTTTTACAGCCTGACCCTTATTTTTGGAGAGTGTGACATGTGACCGAGCACATCTATAGTTAAACTTGATGGAAACAGCCAAACTTTTGTTTGAGCATTATTAAAATGACAAAATCTTATCAACGGCTTGAACAGAATTTTAAATTAGGCCCTAAAAATAAAAATATTCAATGATGATGGGACACCTCTTGTTTTGATCATAACTTGAGAACGAAAAAAATATCGAAAAACTGTTAACGCCATTCGATTTAAAATTGAAAAATAGTATTGGACAAATGTTTTTCGTTTGTTTCGTGTAGTGAAAGTCGGTTAAATGGAAAAAGGTTGATTTCGGCTGTCCGAAGCTGGAAGGATATCTTTAGGAAATCGTTCACTTAACCTACCCTCACTACACGAAACAAACGAAAAACATTCGTCCAATACTATTTTTCAATTTTAAATCGAATGGCGTTAACAGTTTTCCGATATTTTTTTTCGTTCTCAAGTTATGATCAAAACAAGAGGTGTCCCATCATCATTGAATATTTTTATTTTTAGGGCCTAATTTAAAATTCTGTTCAAGCCGTTGATAAGATTTTGTCATTTTAATAATGCTCAAACAAAAGTTTGGCTGTTTCCATCAAGTTTAACTATAGATGTGCTCGATCACATGTCACACTCTCCAAAAATAGGGGTCAGGCTGTAATAATCGTGAATATTTTCATTTTTAAGGCCTAACTCTAAATTCTGTTCAAGCCGTTGATAAGATTATGATCTTCTGATTATGTTAAAAGAAGAGTTTGGCTGTTTCCATCAAGTTTGACTATAGATGTGCCCTGTGAAAGGTCAAAATTTTGCTTGTTTCAAGTGCTGATTTTAAGAAATGGTACGGCATTTGATAAATTGACTTTGTATGTCGCAGTATTTTATTTCAAACACTTAAGGCAAACGATATGCAAGTAAAAATTACAGAAACAAGTATGTCCCTCACCATACCGGCCGTCGAGGACAACGAATTCAAAGAAGCCAAGTGCCAAAAATCAATATTTTTCGGCATAACTTGTGTGAGCATGATTTCCCCCGGGGTATTGATATGTTTCTATACTAAATCAAATGTGCTGAATTCAATGGTCATAATGAGAAAAAAAGTTAACTTGGGATTTTTGAGATTTTGAAATTTTTTTTGATTTTTTCAAAAAATCAATAATCCAATCAATAGGAAAAAAATTGAAAAATTATTTTTCCAAAAGTACAATTGATTGTCTATTTGATGTTTTTTGAATTTCTACCAACGGACATAAACTGACAAAGTTATGATTTTTTGAAAATATAGCCATTTTTTGGTACTTTTTGGACCATAACTCGAAAAAAAAATTTTTTACCAACTATTCCATTTGGATTCTTGGATAACTTTTTACGCTCTATCCAACCATATAGGTCTCGATTTTTTTCAAGGGTAACACTTGGGAGTCATTCCATGTGAGCTTCCGCATGCCGTAAAACCTGTAATAGAAAGTCACCTCACTTTTAACTTTGAGCCAATTTATCTCGATTCCTATGAAAGATATCAAAAAGTTGTCAATTGATAAATTGTTTATCATAATATCACAAACATTTCATCGGTTGACACATTTTTGATATCTCTCACAGGAATCGAGATAATTGCTCTTATAATTATACGTATTTTTTGAACATTTAGCGTTTAATTAACAAGTAGGCAAGTTAGGTATCTTTTTTCAGGGATTCTTCCGTCGAATGAAAAGCCGTGAAAGTGATTATGAATGTCGTAAAGAGAGATCTTGTGAAATAAGTCGTGAGAACCGTGTATGCCAATATTGTCGATACCAAAAATGTCTCCAAGTTGGAATGACAAAAGACAGTGAGTTTTTTTCCCACACTCTCAAGTTGGAGCGTATTTATCTCGGTACCTGTACAAGATATCGAAAATATGTTAACTGATAAAATGTTTGGGATATAATGGTAAACATTTTATCAGTTGATAACTTTTTGATATCTTTGACAGTTACTGAGATAAATTGGCTCAAAGTTAAAAGTATACTTTCAGCCCTTCATGTGATACGGCGACAAAGATATGCTGAATCAAAAGAACTACTACCTGCGGCGGATATTGCATTTCTTAAAAAAGCCAACAAAATCGTTGGTCTCCACATGAAAACCTGCAATTTTACGACTGAAAAAATGAAGAAATTGGTAAAAAAGCAACTGGGATTGGCATTCGGAACAGACGACAGATTGAACCGACTCAGCGCTTGGAAATTCTATTTGCCATTCATGGATAAGGAAATTCAAAATGCAATCAGTTTTGTTCGAAGCCTTCCAGAAATGGATTTTTTTACAAGTGGTGAAAAAATTGCAATTCTCAAAAAGAACATTTTTGGAATCTATCTGATTCGCATCATTCGTTCATTGTCAATTGATGGAATGATTCTGCAAGATGGTCGTTTTATCAACATTGAAATTCTACGACTTCTTTTTGGAGATGTTGCCACGGAGATGACCGCTTTAGGAGACTACTGTAGTAGAAATGAAGCTGACGACAGTGTTTATGGACTGCTGGCTGCCGTTGTTTTGGTCCAACAGCTTCCTTTGGATTATCAAAATGAATTGCGGCTAGAGGCTGTAACTGGAATGGTGGAGACTCAAGAATATCTTCGAAATTCCATGCAAAAGAAAATGCAGTTTCAAGAAAATAGGGAAATTACGATGAAACAGTTGAACGATGCGGTTGTTAGTGTGAATAATATTAGTGAGTTTTATTCTGTGAAACCTGTAATAGAAGGTCCCCCACACTGGCAAGTTTGAGCTCAATTATCTCGGTTACTGTAGGAGATATCGAAACTGTGTCAACTAATAAAATTTTGGCGATATTAGGACAAGCAAGTTATCAGTTGACAACTTTTTCATATTCCTTACAGGAGCCGAGATACACAGTTTCAAAGTTAAAAGTTAAGGGGTCTGCCTTTTAAGGTTTTGAGCTAAATTCAATTTTTCAGATAAAATGCTCGAAAAGTCGTTTCTCGATTTCCTACGCAACGCAGCAAAAGATGGAGATTTGGACCTGCCCGTCGTCTTCCAAGAAGCTTTAAAATTAGATTCGAAAACTACAAATGTTCAAGAACCCGATCAAAATTAGGATTTCTAATTTTTTGAATCTATTACTGCTCATTCCATTTTTTGATATTCTTCCTGATCTCCCTTTCTTGACTAGTCATCCCAATCATATGAAATTATCTCTTCCTAACTATTTTGTTATCTTTTCCCAAAAATGATTTTGTTTTATTGAGTTTTTAATTTTTTTTTTCGAAAAAATCCTTTAATATTTCCCTAATAAATTAAACATGCAAGTCTGCAAAATTTTTTGAATTCATTGGGGTTTCCAGTATTTTTTGGCATTTTTTTGTCCCAGTTATTTGACAGGAACGATCAGGACGATCGTTTGGAAAGTAAAACGTGCGAGAATAAAACCATTGCTTGAATCTTCCGAAAAATCGGAAAAATTCGGTGCAAAACGCTCGAAAAAGGATGAAATGTCCCTAATACGGTCGTTGACCTAAGCCCCGCCCCCATCGCACCCTTGTTGAGGGTTATTTTCGACCATTTTATTGTAGAGTCCCTATTACGACTTCAGTTGATAGGTGAAGACGTAGGTGAAGAGATTTTCGACTTTGTTTTGGTCATTTTCGACTAAGTTGAGGTCTTCTTCCTTATTCGGTCGATTTTTAACATTTTTTGTTCAATTTGGACCTAATTTGGTCGATTTTTTACATTTTTTGGCCCAGTTTGGACCTTTTTTAGTTAATTTTTGACAGTTTTTGGTGACGCTCGAACCTCGAACCTAACGCTCGACCCTAACGCTCGAACCTGACACTCGAACCTGACACTCGAACCTAACGCTCGAACCTGACACTCGAACCTGACACTCGAACCTGACACTCGAACCTGACACTCGAACCCAACGCTCGAACCTGACGCTCGAACCTAACTCTCGAACCTGACACTCGAACCTAACGCTCAAACCTGACACTCGAACCTAACGCTCGAACCTGACACTCGAACCTAACGCTCGAACCTGACACTCGAACCTAACGCTCAAACCTGACACTCGAACCTAACGCTCGAACCTGACGCTCGAACCTAACGCTCGAACCTGACGCTCGAACCTAACGCTCGAACCTGACACTCGAACCTGACACTCGAACCTAACGCTCAAACCCAACGCTCGAACCTGACGCTCGAACCTGACACTCGAACCTGACACTCGAACCTGACACTCGAACCTAACGCTCGAACCTGACACTCGAACCTGACACTCGAACCTGACACTCGAACCTAACGCGCGAACCTAACGCTCGAACCTGACACTCGAACCTGACACTCGAACCTGACACTCGAACCTGACACTCGAACCTAACGCTCGAACCTGACACTCGAACCTAACGCTCGAACTTGACACTCGAACCTAACGCTCGAACCTGACACTCGAACCTGACACTCGAACCTAACGCTCGAACCTAACGCTCGAACCTGACACTCGAACCTGACACTCGAACCTGACAATCGAACCTGACGCTCGAACCTGACACTCGAACCTAACGCTCGAACCTGACACTCGAACCTAACGCTCGAACCTGACACTCGAACCTGACACTCGAACCTGACACTCGAACCTGACACTCGAACCCAACGCTCGAACCTGTTACTCGAACCTAACGCTCGAACCTAACGCTCGAACTTGACACTCGAACCTAACGCTCGAACCTGACACTCGAACCTGACACTCGAACCTAACGCTCGAACCTAACGCTCGAACCTGACACTCGAACCTGACACTCGAACCTGACAATCGAACCTGACGCTCGAACCTGACACTCGAACCTAACGCTCGAACCTGACACTCGAACCTAACGCTCGAACCTGACACTCGAACCTGACACTCGAACCTAACGCTCAAACCCAACGCTCGAACCTAACGCTCGAACCTGACACTCGAACCTAACGCTCGAACCTGACACTCGAACCTAACGCTCGAACCTGACACTCGAACCTGACACTCGAACCTGACACTCGAACCTAACGCGCGAACCTAACGCTCGAACCTGACACTCGAACCTGACACTCGAACCTGACACTCGAACCTGACACTCGAACCTAACGCTCGAACCTGACACTCGAACCTAACGCTCGAACTTGACACTCGAACCTAACGCTCGAACCTGACACTCGAACCTGACACTCGAACCTAACGCTCGAACCTAACGCTCGAACCTGACACTCGAACCTGACACTCGAACCTGACAATCGAACCTGACGCTCGAACCTGACACTCGAACCTAACGCTCGAACCTGACACTCGAACCTAACGCTCGAACCTGACACTCGAACCTGACACTCGAACCTGACAATCGAACCTGACGCTCGAACCTGACACTCGAACCTAACGCTCGAACCTGACACTCGAACCTAACGCTCGAACCTGACACTCGAACCTGACAATCGAACCTGACAATCGAACCTGACACTCGAACCTGACACTCGAACCTAACGCTCGAACCTGACACTCGAACCTGACACTCGAACCTGACACTCGAACCTGACACTCGAACCCAACGCTCGAACCTGTTACTCGAACCTAACGCTCGAACCTAACGCTCGAACCTGACACTCGAACCTGACACTCGAACCTGACACTCGAACCTAACGCTCGAACCTGACACTCGAACCTAACGCTCGAACCTGACACTCGAACCTGACACTCGAACCTGACAATCGAACCTGACAATCGAACCTGACGCTCGAACCTAACGCTCGAACCTGACACTCGAACCTGACACTCGAACCTGACACTCGAACCTGACACTCGAACCTGACACTCGAACCTGACACTCGAACCTGACGCTCGAACCTGACACTCGAACCTGACACTCGAACCTAACGCTCGAACCTAACGCTCGAACCTGACACTCGAACCTAACGCTCGAACCTGACACTCGAACCTGACACTCGAACCTGACACTCGAACCTGACACTCGAACCTGACACTCGAACCTGACGCTCGAACCTGACACTCGAACCTAACGCTCGAACCTGACACTCGAACCTAACGCTCGAACCTGACACCCGAACCTGACACTCGAACCTGACACTCGAACCTGACACTCGAACCCAACGCTCGAACCTGTTACTCGAACCTAACGCTCGAACCTGACACTCGAACCTGACACTCGAACCTGACACTCGAACCTGACACTCGAACCTGACACTCGAACCTGACACTCGAACCTGACACTCGAACCTGACACTCGAACCTGACACTCGAACCTGACACTCGAACCTGACACTCGAACCTGACACTCGAACCTGACACTCGAACCTAACGCTCGAACCTAACGCTCGAACCTGACACTCGAACCTGACACTCGAACCTGACACTCGAACCTGACACTCGAACCTGACACTCGAACCTGACACTCGAACCTGACACTCGAACCTGACACTCGAACCTGACACTCGAACCTGACACTCGAACCTGACACTCGAACCTGACACTCGAACCTAACGCTCGAACCTGACACTCGAACCTGACACTCGAACCTGACACTCGAACCTGACACTCGAACCTGACACTCGAACCTGACACTCGAACCTGACACTCGAACCTGACACTCGAACCTGACACTCGAACCTGACACTCGAACCTGACACTCGAACCTAACGCTCGAACCTGACACTCGAACCTGACACTCGAACCTGACACTCGAACCTGACACTCGAACCTGACACTCAAACCTAACGCTCGAACCTTACAGGTTCGAGCTCGAAAATGTGACAACTAATACAATTTTTATTATCATAACATCGCCAACATTTTATCAGTTGGCGGATTTTTAGTATTTCTCATAAGATCCGAGATATATGCGCTCAAAGTTTGAAAGTTAAGGGATACTCTAATTCAGATTTTGAGGTAAATTCAGTTTTTTTCAGATAATATGCTCGAAAAGTCGTTTCTCGAATTTCTGGTTTAGACAGAGGCTTAGGTAGAGGCTTAGACAGGGGCTTAGACAGAGGCTTAGGTATAGGCCATATGAAAGTTCCAACCCCGCCTTTCCCAGGAGCTGTCTGACGAGCGTTGGCGTGTGGAGGGATTTATTCTTACTGAAATTGTTTTCATTTTTCCTTCAATATGAGAAACAAAAGTTACCTTAACAAGATGTGATGAATGACCCTAGGCTACCTCGGGGGTTCAAATCACACAATCTCTTCTGGGTCCCTAGAAAGTATAAATATGTACTAACCTAGCAGCTCCCCTGCCTGCCAACTATCCTTAGGATCTCAGCCGACTCTGAAAAGATTGTGTGATTTTCACCGGATGACCACGCAAACGAACGTCCAAAACGAGACCTCCAAAGCGAGGCCGGTATAGGTAGGGTTTGTATAGCTGGGAGATTCAAGCATAAGTTTTTTCTCACACGTTTTTAGACAAAGTAACTCTAGAATAGGATAGTAGCTCGGTTCCTTTTCAATCGATCGTCCTGAAGTGCAACTCCCAACGATTTCAGAAAAAAACACGAAAATTGCATATCTAATTTTTTAAGGAAATATTAGAGAATTTGCTTGAAAACAATTATTCAAAAACTCAATAAAACAAAAACATGAATTGGGATGACTCGTCGAGGAAAGGGGATCAATAGAAGGAGAGGAAAAAAAACGAATGGAAAAAGACAAACAACAATCGGAAATCCTAATTTTGATTGGGCTCTTGATTATTTGCACTTTCCTGGTTCACATTCAAATTCAAAGCTTCTTGGAAGACGATTGGCAGGGCTAAATCTCCCTGTCTTGCTGCGGTGCGCAAGAATTCGAGGAACGACTTCTCGAGCATTGTACCTGAAAAATTGAATATCCCTTTTAAAACTGTAATGGAATGGCTTCTAATTTTTGACTTTGAGACAGTTTATGTTGGGTCCTGTCAGATAACTCTTTCAAAAAATTGTGGGGGTCCTTCTATTACAGGTTTCAAGAATCAATGTTTGAATTAAACTCACTGATATTATTCACAACAACAACCACATTTTCCAACTGTTTCATAGTAATTTCCTTATTTCTTTGAAACTGCATATTCTTTCGCATTGAAATTCGAAGATATTCCTGAGTCTCCTTCATTCCAGTTACTGTTTCGAGCCGCAATTCATTTTGATAATCCAGTGGAAGCTGTTGGAAAAAAACAAGGGCAGCCAATAGTCCATAAGCACTGTCGTCAGCTTCACTTCTACTACAGTAGTCTCCTAGAGCCGTCATCTCCGTGGCAACGTCTCCAAAAAGAAGTCGTAGAATTTCAATGTTGATAAAACGACCATCTTGCAGAATCATCCCATCAATAGACAATGATCGAATGATACGAATTAGATAGATTCCAAAAATGTTCTTTTTCAGGATTTCAGATTTCTCAACACTTGAGATAAATTCCATTTCTGGAAGGTCCCGTACGAAGCAAATTGCATTCTGAATTTCCTTATCCATGAATGGCAAATAGAACTTCCAAGCGCTGAGTCGGTTCAATCTGTCGTCCGTACCGAATGTCAATCCCAGCTGCTTTTTGTCCAATTTCTTCACTTTTTCAGCCGTATAATTGCAGGTTTCTAAGTGGAGACCAACGATTCTATTGGCTTTTTCGAGAAATTCGATATCTGCGGCCGGTTGACATTTTTTTGATCCAGCATATTTTTGTCTTTGTGCCACACGAACCGCTGAAAAATTTCGTTTGTTAGCCAATTTATCTGTTATGCTGTCAAGGATATAAAAAAGTTGTTATCTGTTAAATTGTTATCTTTCATTAGAGCCAAGAAAATTAGCTCAAACTTGAGAGTGTAGGGGGAAAATAACTCACTATCTTTTGTCATTCCAACTTGGAGACATTTTTGGTATCGACAATACTGGCAGACACGGTTCGCACGGCTGATATCACATGACTTCGTTCTTCTACAGAAATAAGAAGTTTGAAGGCTTTTTGTTCGACGGAAGAATGCCTGAAAAAGGATATTTTAAGAAGAATGGCGTCATTTGAGCTGTTAGATTTATCTGAACGCTTTTGATTTTTGGGTTCAATATTTGGGGTTTCTATTACAAAGTTTTACGGTATGAATAAGCTCAATATCATAAACTTTTCACAAACAGGAAGGACTCGAGTTGTTTCAGTCAAAATTTCACAAACTTTACAAACGTATTCCCTCTAATAGAAGTCAACTTAAACCTTAAACTTTGAGCTCAATTATCTCGGTTACTATGGAAGATTTCAAATAGGCGTCAACTAATAAAATTTTTGTGAGATTATGATAAAAATTTTATCAGTTGACTACTGTTTGATATCTTAGTGTTATGGTCCTGCTTTTACAGGTTACCGGTACGCAAAAGCTTAATGTCTATTTTTTTTCGCTAAAAATTACCTATTTTTTACTTGAGCCAAAATTTCAAAACTCACCTTACAGCCTTCACATGCCATAACTCCATAATGCATCCCACTGGCTCTGTCTCCACAAACTTTGCAGATTTCACTTTTTTGTTGAGTTTTGTTCACCGAGCCGACATATGGATATGGCCCGCTTGAAGCTGAAAAAAAGTTATTGTATTTTTGAGGGTCCTAGAATTCTAACATTGAGCTCATTTATATTGGTTCTTGTAAAAGATATCAAAAAGTTGTCAACTGACAAAATGCTTATCATACTATATATTTTTTCAGTTGCCCACTTTTTGATATCTTTCAGAGGAACTGAGATACATGGGTTCGAAGTTGACGGTTTTGCTGACCTTCCAAAGAAGTGTTTAAGGTTTTAGGATTTCATAGAATTTTGCAGGAAATTCTACAATTCAATTTTATAGGTTTGAAAGACTCTTAAGATTTTTAGGACACTCGTCAAAAAGTATCTGAATTCGAATGGTTATCCTTACCAGTAGCAACTGAGGACACTGTTTTTTCTCTGGAGTTCATGAACAGTGCATTGTAGGCGTTGTTCAAGTAGCCTTGATTGAGATTCCTGTAGACGGTATTGTTCTGAGCAGCCGGTACCAGCCCACCAGACAATTGATTCTCTGACGGCGATTCTTGCTTGATGTATTGCTGGAAAATTTATTTTTCAAAAAACAGTAATCTGAAATAAACCAACCAGGTTGTTTTGACCATGTGACCAATCTCGATCCGGTTCATCAAATTCCAATTTCACAAGAACTCCACCTGCCGGAGTATTGGTGTCCTGATTGTATGGATTTGTGGTGCATAACGGGGATTTTTCCAGAGTTGTGTACGTCAACTTCTCGTGGCTCATCTGAAAAATTGGAATTCAAAAAAAATATGTCAATCTACAGAGGAGAAAATACAGACGGAACAGAAAGGAATAACCCTAAAAATCGATTCGACAGAATCTGAAGCAGTAAAATCTGTGTGAGAACAAGGAAATTGAAGAGACGGCAGAGACATTTTAAATCTCTGTCGTCTCTTCAATTTCCTTGTTCTCACACAGATTGTATTACTTCGAAAACACATAAGAAAAATAGTATTGAGAACGAAGAGAGTGCAGACAGACAGCCAGTACTTTGCAAAAGGACAATCGAGACCGTTGCTAATATCGCTGTCTGAGAAAAAAAAGTTGAGACGCAGAGAAAAATGTCTGCGTCTCCACCTAACATGTGCTATTTAGGCTCGCCGCTTCGAGATTCCTACAATACTCAGACTGCAAAAAAAATACTCTCTAACCTTCTTATTTTTTCAGACAACAATAGTATTTTGCAAAATGGCAATCGAGACCGTTGCTAAAAGAAAAACAAAAAAAAAGTGTTTTCGAAAATTTTCGAGATCTGAAATTTTCAAAATTGACAAGAATCGTTGTAACTAAAACATTATTTTTTTGGTGGAAAAATTTTTGTTGATCTACTACTATAAAAAACGAAATTTTCGAACTTAGGATTTTCTGAATTTTGATATTTCCGAATTTCTGAGAAACCAAACTCCAATGATTGAAAATTCATATTTCAGAATAAAATATTTTTGAAGAAAAAGGTATTAGTCGTAAGACGTATAGAATGGATGATAGAGATGTATGACTGCTGAATTCTGACAAGACAGGTGGAGAGGCGGTGCTTCGTCTTGGTGACGACGTGACACACCTGGTGAGGTTTTGTGTTTACGTGGTGTCTTGATTGTGTGCCTTCTGGGAATGTGTGAATCGCAGAAACGCAGAGAAAAGAGTCTTATTCTCATCTTGTTATGAGCCTTGGGGAAGGTGGGTCTCCTTATACCGCATTCGAGACGACGATCATGAAAACGTCCATCGTAATAAGATTGTGTGCTACACAATGGACCTTCTGGGAATTAAAGATTGAAGATAAAGATCAGTCCTTCAGCAAAAATTGGTTTAGCACTTGTGTTCTTATTTTTACACCGCTCGTCTGCCCGTTATTCGTCCCACTTCATTGCCATAAAGACATTTTAGGATAACTACATTCCATGTCATTTGAAACCCCTTTCAAACCGCAAATACACACTGACTAGAGTAGACGGTTATTTGGAGCGTTCGTGGGAATCCAACACTCCCAGCTGAGTGGACGCCTCCACATGGTGCATCGACCGGTCCGATAACACACGGAAGATGTCATCGGCTTTTTGACTTCTCGGGAAACACTGCAAGGTTTTCATCCTTTTTCTTTTTACAACGGAAAATTTCTTATTTGAAGTTATATTTTCATTTTGAAGAATGAGATTTAAAAAAAGAGATTCGTTGATTTTTTATGAGACTGATGAACATGTAGAATATGAGTAGGTGGTCAAAGTGTAATGAAAATAAATGTGAACAAAATAGCATTAGACTCCCAGGAAGCTGACTTCGAAAAACCATAAGAACCGCTCGTTTTTTTGCCTTTCATTTTCCTTCAAAATGATTTCATACCGCTTTCGTTCTTCTTTGATGATAGTGACACATCTGAAAACAAACTTATTGAATTCAACAACATTGATCACAAACCTTGAAGTCTGCTCAGTTATTTCATCTCGAGCCCGTACCAGATTCAATAAACTGTTTCCCATTTTTTCTTCCGCTAATCCAAATGAATATGATGATCCGATTTCTCTTTCTGTTGACATCCAACTTTGAATAAATCCGTAATGCTGTTCAGCTGTTGGAATTCGACGAGCGAAATGTATTTCTATGATTTGATTGGGAAGATTTTTGAGAGCCGTGGAAAGGACGGTAAAATCTTCTAATTGGAATAAAAGTTTCTTCGCATTCCGTACAACATCGTGCTGTAGGTTTTCAAAACTTTTGCTCATGAAAACTAGTTCCAATTTTTCCAAACAAGCACTAGTCGATTCCATAATTGATGCCACTCGAGAAATATGTTCTAATCTTACTGCCATTCTGTTAGCGCAAACTTTAAACCCAATTGGTAAACGATGAACTATCCCGGTGCCTGTCATCTCAAATTTGTTAACTTGAATCCTACAGCGACCGTCGAATAGAATCCGATTCAGTTCTTTGGCAGCTTCGAAAAGTTTGATGTCGTATGAATAATGCTCCACTCGTTTTTTCTTTTCTTGTTTCAATGTGAACCGAATGAAACTAGAATATGGAGGTCGAATGTTGTTCCGCCGGTAATGGAACGGAAGAAGGTTGAAACTAATGTAGTCGTGTACGTCTGGTTTCAATCCGTTATTTAATTCTGCCTTGTATATTTGTTCGACTGTATCTGTATCCATTGGTAAGACAATGTGGTTCTCTTCACGAAACGAGACATCTCCTGGCAGAATTGGAGAAGAATAAGAAGAAATTTCAAATCCATACTGGTCCAGATCGTATTGATCTCCACAACTATCGTTCCATATTTTGACCAGTCGAGGAATATCTTCAGTTTGGAAGTTCCTATATATCCCAAAGGTGTAGCTTGAATTGTTGATCGTCGTTGAACAGTCATCGATATTTAAATAGTTAATTCGGAGAGGAACGATTCTATCCGCGCAACGGATTTTCGGCATTTGCTGGTTCATTTTGATTCTGTAATATATCGGGATAAAACTAAATATAGGCTAAAGCAAAATACCTCAAATTGGCTTCCGTATGCAATAGAATGGTTTTCAGACTCTCGTAGGAGAGTGAACCATTCATGTTGTGTTGTTTGAATTCTGGAAAAGAAAACAAATATATTTGATAGATAGTATGGAAAAATTAGAATACTCGAATACTCAAGAAAATCTTAGTAGTTCAAAGAAAAGGGAGTCGTAAGACGTACAGTGGCGAACGTTAGGTAGTGTCCCTCTATACTTTTGTTCATAACTTTGCTCAAACTTGTTCATTGATCGAAAACTTTTCTGTTAAATGTAGCTTTGTTTCCAACAAAACGTTGTATAAGCTTTTTGAAATTCAATCAATTATTCTGACTTCTGAATCTTCACAGACGTGACGATGACTCCAGATGAAAAAAATAATTTTCCGTCAGAATTTTTTTAGAGATTGGCTTTGTGATGAAAAATGTTTGGTGTAGATCAAATCAGGGGTGGTGGAGCAATCGGCTTTCGCCGGAAACGAAATGCAAAACACACGCAATTCGCGAAAAAAGTGGGCGGAGCGTCGGCACACACAAAGTATAGTGGCGCGCGGAACCCGGGAAGTGTCGGCCGCTGCAAAGAATGACTACCCTGCGGCGCGCCGTGAAAAAATAAATCAGAATTCAAATTCCCGCCATTTCGTGTCGAGACCCAACGGAATAATTCCGTGTGCCTTTAATCTCGAAGTGCGCAGCAAGCTCGGAAAATTTGCAAAACGTGAAGGGTTTTCGCCCAACCTCCACCACCCCTGGATCAAATATATACAAAAAAAAGTTTGAAGCGGTTTGGAACACTTGCTCTTGATATATGCTCACTGGAGCATAAAAGGTATTCTTGAGTTTGGCTATAACTCGGCTCAAAATGATCCAAAATTGTTCAAATTTTGAGAGAATGTGTGTCGTTAATTGCTCTACAATATACATACAAAACGTTTTGTTTTGGGAACAAAAAATTTTTTTCCTAACACATAGCTCGTCTTCGGATCACAAAAATTAGAAAATTATGAAAATTTTTTGTTCCCAAAACAAAACGTTTTGTATGTATATTGTAGAGCAAATAACGACACACATTCTCTCAAAATTTGAACAATTTTGGATCATTTTGAGCCGAGTTATAGCCAAACTCCAGAACTATACCTTTTATGCTCCAGTGAGGATATCTCAAGAGCAAGTGTTCCAAACCGCTTCAAACTTTTTTCTGTATATATTTGATCTACACCAAACATTTTTCATCACAAAGCCAATCTCTAAAAAAATTCTGACGGAAAATTATTTTTTTCATCTGGAGTCATCGTCACGTCTGTGAAGATTCAGAAGACAGAATAATTGATTGAATTTTAAAAAACTTATACAACGTTTTGTTGGAAACCCAGCTACATTTAACAGAAAAGTTTTCGATCAATGAACAAGTTTGAGCAAAGTTATGAACAAAAGTATAGAGGGACACTCACTAACGTTCGCCACTGTATAATGTGGATGGCAGAGATGTATGACTGCTGAATTCTGACAAGACATTTGGAGAGGTGGTCCTTCTTCATGGTGGCGACGTGACACACAATAAGATTTTGTGTGGGCGTAGAGTATTGATCGGGTGTCTTCTGGGAATGTGAGAGAACGTATGAAAAGCAGAAACGCCGAGAAAAGAGTCTTATTCCAATCTCAGCATGAGCCTTGGGGGAAGGTCTGTCTCCTCTATTCAGAATCAGAGATGACGATTGAGAAGGTCAAGACCATCATAATAAGATGATGTGCTGCACAATGTGCCTGCTGGGAATGTAATATTAAGGATAAAATCGACGTTGTCGACCTCAGGTGAGATTCAGCTAGGTATTTATCACCTTTCTTCACATTATTCTTGGCCGGAGCCGATGAACCTTCTGGCTGAAAATTTCTTTAAAGGCACATATCAGGTCCTATTTCCTCTTCAGGACCGACTAGGCGCCTTGAAAAATCGGTTACAAGGTTTATCGGTACCGGATAAAAATAATAACACGAAATCATCATATTTGATTGTTTCTGTAGGATAAGAATGACAAAGAGAAAAAATGTGATTCATTCGATTTTATATGAGACAGATGACATGTAGAATATGAGAAAATTATCAAAGTGTGATAAAAAAAAATGTGTAAAAACGTTTTTAATAAATTCGGAAATTCGTTATAGTTCTAATTGTAAGATCATGAGACTCCCATAAAGCTGACTTCGAAAAACCATTTGAATCGCTCGCTTGTTTGCGTTTCTTTCTCCTTCACAATGATTTCATATTGCTTCCGATCTTCTTTGATGATAGTGACGCTTCTGAAAACAAACTTATAGAGTTTATCAAAATTGATAAAAAACCTTTCAGTCTGCTCGGTTGTTTCGTTTCGAGCCCGTACGAGATTCAACACACTGTCTCCCATTTCCTCGTCATTCAATTCAAATGAACATGATGATCCGATTTCTCTTTTTGTTGCTATCCAAATTTGAATAAATCCATAAAACTCTTCAGCTGTTGGTGAGTTATGAAGGAAACTGATTTTTATGTATTTGTTGGGAAGATTCCTAAGAGCTATGGATAGAACGTTATTATCTTCTAATAATAAGTCAAGAAAAAAAATTTTCTTCGCATTCTGTACAACGTCGTGCTGTAGGTTTTCAAAACTTCGGCTCGGGTAACATAGTTCCAATTTTTTCAAACAACGACTCGTCGAATCCAGAATTGATTCCACTCCAGATATATATTCTAATGGTACTGAAATCATGTCAGCACTAACTTTAAAACCAATTGGTAAACGATGAACTCTTCCGGTGCCTGTCATCTCAAAATTGTTAACTCTAATCACACAGCGACCGTCGAATAGAACTCGATGTAGTACTTTGGCAGGTTCATACAGTTTCATGTTGTATGAATAGTGTTCTACACGTTTCTGATCTCCTTGTGTCCATGTGAACCGAATGAAACTAGAATGTGGAGGTTGAATATTGTTTCGTCGGTAATGGAACGGAAGAAGGTTGAAACAATTTCGAAGGATGATGTCTTGTACAACTGGTCCCACTTCCATATGTTCTTGCAATGATCTCTCAACCCTCTCCAATGACCTCTGATAACTCCGTTCCATTTGGTCTGTATCAATTGGAAAATCCCTCTGATTCTCTTCACGAAACGAGACATCTGTAATGCCTGTGTAGGCTTTTTACGTGTGGGCAGAGGTGGTTCAGTGAGTAATTAGAATTTATTATAATAAAGAAAGAATCAAAAGAATAAAAGGTAAAAATAAGGAAAGGATAGAATTCCGATCTTCAGGTGATTGTAGTGGCAGCTTGGACGACTTCTGATGCAGCAATTCGGTGATTGTAAAAGTGAACGACATAACGATCTCCTAGGGCTCCTTTTATACCGAGAAAGCCCGGTTTCTAGAATCATTAATCGGAAGTGTACTATTCGTGGAAATTGCGGGGATATGATAAGGATGCACTTTCCTTGCGGGAAAGTGCAATAGGGATTAAAATGATCAGAGTACAGTTCTTGCAGATAAGGAATGAAAGAACAGTTGATCAAAGTGTCAACTGATGACTAATCGCGTCCTGTGCGCGACACTCCCGGGCCAGAGAATAGAGAATGGCTTCCAGGGTGAACTAAGGAACTTGAGCTACTTCAAATTATCATATCGTCAGAAGGAATTCGGGAAGGGGGGAAATCGTCGGTTGATGTGTGTGGGATTTAATAAAACAAATTGAGTTTGTGAAGAACGGATAAAGGGGGAAATCGTCGGTGGCCGTTGGAAATTTAAAATGAAAAATAATGAAAATTGTGAGGGGGACAATTGATAAGGGATGAGCTATGGCTAAAACAATGAAGGTTAAATATGTGAACAGAAAAAAGAAAGCAATAATAAAAAATGTAGGAAAAGGATTCCTACATCTTCCGGCGCCCACGCGATGGTGGCCGGCGGGTGTGTATAAATATGTGTTTGATTTGTTTTTTATTTATCATTGTGACTTTTCTGTATTTTTCTGAGATGTCAGTTAGGTCTATTTATCTTCAATTGCTGTTCGTTTTGGTGATATCAGCCAATGTCACGATTGTCCCTGAATGGGTGCTGCTGTCTTATTGCGGCGAGTGCCGGTATTGCCTCGCTTTAAAAGGGTGA